>OW584241.1:21676639-22150639 GCA_939192795.1 Bombylius discolor | reverse complement strand
CTTCGATTGATTAAGCTCAGTTGCCTCACTTCAATTCAGCTGATTAAGCTCAGTTGCCTCACTTCACCTCAACTGATAACGCTCACTTAACTAGCTTCACTTTTACTAATTGAGCTCAGTTGCTTCACTTCACTTCAATTGATTGAGCTCAGTTGCCTCACTTCACCACAACTGATAACGCTCACTTAACTAGCTTCACTTCTACTAATTGACCTCAGTTGCTTCACTTCACTTCAATTGATTCAGCTCAGTTGCTTCACTTCACTTCAACCAATTGGACTCACTAAGTTAGTGTCACCTCAACTGATAACGGTCACTTAGCTAGCTTCACTTCAACTAATTGACCTCACTTGCTTCACTTCACTTCAATTGATTGAGCTCACTTGCTCCACTTCACTTCAATTGATTAAGCTCAGTTGCTCTTCTTCACTTCAACTGATTGGACTCACTTATTCAGCGTCACCTCAACTGATAACGCTCACTTGACTAGCTTCACTTTAACTAATTGACCTCACTTGCTTCACTTCACTTCAATTGATTAAGCTCAGTTGCCTCACTTCAATTCAGCTGATTAAGCTCAGTTGCCTCACTTAACCTCAATTGATTAGGCTCAGTTGTCTCACTTCACGTCAACTGATTCTGCTCACTTAACTAGCTTCACTTCACTTGATTAAGCTCACTTGCTTCACTTCACTTCAATTGATTAAGCTAGCTTCACTTCAACTAATTGACCTCACTTGCTTCACTTCACTTCAATTGATTAAGCTCACTTGCTTCACTTCACTTCAATTGATTAAGCTCAGTTGCCTCACTTCAATTCAGCTGATTAAACTCAGTTGCCTCACTTCACCTCAACTGATAACGCTCACTTAACTAGCTTTACTTTTACTAATTGAGCTCAGTTCCTTCACTTCACTTCAATTGATTGAGCTCAGCTGCCTCACTTCACCTCAATTGATTAGGCTCAGTTGTCTCACTTCACTTCAACTGATTCTGCTCATTTACCTAACTTCACTTATACTAATTGTGCCCAGTTGCTTCACTTCACTTCATTTGATTGAGCTCAGTTGCCTCAATTCATGTCAACTGATAACGCTCACTTAACTAGCTTCACTTCTACTAATTCACCTCAGTTGCTTCACTTCAATTCAATTGATTCAGCTCAGTTGCCTCACTTGACTTAAGTTGTTTAGGCTCAGTTGCCTCACTTCACTTCAACTGATTCTGCTCACTTAACTAGCTTCACTTCAACTAATTGAGCTCAGTTGCTTCACCTAACTTCAATTGATTAAGCTCACTTGCTTCACTTGACTTCAATTGATTAAGCTCAGTTGCTTCACTTAACTTCAACTAATTGGATTTACTAAGTTAGCGTCACCTCAACTGATAACGGTCACTCAACTAGCTTCACTTCAACTAATTGACCTCACTTGCTTCACTTCACTTCAAATGATTAAGCTCAGTTGCCTCACTTCAATTCAACTGATTAAGCTCAGTTGCCTCACTTCACCTCAACTGATAACGCTCACTTAACTAGCTTCACTTTTACTAATTGAGCTCAGTTCCTTCACTTCACTTCAATTGATTGAGCTCAGCTGCCTCACTTCACCTCAATTGATTAGGCTCAGTTGTCTCACTTCACGTCAACTGATTCTGCTCACTTAACTAACTTCACTTATACTAATTGTGCTCAGTTGCTTCACTTCACTTCAATTGATTAAGCTCAGTTGCCTCAATTCACCTCAACTGATAACGCTCACTTAACTAGCTTCACTTCTACTAATTGAGCACAGTTGCTTCACTTCACTTCAATTGATTCAGCTCAGTTGCCTCACTTCACTTAAGTTGTTTAGGCTCAGTTGCCTCACTTCACTTAAACTGATTCTGCTCACTTAACTAGCTTCACTTCTACTAATTGAGCACAGTTGCTCTTCTTCACTTCAACTGATTGGACTCACTTATTCAGCGTCACCTCAACTGATAACGATCACTTAACTAGCTTCACTTCTACTAATTGTGCTCAGTTGCTTCACTTCACTTCAATTGATTGAGCTCAGTTGCCTCAATTCACCTCAACTGATAACGCTCACTTAACTAGCTTCACTTCTACTAATTGACCTCAGTTGCTTCACTTCACTTCAATTGATTCAGCTCAGTTGCCTCACTTCACTTAAGTTGTTTAGGCTCAGTTGCCTCACTTCACATCAACTGATTCTGCTCACTTAACTAGCATCACTTCAACTAATTGGACTCAGTTTATTGGCTTCACCTCAACTGATAGCGCTCACTAAACTAGCTTCACTTTTACTAATTGAGCTCAGTTGCTTCACTTCACTTCAATTGATTAAGCTCAGTTGCCTAACTTCATTTCAATTGATAACGCTCACTTAACTAGCTTCACTTCTACTAATTGACCTCAGTTGCTTCACTTCACTTCAATTGATTCAGCTCAGTTGCTTCACTTCACTTCAACCAATTGGACTCACTAAGTTAGTGTCACCTCAACTGATAACGGTCACTAAGCTAGCTTCACTTCAACTAATTGACCTCACTTGCTTCACTTCACTTCAATTGATTCAGCTCTGTTGCTTCACTTCACTTCAACCAATTGGACTCACTAAGTTAGTGTCACCTCAACTGATAACGGTCACTAAGCTAGCTTCACTTCAACTAATTGACCTCACTTGCTTCACTTCACTTCAATTGATTCAGCTCAGTTGCTTCACTTCACTTCAACCAATTGGACTCACTAAGTTAGTGTCACCTCAACTGATAACGGTCACTAAGCTAGCTTCACTTCAACTAATTGACCTCACTTGCTTCACTTCACTTCAATTGATTCAGCTCAGTTGCTTCACTTCACTTCAACCAATTGGACTCACTAAGTTAGTGTCACCTCAACTGATAACGGTCACTAAGCTAGCTTCACTTCAACTAATTGACCTCACTTGCTTCACTTCACTTCAATTGATTGAGCTCACTTGCTCCACTTCACTTCAATTGATTAAGCTCAGTTGCTCTTCTTCACTTCAACTGATTGGACTCACTTATTCAGCGTCACCTCAACTGATAACGCTCACTTGACTAGCTTCACTTTAACTAATTGACCTCACTTGCTTCACTTCACTTCAATTGATTAAGCTCAGTTGCCTCACTTCAATTAAGCTGATTAAGCTCAGTTGCCTCACTTCACCTCAATTGATTAGGCTCAGTTGTCTCACTTCACGTCAACTGATTCTGCTCACTTAACTAGCTTCACTTCAATTGATTAAGCTCACTTGCTTCACTTCACTTCAATTGATTAAGCTAGCTTCACTTCAACTAATTGACCTCAGTTGCTTCACTTCACTTCAATTGATTCAGCTCAGTTGCCTCACTTCACTTAAGTTGTTTAGGCTCAGTTGCCTCACTTCACATCAACTGATTCTGCTCACTTAACTAGCATCACTTCAACTAATTGGACTCAGTTTATTGGCTTCACCTCAACTGATAACGCTCACTTAACTAGCTTTACTTTTACTAATTGAGCTCAGTTGCTTCACTTCACTTCAATTGATTGAGCTCAGTTGCCTCTCTTCACCTCAATTGATAAGGCTCAGTTGTCTCACTTCACTTCAACTGATTCTGCTCACTTAACTAGCTTCACTTCAACTAATTGACCTCAGTTACTTCACTTAACTTCAATTGATTAAGCTCACTTGCTTCACTTCACTTCAATTGATTAAGCTCAGTTGCTCTTCTTCACTTCAACTGATTGGACTCACTTATTCAGCGTCACCTCAACTGATAACGCTCACTTAACTAGCTTCACTTCTACTGATTGTGCTCAGTTGCTTCACTTCACTTCAATTGATTGAGCTCAGTTGCTTCACTTCACTTCAACTAATTGGACTCACTAAGTTAGTGTCTCCTCAACTGATAACGGTCACTCAACTAGTTTCACTTCAACTAATTGAGCTCAGTTGCTTCACCTAACTTCAATTGATTAAGCTCACTTGCTTCACTTGACTTCAATTGATTAAGCTCACTAAGTTAGTGTCACCTCAACTGATAACGGTCACTAAGCTAGCTTCACTTCAACTAATTGACCTCACTTGCTTCACTTCACTTCAATTGATTCAGCTCAGTTGCTTCACTTCACTTCAACCAATTGGACTCACTAAGTTAGTGTCACCTCAACTGATAACGGTCACTAAGCTAGCTTCACTTCAACTAATTGACCTCACTTGCTTCACTTCACTTCAATTGATTGAGCTCACTTGCTCCACTTCACTTCAATTGATTAAGCTCAGTTGCTCTTCTTCACTTCAACTGATTGGACTCACTTATTCAGCGTCACCTCAACTGATAACGCTCACTTGACTAGCTTCACTTTAACTAATTGACCTCACTTGCTTCACTTCACTTCAATTCAGCTGATTAAGCTCAGTTGCCTCACTTCACCTCAATTGATTAGGCTCAGTTGTCTCACTTCACGTCAACTGATTCTGCTCACTTAACTAGCTTCACTTCAATTGATTAAGCTCACTTGCTTCACTTCACTTCAATTGATTAAGCTAGCTTCACTTCAACTAATTGACCTCAGTTGCTTCACTTCACTTCAATTGATTCAGCTCAGTTGCCTCACTTCACTTAAGTTGTTTAGGCTCAGTTGCCTCACTTCACATCAACTGATTCTGCTCACTTAACTAGCATCACTTCAACTAATTGGACTCAGTTTATTGGCTTCACCTCAACTGATAACGCTCACTTAACTAGCTTTACTTTTACTAATTGAGCTCAGTTGCTTCACTTCACTTCAATTGATCGAGCTCAGTTGCCTCTCTTCACCTCAATTGATAAGGCTCAGTTGTCTCACTTCACTTCAACTGATTCTGCTCACTTAACTAGCT
The DNA here is from genome assembly GCA_939192795.1 of Bombylius discolor. NCBI lineage: Eukaryota > Metazoa > Arthropoda > Insecta > Diptera > Bombyliidae > Bombylius > Bombylius discolor. The sequence goes on along the minus strand of OW584241.1, from coordinate 22,145,747 downwards.
TCACTTCAACTAATTGACCTCAGTTACTTCACTTAACTTCAATTGATTAAGCTCACTTGCTTCACTTCACTTCAATTGATTAAGCTCAGTTGCTCTTCTTCACTTCAACTGATTGGACTCACTTATTCAGCGTCACCTCAACTGATAACGCTCACTTAACTAGCTTCACTTCTACTGATTGTGCTCAGTTGCTTCACTTCACTTCAATTGATTGAGCTCAGTTGCTTCACTTCACTTCAACTAATTGGACTCACTAAGTTAGTGTCTCCTCAACTGATAACGGTCACTCAACTAGTTTCACTTCAACTAATTGACCTCAGTTGCTTCACTTCACTTCAATTGATTGAGCTCAGTTGCCTCACTTCACTCCAATTCATTAAGCTCAGTTGCTCTTCTTCACTTCAACTGATTGGACTCAGTCATTCAGCGTCACCTCAACTGAAAACGCTCACTTAACTAGCTCCACTTCTACTAATTGTGCTCAGTTGCTTCACTTCACTTCAATTGATTGAGCTCAGTTGCTTCACTTCACTTCAACTATTTGGACTCACTAAGTTAGTGTCACCTCAACTGATAACGGTCACTTAACTAGCTTCACTTCAACTAATTGAGCTCACTTGCTTCACTTGACTTCAATTGATTAAGCTCTGTTGCTTCACTTCACTTCAACTATTTGGACTCACTAAGTTAGTGTCACCTCAACTGATAACGGTCACTTAACTAGCTTCACTTCAACTAATTGGACTCACTTAGTTAGCGTCACCTCAACTGATAACGCTCACTTAACTAGCTTCATTCCAACTAATAGAGCTGACTTGCTTTATTTCACTTCAATTGATTAAGCTCAGTTGCCTCACTTCTGTTCAGCTGATTCAGCTCAGTTGTTTCATTCCACTTCAATTGATTAGGCTCAGTTGCCTTACTTCACCTCAACTGATAACGCTCACTTAACTAGCTTCACTTCTACTAATTGACCTCACTTGCTTCACTTGACTTCAATTGATTAAGCTCAGTTGCTTCACTTCACTTCAACTAATTGGACTCACTAAGTTAGTGTCACCTCAACTGATAACGGTCACTTAGCTAGCTTCACTTCAACTAATTGACCTCACTTGCTTCACTTCACTTCAATTGATTAAGCTCAATTGCCTCACTTCAATTCAGCTGATTAAGCTTAGTTGCCTCACTTCACCTCAACTGATTCTGCTCACTTAACTAGCTTCACTTCAACTAATTGAGCTCAGTTACTTCACTTAACTTCAATTGATTAAGCTCACTTGCTTCACTTCACTTCAATTGATTAAGCTCAGTTGCTCTTCTTCACTTCAACTGATTGGACTCACTTATTCAGCGTCACCTCAACTGATTCTGCTCACTTAACTAGCTTCACTTCTGCTAATTGTGCTCAGTTGCTTCACTTCACTTCAATTGATTGAGCTCAGTTGCTTCACTTCACTTCAACTAATTGGACTCACTAAGTTAGTGTCACCTCAACTGATAACGGTCACTTAACTAGTTTCACTTCAACTAATTGACCTCAGTTGCTTCACTTCACTTCAATTGATTGAGCTCAGTTGCCTCACTTCACCTCAATTGATTAAGGTCAGTTGCTCTTCTTCACTTCAACTGATTGAACTCACTTATTCAGCGTCACCTCAACTGATAACGCTCACTTAACTAGCTTCACTTCTACTAATTGTGCTCAGTTGCTTCACTTCACTTCAATTGATTGAGCTCAGTTGCTTCACTTCACTTCAACTAATTGGACTCACTAAGTTAGTGTCACCTCAACTGATAACGGTCACTTAACTAGTTCACTTCAACTAATTGACCTCAGTTGCTTCACTTCACTTCAATTGATTGAGCTCAGTTGCTTCACTTCACCTCAATTGATTAAGGTCAGTTGCTCTTCTTCACTTCAACTGATTGCACTCACTTATTCAGCGTCACCTCAACTGATAACGCTCACTTAACTAGTTTCACTTCAACTACTTGAGCTCAGTTGCTTCACTTCACTTCAATTGATTGAGCTCAGTTGCCTCACTTCACCTCAATTGATTAGGCTCAGTTGTCTCACTTCACGTCAACTGATTCTGCTCACTTAACTAGCTTCACTTCAACTAATTGAGCTCAGTTGCTTCACTTAACTTCAATTGATAAAGCTCACATGCTTCACTTGACTTCAATTGATTAAGCTCAGTTTCTTCACTTAACTTCAACTAATTGGACTCACTAAGTTAGCATCACCTCGACTGATAACGGTCACTCAACTAGCTTCGCTTCTACTAATTGTGTTCAGTTGCTTCACTTCACTTCAATTGATTGAGCTCAGTTGCCTCACTTCACCTCAACTGATAACGCTCACTTAACTAGCTTCACTTCTACTAATTGACCTCAGTTGCTTCACTTCACTTCAATTGATTCAGTTCAGTTGCTTCACTTCACTTCAACCAATTGGACTCACTAAGTAAGTGTCAGCTCAACTGATAACGCTCACTTGAATAGCTTCACTTCAACTAATTGACCTCACTTGCTTCACTTCACTTCAATTGATTAAGCTCAGTTGCCTCACTTCAATTCAGCTGATTAAGCTCAGTTGCCTCACTTCACCTCAACTGATAACGCTCACTTAACTAGCTTCACTTTTACTAATTGAGTTTGGTTGCTTCACTTCACTTCAATTGATTGAGCTCAGTTGCCTCACTTCACCTCAATTGATTAGGCTCAGTTGTCTCACTTCACTTAAACTGATTCTGCTCACTTAACTAGCTTCACTTCAGCTAATTGAGCTCAGTTGCTTCACTTAACTTCAATTGATTAAGCTCACTTGCTTCACTTCACTTCAATTGATTAAGCTCAGTTGCTCTTCTTCACTTCAACTGATTGGACTCACTTATTCAGCGTCACCTCAACTGATAACGATCACTTAACTAGCTTCACTTCTTCTAATTGTGCTCAGTTGCTTCACTTCACTTCAATTGATTGAGCTCAGTTGCCTCAATTCACCTCAACTGATAACGCTCACTTAACTATCTTCACTTCTACTAATTGACCTCAGTTGCTTCACTTCACTTCAATTGATTCAGTTTAGTTGCTTCACTTCACATCAACCAATTGGACTCACTAAGTTAGTGTCACCTCAACTGATAACGGTCACTTAGCTAGCTTCACTTCAACTAATTGAGCTCAGTTGCTTCACTTAACTTCAATTGATAAAGCTCACTTGCTTCACTTCACTCCAATTCATTAAGCTCAGTTGCTCTTCTTCACTTCAACTGATTGGACTCAGTCATTCAGCGTCACCTCAACTGAAAACGCTTACTTAACTAGCTCCACTTCTACTAATTGTGCTCAGTTGCTTCACTTCACTTCAATTGATTGAGCTCAGTTGCTTCACTTCACTTCAACTATTTGGACTCACTAAGTTAGTGTCACCTCAACTGATAACGGTCACATAACTAGCTTCACTTCAACTAATTGAGCTCACTTGCTTCACTTGACTTCAATTGATTAAGCTCTGTTGCCTCACTTCAATTCAGCTGATTCAGCTCAGTTGCCTCATTCCACTTCAATTGATTAGGCTCAGTTGCCTTACTTCACCTCAACTGATAACGCTCACTTAACTAACTTCACTTCTACTAATTGACCTCACTTGCTTGCTTCACTTGACTTCAATTGATTAAGCTCAGTTGCTTCACTTCACTTTAACTAATTGTACTCACTAAGTTAGTGTCACCTCAACTGATAACGGTCCCTTAGCTAGCTTCACTTCAACTAATTGACCTCACTTGGTTCACTTCACTTCAATTGATGAAGCTCATTTGCCTCACTTCAATTCAGCTGATTAAGCTTAGTTGCCTCACTTCACCTCAACTGATTCTGCTCACTTAACTAGCTTCACTTCAACTAATTGGACTCACTTTATTGGCTTCACCTCAACTGATAACGCTCACTTAACTAGCTTCACTTTTACTAATTGAGCTCAGTTGCTTCACTTTACTTCAATTGATTAAGCTCAGTTGCTTCACTTCACTTCAATTGATTGAGCTCAGTTGCCTCACTTCACCTCAAATGATAACGCTCACTTAACTAGCTTCACTTCTACTAATTGACCTCAGTTGCTTCACTTCACTTCAATTGATTCAGCTCAGTTGCCTCACTTCACCTAAGTTGTTTGTGCTCAGTTGCCTCACTTCACTTCAACTGATTCTGCTCACTTAACTAGCTTCACTTCAACTAATTGAGTTCAGTTGCTTCACTTAACTTCAATTGATTAAGCTCACTTGCTTCACTTCACTTCAATTGATTAAGCTCAGTTGCTCTTCTTCACTTCAACTGATTGGACTCACTTATTCAGCTTCACTTCAACTAATTGGACTCACTTTATTGGCTTCACCTCAACTGATAACGCTCACTTAACTAGCTTCACTTTTACTAATTGAGCTCAGTTGCTTCACTTCACTTCAATTGATTAAGCTGACTTGCTTTTTTTCACTTCAATTGATTAAGCTCAGTTGCCTCACTTCAATTCAGCTGATTCAGCTCAGTTGCCTCATTCCACTTCTATTGATTAGGCTCAGTTGCCTTACTTCACTTCAACTGATAACGCTCACTTAACTAGCTTCACTTCTACTAATTGACCTCACTTGCTTCACTTGACTTCAATTGATTAAGCTCAGTTGCTTCACTTCACTTCAACTAATTGGACTCACTAAGTTAGTGTCACCTCAACTGATAACGGTCACTTAGCTAGCTTCACTTCAACTAATAGAGCTGACTTGCTTTATTTCACTTCAATTGATTAAGCTCAGTTGCCTCACCTCAATTCAGCTGATTGAGCTCAGTTGCCTCATTCCACTTCAATTGATTAGGCTCAGTTGCCTTACTTCACCTCAACTGAAAACGCTCACTTAACTAGCTTCACTTCTACTAATTGACCTCACTTGCTTCACTTGACTTCAATTGATTAAGCTCAGTTGCTTCACTTCACTTCAACTAATTGGACTCACTAAGTTAGTGTCACCTCAACTGATAACGATCACTTAGCTAGCTTCACTTCAACTAATTGACCTCACTTGCTTCACTTCACTTCAATTAATTAAGCTCAGTTGCCTCACTTCAATTCAGCTGATTAAGCTTAGTTGCCTCACTTCACCTCAACTGATTAGACTCACTTAACTAGGTTCACTTCAACTAATTGAGCTCAGTTGCTTCACTTCACTTCAATTGATCAAGCTCTGTTGCCTCACTTCACTTCAAATAATTGGACTAACTTTGTTAGCGTCACCTCAACTGATAACGCTCACTTAACTAGCTTCACTTCTACTAATTGACCTCACTTGCTTCACTTGACTTCAATTGATTAAGCTCAGTTGCTTCACTTCACTTCAACTAATTGGTCTCACTAAGTTAGTGTCACCTCAACTGATAACGGTCACTTAGCTAGCTTCACTTCAACTAATAGAGCTGACTTGCTTTATTTCACTTCAATTGATTAAGCTCAGTTGCCTCACCTCAATTCAGCTGATTGAGCTCAGTTGCCTCATTCCACTTCAATTGATTAGGCTCAGTTGCCTTACTTCACCTCAACTGAAAACGCTCACTTAACTAGCTTCACTTCTACTAATTGACCTCACTTGCTTCACTTGACTTCAATTGATTAAGCTCAGTTGCTTCACTTCACTTCAACTAATTGGACTCACTAAGTTAGTGTCACCTCAACTGATAACGGTCACTTAGCTAGCTTCACTTCAACTAATTGACCTCACTTGCTTCACTTCACTACAATTAATTAAGCTCAGTTGCCTCACTTCAATTCAGCTGATTAAGCTTAGTTGCCTCACTTCACCTCAACTGATTAGACTCACTTATTCAGCGTCACCTCAATTGATAACGCTCACTTAACTAACTTCACTTCTACTAATTGTGCTCAGTTGCTTCACTTCACTTCAATTGATTCAGCTCAGTTGCCTCATTTCACTTAAGTTGTTTAGGCTCAGTTGCCTTACTTCACCTCAACTGAAAACGCTCACTTAACTAGCTTCACTTCTACTAATTGACCTCACTTGCTTCACTTGACTTCAATTGATTAAGCTCAGTTGCTTCACTTCACTTCAACTAATTGGACTCACTAAGTTAGTGTCACCTCAACTGATAACGGTCACTTAGCTAGCTTCACTTCAACTAATTGACCTCACTTGCTTCACTTCACTTCAATTAATTAAGCTCAGTTGCCTCACTTCAATTCAGCTGATTAAGCTTAGTTGCCTCACTTCACCTCAACTGATTAGACTCACTTAACTAGGTTCACTTCAACTAATTGAGCTCAGTTGCTTCACTTCACTTCAATTGATCAAGCTCTGTTGCCTCACTTCACTTCAAATAATTGGACTAACTTTGTTAGCGTCACCTCAACTGATAACGCTCACTTAACTAGCTTCACTTCAACAAATAGAGCTCACTTGCTTCACTTCACTTCAATTGATTCAGCTCAGTTGCCTCAATTCACATCAACTAATTGGACTCACTAAGTTAGCGTCACCTCAACTGATAACGCTCACTTTACTAGCTGCACTCCAACTAATAGAGCTCACTTGCTTCACTTGACTTCTATTGATTAAGTTCAATTGCTTCACTTCACTTCAACTAATTGGACTCACTTTTTTAGCGTCACCTCAACTGATAACGCTCACTTAACTAGGTTCATTCCAACTAATAGAGCTGACTTGCTTTATTTCACTTCAATTGATTAAGCTCAGTTGCCTCACTTCAATTCAGCTGATTGAGCTCAGTTGCCTCATTCCACTTCAATTGATTAGGCTCAGTTGCCTTACTTCACCTCAACTGAAAACGCTCACTTAACTAGCTTCACTTCTACTAATTGACCTCACTTGCTTCACTTGACTTCAATTGATTCAGCTCAGTTGCCTCATTTCACTTAAGTTGTTTAGGCTCAGTTGTTTCACTTCACTTCAACTGATTCTGCTCACTTAACGAGCTTCACTTCAACTGATTGAGATCACTTGCTTCACTTGCCTTCAATTGATCAAGCTCAGTTGCTTCACTTCACTTCAACTAATTGGACTCACTTAGTTAGCGTCACCTCAACTGATAACGCTCACTTAACTAGCTTCACTTCAACAAATAGAGCTCACTTGGTTCACTTCACTTCAATTGATTCAGCTCAGTTGCCTCAATTCACATCAATTGATCAGGCTCAGTTGCCTCACTTCACTTCAACTGATTCTGCTCACTTAACTAGCTTCACTTCAACTAATTGAGCTCACTTGCTTCACTTGACTTCAATTGATTAAGTTCAATTGCTTCACTTCACTTCAACTAATTGGACTCACTTTTTTAGCGTCACCTCAACTGATAACGCTCACTTAACTAGCTTCACTTCAACAAATAGAGCTCACTTGCTTCACTTCACGTCAATTGATTCAGCTCAGTTGCCTCAATTCACATCAATTGATTAGGCTCAGTTGCCTCACTTCACTTCAACTGATTCTGCTCACTTAACTAGCTTCACTTCAACTAATTGAGCTCAGTTGCTTCACTTCACTTCAATTGAGCAAGCTCAGTTGCCTCACTCCACTTCAAATAATTGGACTCACTTTGTTAGCGTCACCTCAACTGATAACGCTCACTTAACTAGCTTTCACTTCAACTAATAGAGCTCACTTGCTTCACTTCGCTTTAATTGATTAGGCTCAGTTGCTTCACTTCACTTCAACTAATTGGACTCACCAAGTTAGCGTCACCTCAACTGATAACGCTCACTTTACTAGCTGCACTCCAACTAATAGAGCTCACTTGCTTTACTTCACTTCAATTGATTAAGCTCAGTTGCCTCACTTCAATTCAGCTGATTAGGCTCAGTCGCTTCACTTCACTTCAACTGATTGGGCTCACTTAGTTGGTGTCACCTCAACTGATAACGCTCACTTAACTAGCTTCACTTCTACTAAATGAGCTCAGTTGCTTCACTTCACTTCAACTGATTCTACTCACTTAACTAGCTTCACTTCAACTGATTGAGCTCACTTGCTTCACTTCACTTCAATCGATTAAGTTCACTTGCTTCACTTCACTTCAACTAATTGGACTCACTAAGTTAGCGTCACCTCAACTGATAACGTTCGCTTAACTAGCTTCACTCCAACTAATAGAGCTCACTTGCTTTACTTCACTTCAATTGATTAAGCTCAATTGCCTCACTTCCATTCAGCTGATTAAGCTCAGTTGCTTCACTTCACTTCAACTGATTGGACTCACTTAGTTAGCGTCACCTCAACTGATAACGCTCACTTAGCTAGCTTCACTTCTGCTAATTAAGCACAGTTGCTTCACTTCACTTGAATTGATTCAGCTCAGTTGCCACACTTCACTTCTATTGATTAGGCTCAGTTCCCTCACTTCACTTCAACTGATTCTGCTCACTTAACTAGTTTCACTTCAACTAATAGAGCTCACTTGCTTCACTTCACTTCAATTTATTAAAATCAGTTGCCTCACTTCAATTCAGCTGATTAAGCTCAGTTGCCTCACTTCACCTCAACTGATAACGCTCACTTACCTAGCTTCACTTCAACTTATTGAGCTCACTTGCTTCACTTGACTTCAATTGATTAAGCTCAGTTGCTTCACTTAACTTCAACTAATTGGACTCACTAAGTTAGCGTCACCTCAACTGATAACGCTCACTTAACTAGCTTCACTCCAACTAATAGAGCTCACTTGCTTTACTTCACTTCAATTGACTAAGCTCAGTTGCCACACTTCAACTCAGCTAATTAAGCTCAGTTGCCTTACTTTACCTCAACTGATTACGCTCACTTAACTAGCTTCACTTCTACTAATAAAGCTCAGTTGCTTCACTTCACTTCAATTGATTCAGCTCAGTTGCCTCACTACACTTCAATTGATTAGGCTCACTTAACTAGCTTCACTTCAACTGATTGAGCTCACTTCCTTCACTTCATTTCAATCGATTAAGTTCACTTGCTTCACTTCACTTCAACTAATTGGACTCACTAAGTTAGCGTCACCTCAACTGATAACGCTCACTTAACTAGCTTCACTCCAACTAATAGAGTTCACTTGCTTTACTTCACTTCAATTGATTAAGCTCAGTTGCATCACTTCAATTCTACTGATTGGACTCACTTAGTTAGCTTTACCTCAACTGATAACGCTCACTTTACTAACTTCACTTCAACTAATAGAGCTCACTTGCTTCACTTCATTTCAATTGATTGAGCTCAGTTGATTCACTTCACTTCAACTAAATGGATTTACTTAGTTAGCGTCACCTCAACTGATAACGCTCACTTAACTAGCTTCACTTCAACTAATAGAGCTCAGTTGCTTCACTTCACTTCAATTGTTTAAGCTCAGTTGCCTCACTTCATTCAACTAATTGGACTCACTTAGTTAGCGTCACCTTAACTGATAACGCTCAGTTTACTAGCTTCACTTCAACTAATAGAGCTCACTTGCTTCACTTCATTTCAATTGATTGAGCTCAGTTGATTCACTTCACTTCAACTAATTGGATTTACTTAGTTAGCGTCACCTCAACTGATAACGCTCACTTAACTAGCTTCACTTCAACTAATAGAGCTCAGTTGCTTCACTTCACTTCAATTGATTCAGCTCAGTTGCCTCACTACACTTCAATTGATTAGGCTCACTTAACTAGCTTCACTTCAACTGATTGAGCTCACTTTACTAGCTCCACTTCAACTAATAGAGCTCACTTGCTTCACTTCATTTCAATTGATTGAGCTCAGTTGATTCACTTCACTTCAACTAAATGGATTTACTTAGTTAGCGTCACCTCAACTGATAACGCTCACTTAACTAGCTTCACTTCAACTAATAGAGCTCAGTTGCTTCACTTCACTTCAATTGATTCAGCTCAGTTGCCACACTACACTTCAATTGATTAGGCTCACTTAACTAGCTTCACTTCAACTGATTGAGCTCACTTTACTAGCTTCACTTCAACTAATAGAGCTCACTTGCTTCACTTCATTCCAATTGATTGAGCTCAGTTGATTCACTTCACTTCAACTAAATGGATTTACTTAGTTAGCGTCACCTCAACTGATAACGCTCACTTAACTAGCTTCACTTCAACTAATAGAGCTCAGTTGCTTCACTTCACTTCAATTGATTAAGCTCAGTTGCCTCACTTCATTCAACTAATTGGGCTCACTTAGTTAGCGTCACCTTAACTGAGAACGCTCAGTTTACTAGCTTCACTTCAACTAATAGAGCTCACTTGCTTCACTTCATTTCAATTGATTGAGCTCAGTTGATTCACTTCACTTCAACCAATTGGATTTACTTAGTTAGCGTCACCTCAACTGATAACGCTCACTTAACTAGCTTCACTTCAAGTAATAGAGCTCAGTTGCTTCACTTCACTTCAATTGATTCAGCTCAGTTGCCTCACTACACTTCAATTGATTAGGCTCACTTAACTAGCTTCACTTCAACTGATTGAGCTCACTTGCTTAACTTCATTTCAATCGATTAAGTTCACTTGCTTCACTTCACTTCAACTAATTGGACTCACTAAGTTAGCGTCACCTAAACTGATAACGCTCACTTAACTAGCTTCACTCCAACTAATAGAGTTCACTTGCTTTACTTCACTTCAATTGATTAAGCTCAGTTGCATCACTTCAATTCTACTGATTGGACTCACTTAGTTAGCTTCACCTCAACTGATAACGCTCACTTTACTAACTTCACTTCAACTAATAGAGCTCACTTGCTTCACTTCGCTTAAATTGATTAAGCTCAGTTGCCTCACTTCACTTCAACTGATTCTACTCACCTAACTAGCTTCACTTCAACTAATAGAGCTTACTTGCTTCACTTCACTTCAATTGATTAAGCTAAGTTGCATCACTTCAACTCAACTGATTGGACTCACTTAGTTAGCTTCACCTCAACTGATAACGCTCACTTTACTAGCTTCACTTCAACTAATACAGCTCACTTGCTTCACTTCATTACAATTGATTGAGCTCAGTTGATTCACTTCACTTCAACTAATTGGATTTACTTAGTTAGCTTCACCTCAACTGATAACGCTCACTTTACTAGCTTCACTTCAACTAATACAGCTCACTTGCTTCACTTCATTACAATTGATTGAGCTCAGTTGATTCACTTCACTTCAACTAATTGGATTTACTTAGTTAGCGTCACCGCAACTGATAACGCTCACTTTACTAGCTTCACTTCAACTAATAGAGCTCACTTGCTTCACTTCATTTCAATTGATTGAGCTCAGTTGATTCACTTCACTTCAACTAATTGGACTCATTTAGTTAGCGTCACCTTAACTGATAACGCTAACTTAACTAGCTTCACTTCAACTTATAGAGCTCACTTGCATTACTTAACTGCAATAGATTAAGCTCAGTTGCTTCACTTCAATTCAGCTGATTAAGCTCAGTTGCCTCACTTCACCTCAACTGATAACGCTCGCTTAACTAGTTTCACTTCTACTAATAGAGCTCAGTTGCTTCACTTCACTTAAATTGATTAAGCTCAGTTGCTTAACTTCACTTCAACTAATTGGACTCACTTGGTTAGCGTCACCTAAACTGATAACGCACACCTAACTAGCTTCACTTCAACTAATAGAGCTCACTTGCTTCACTTGACTTCAATTGATCAAGCTCAGTTGCCTCACTTCACTTCAACTAATTGGATTCACTTTGTTAGCGTCTCCTCAACTGATAACGCTCACTTAGCTAGCTTCACTTAAACTAATTGTCCTCACTTGCTTCACTTCACTTCAATTTATTAAGCTCAGTTGCGTCACTTCATTTCAGTTGATTAGGCTCAGTTGCTTCACTCAACTTCAATTGATTAAGCTCACTTGCTTCACTTCAACTGATTGGACTCACTTATTCCCGTCACTTCAACTGATAACGCTCACTTAACTAGCTTCACTTTTACTAATTGAGCTCAGTTGCTTCACTTCACTTCAATTGATTCAGCTCAGTTGCGTCACTTCATTTCAGTTGATTAGGCTCAGTTGCTTCACTCAACTTCAATTGATTAAGCTCACTTGCTTCACTTCAACTGATTGGACTCACTTATTCCCGTCACTTCAACTGATAACGCTCACTTAACTAGCTTCACTTCTACTAATTGTGCTCAGTTGCTTCACTTCACTTCAATTGATTCAGCTCAGTTGCCTCATTTCACTTAAGTTGTTTAGGCTCAGTTGTTTCACTTCACTTCAACTGATTCTGCTCACTTAACGAGCTTCACTTCAACTGATTGAGATCACTTGCTTCACTTGCCTTCAATTGATCAAGCTCAGTTGCTTCACTTCACTTCAACTAATTGGACTCACTTAGTTAGCGTCACCTCAACTGATAACGCTCACTTAACTACCTTCACTTCAACTAATAGAGCTCACTTGCTTCACTTCACGTCAATTGATTAAACTCAGTTGCTTCACTTCAATTCAGCTGATTAAGCTCAGTTGCATCACTTCACCTCAACTGATAACGCTCACTTAACTAGCTTCACTTTTACTAATTGAGCTCAGTTGCATCACTTCACTCCAATTGATTCAGCTCAGTTGCGTCACTTCATTTCAGTTGATTAGGCGCAGTTGCTTCACTCAACTTCAATTGATTAAGCTCACTTGCTTCACTTCAATTCAGCTGATTAAGCTCAGTTGTCTCACTTTACCTCAACTGATAACGCTCACTTAACTAGATTCACTTCTACTAACTGAGCTCATTTGCTTCACTTCACTTCAATTGATTAGGCTCAGTTGCCTCACTTCACTTCAACTGATTCTGCTTACTTAACGAGCTTCACTTCAACTGATTGAGATCACTTGCTTCACTTGCCTTCAATTGATCAATCTCAGTTGCTTCACTTCACTTCAACTAATTGGACTCACTTAGTTAGCGTCACCTCAACTGATAACGCTCACTTAACTAGCTTCATTACAACTAATAGAGCTCACTTGCTTTACTTCACTTCAATTGATTAAGCTCAGTTGCTTCACTTCAGTTCAATTGATTGGACTCACTTTGTTAGCGTCACCTCAACTGATAACGCTCACTTAGCTAGCTTCACTTAAACTAATTGTCCTCACTTGCTTCACTTCACTTCAATTGATTAAGCTCAGTTGCTTCACTTCAATTCAGCTGATTAAGCTCAGTTGTCTCACTTCACCTCAACTGATAACGCTCACTTAACTAGATTCACTTCTACTAACTGAGCTCATTTGCTTCACTTCACTTCAATTGATTAGGCTCAGTTGCCTCACTTCACTTCAACTGATTCTGCTTACTTAACGAGCTTCACTTCAACTGATTGAGATCACTTGCTTCACTTGCCTTCAATTGATCAATCTCAGTTGCTTCACTTCACTTCAACTAATTGGACTCACTTAGTTAGCGTCACCTCAACTGATAACGCTCACTTAACTACCTTCACTTCAACTAATAGAGCTCACTTGCTTCACTTCACGTCAATTGATTAAGCTCAGTTGCTTCACTTCAATTCAGCTGATTAAGCTCAGTTGCATCACTTCACCTCAACTGATAACGCTCACTTAACTAGCTTCACTTTTACTAATTGAGCTCAGTTGCTTCACTTCACTTCAATTGATTCAGCTCAGTTGCGTCACTTCATTTCAGTTGATTAGGCTCAGTTGCTTCACTCAACTTCAATTGATTAAGCTCACTTGCTTCACTTCAATTCAGCTGATTAAGCTCAGTTGCATCACTTCACCTCAACTGATTCTACTCACTTAACTAGCTTCACTTCAACTAATTGAGCTCACTTGCTTCACTTGACTTCAATTGATTAACCTCAGTTGCTTCACTTCACTTCAACTAATTGGACTCACTTAGTTAGCGTCACCTCAACTGATAACGCTCACTTAACTACCTTCACTTCAACTAATAGAGCTCACTTGCTTCACTTCACTTTAATTGATTAAGCTCAGTTGCTTCACTTCAATTCAGCTGATTAAGCTCAGTTGCCTCACTTCACCTCAACTGATAACGCTCGCTTAACTAGTTTCACTTCTACTAATAGAGCTCAGTTGCTTCACTTCACTTAAATTGATTAAGCTCAGTTGCTTAACTTCACTTCAACTAATTGGACTCACTTGGTTAGCGTCACCTAAACTGATAACGCACACCTAACTAGCTTCACTTTAACTAATAGAGCTCACTTGCTTCACTTGACTTCAATTGATCAAGCTCAGTTGCCTCACTTCACTTCAACTAATTGGACTCACTTTGTTAGCGTCACCTCAACTGATAACGCTCACTTAGCTAGCTTCACTTAAACTAATTGTCCTCACTTGCTTCACTTCACTTCAATTGATTAAGCTCAGTTGCTTCTCTTCAATTCAGCTGATTAAGCTCAGTTGTCTCACTTCACCTCAACTGATAACGTTCACTTAACTAGATTCACTTCTACTAACTGAGCTCATTTGCTTCACTTCACTTCAATTGATTAGGCTCAGTTGCCTCACTTCACTTCAACTGATTCTGCTTACTTAACGAGCTTCACTTCAACTGATTGAGATCACTTGCTTCACTTGCCTTCAATTGATCAATCTCAGTTGCTTCACTTCACTTCAACTAATTGGACTCACTTAGTTAGCGTCACCTCAACTGATAACGCTCACTTAACTACCTTCACTTCAACTAATAGAGCTCACTTGCTTCACTTCACGTCAATTGATTAAGCTCAGTTGCTTCACTTCAATTCAGCTGATTAAGCTCAGTTGCATCACTTCACCTCAACTGATAACGCTCACTTAACTAGCTTCACTTTTACTAATTGAGCTCAGTTGCTTCACTTCACTTCAATTGATTCAGCTCAGTTGCGTCACTTCATTTCAGTTGATTAAGCTCAGTTGCTTCACTTAACTTCAATTGATTAAGCTCACTTGCTTCACTTCAACTGATTGGACTCACTTATTCCCGTCACCCCAACTGATAACGCTCACTTAACTAGCTTCACTTCTACTAATTGTGCTCAGTTGCTTCACTTCACTTCAATTGATTCAGCTCAGTTGCCTCATTTCACTTAAGTTGTTTAGGCTCAGTTGTTTCACTTCACTTCAACTGATTCTGCTCACTTAACGAGCTTCACTTCAACTGATTGAGATCACTTGCTTCACTTGCCTTCAATTGATCAAGCTCAGTTGCTTCACTTCACTTCAACTAATTGGACTCACTTAGTTAGCGTCACCTCAACTGATAACGTTCGCTTAACTACCTTCACTTCAACTAATAGAGCTCACTTGCTTCACTTCACTTTAATTGATTAAGCTCAGTTGCTTCACTTCAATTCAGCTGATTAAGCTCAGTTGCATCACTTCACCTCAACTGATTCTACTCACTTAACTAGCTTCACTTCAACTAATTGAGCTCACTTGCTTCACTTGACTTCAATTGATTAACCTCAGTTGCTTCACTTCACTTCAACTAATTGGACTCACTTAGTTAGCGTCACCTCAACTGATTACGCTCACTTAACTACCTTCACTTCAACTAATAGAGCTCACTTGCTTCACTTCACTTTAATTGATTAAGCTCAGTTGCTTCACTTCAATTCAGCTGATTAAGCTCAGTTGCCTCACTTCACCTCAACTGATAACGCTCGCTTAACTAGTTTCACTTCTACTAATAGAGCTCAGTTGCTTCACTTCACTTAAATTGATTAAGCTCAGTTTCTTAACTTCACTTCAACTAATTGGACTCACTTGGTTAGCGTCACCTAAACTGATAACGCACACCTAACTAGCTTCACTTCAACTAATAGAGCTCACTTGCTTCACTTGACTTCAATTGATCAAGCTCAGTTGCCTCACTTCACTTCAACTAATTGGACTCACTTTGTTAGCGTCACCTCAACTGATAACGCTCACTTAGCTAGCTTCACTTAAACTAATTGTCCTCACTTTGTTCACTTCACGTCAATTGATTAAGCTCAGTTGCTTCACTTCAATTCAGCTGATTAAGCTCAGTTGCATCACTTCACCTCAACTGATAACGCTCACTTAACTAGCTTCACTTTTACTAATTGAGCTCAGTTGCTTCACTTCACTTCAATTGATTCAGTTCAGTTGCGTCACTTCATTCCAGTTGATTAGGCTCAGTTGCTTCACTTAACTTCAATTGATTAAGCTCACTTGCTTCACTTCAACTGATTGGACTCACTTATTCCCCGTCACCTCTTCTGATAACGCTCACTTAACTAGCTTCACTTCTACTAATTGTGCTCAGTTGCTTCACTTCACTTCAATTGATTCAGTTCAGTTGCCTCACTTCACTTAAGTTGTTTAGGCTCAGTTGTTTCACTTCACTTCAACTGATTCTGCTCACATAACGAGCTTCACTTCAACTAATAGAGCTCACTTGCTTCACTTCACTTTAATTGATTAAGCTCAGTTGCTTCACTTCAATTCAACTAATTGGACTCACTTTGTTAGCGTCACCTCAACTGATAACGCTCACTTAGCTAGCTTCACTTAAACTAATTGTCCTCACTTTGTTCACTTCACGTCAATTGATTAAGCTCAGTTGCTTTACTTCAATTCAGCTGATTAAGCTCAGTTGCATCACTTCACCTCAACTGATAACGCTCACTTAACTAGCTTCACTTTTACTAATTGAGCTCAGTTGCTTCACTTCACTTCAATTGATTCAGTTCAGTTGCGTCACTTCATTCCAGTTGATTAGGCTCAGTTGCTTCACTTAACTTCAATTGATTAAGCTCACTTGCTTCACTTCAACTGATTGGACTCACTTATTCCCCGTCACCTCTTCTGATAACGCTCACTTAACTAGCTTCACTTCTACTAATTGTGCTCAGTTGCTTCACTTCACTTCAATTGATTCAGTTCAGTTGCCTCACTTCACTTAAGTTGTTTAGGCTCAGTTGTTTCACTTCACTTCAACTGATTCTGCTCACTTAACTACCTTCACTTCAACTAATAGAGCTCACTTGCTTCACTTCACTTTAATTGATTAAGCTCAGTTGCTTCACTTCAATTCAGCTGATTAAGCTCAGTTGCCTCACTTCACCTCAACTGATAACGCTCGCTTAACTAGTTTCACTTCTACTAATAGAGCTCAGTTGCTTCACTTCACTTAAATTGATTAAGCTCAGTTGCTTAACTTCACTTCAACTAATTGGACTCACTTGGTTAGCGTCACCTCAACTGATAACGCTCACTTAGCTAGCTTCACTTAAACTAATTGTCCTCACTTTGTTCACTTCACGTCAATTGATTAAGCTCAGTTGCTTCACTTCAATTCAGCTGATTAAGCTCAGTTGCATCACTTCACCTCAACTGATAACGCTCACTTAACTAGCTTCACTTTTACTAATTGAGCTCTGTTGCTTCACTTCACTTCAATTGATTCAGTTCAGTTGCGTCACTTCATTCCAGTTGATTAGGCTCAGTTGCTTCACTTAACTTTAATTGATTAAGCTCAGTTGCTTCACTTCAATTCAGCTGATTAAGCTCAGTTGCCTCACTTCACCTCAACTGATAACGCACACCTAACTAGCTTCACTTCAACTAATAGAGCTCACTTGCTTCACTTCACTTCAATTGATTCAGTTCAGTTGCCTCACTTCACTTAAGTTGTTTAGGCTCAGTTGTTTCACTTCACTTCAACTGATTCTGCTCACATAACGAGCTTCACTTCAATTCAGCTGATTAAGCTCAGTTGCCTCACTTCACCTCAACTGATAACGCTCGCTTAACTAGTTTCACTTCTACTAATAGAGCTCAGTTGCTTCACTTCACTTAAATTGATTAAGCTCAGTTGCTTAACTTCACTTCAACTAATTGGACTCACTTGGTTAGCGTCACCTCAACTGATAACGCTCACTTAGCTAGCTTCACTTAAACTAATTGTCCTCACTTTGTTCACTTCACGTCAATTGATTAAGCTCAGTTGCTTCACTTCAATTCAGCTGATTAAGCTCAGTTGCATCACTTCACCTCAACTGATAACGCTCACTTAACTAGCTTCACTTTTACTAATTGAGCTCAGTTGCTTCACTTCACTTCAATTGATTCAGTTCAGTTGCGTCACTTCATTCCAGTTGATTAGGCTCAGTTGCTTCACTTAACTTCAATTGATTAAGCTCACTTGCTTCACTTCAACTGATTGGACTCACTTATTCCCCGTCACCTCTTCTGATAACGCTCACTTAACTAGCTTCACTTCTACTAATTGTGCTCAGTTGCTTCACTTCACTTCAATTGATTCAGTTCAGTTGCCTCACTTCACTTAAGTTGTTTAGGCTCAGTTGTTTCACTTCACTTTAACTGATTCTGCTCACTTAACTACCTTCACTTCAACTAATAGAGCTCACTTGCTTCACTTCACTTTAATTGATTAAGCTCAGTTGCTTCACTTCAATTCAGCTGATTAAGCTCAGTTGCCTCACTTCACCTCAACTGATAACGCACACCTAACTAGCTTCACTTCAACTAATAGAGCTCACTTGCTTCACTTGACTTCAATTGATCAAGCTCAGTTGCCTCACTTCACTTCAACTAATTGGACTCACTTTGTTAGCGTCACCTCAACTGATAACGCTCACTTAGCTAGCTTCACTTAAACTAATTGTCCTCACTTTGTTCACTTCACGTCAATTGATTAAGCTCAGTTGCTTCACTTCAATTCAGCTGATTAAGCTCAGTTGCATCACTTCACCTCAACTGATAACGCTCACTTAACTAGCTTCACTTTTACTAATTGAGCTCTGTTGCTTCACTTCACTTCAATTGATTCAGTTCAGTTGCGTCACTTCATTCCAGTTGATTAGGCTCAGTTGCTTCACTTAACTTCAATTGATTAAGCTCACTTGCTTCACTTCAACTGATTGGACTCACTTATTCCCCGTCACCTCTTCTGATAACGCTCACTTAACTAGCTTCACTTCTACTAATTGTGCTCAGTTGCTTCACTTCACTTCAATTGATTCAGTTCAGTTGCCTCACTTCACTTAAGTTGTTTAGGCTCAGTTGTTTCACTTCACTTCAACTGATTCTGCTCACATAACGAGCTTCACTTCAACTGATTGAGATCACTTGCTTCACTTGCCTTCAATTGATCAAGCTCAGTTGCTTCACTTCACTTCAACTAATTGGACTCACTTAGTTAGCGTCACCTCAACTGATAACGCTCACTTAACTACCTTCACTTCAACTAATAGAGCTCACTTGCTTCACTTCACTTTAATTGATTAAGCTCAGTTGCTTCACTTCAATTCAGCTGATTAAGCTCAGTTGCATCACTTCACCTCAACTGATAACGCTCACTTAACTAGCTTCACTTTTACTAATTGAGCTCAGTTGCTTCACTTCACTTCAATTGATTCAGCTCAGTTGCGTCAGTTCATTTCAGTTGATTAGGCTCAGTTGCTTCACTTAACTTCAATTGATTAACCTCACTTGCTTCACTTCAACTGATTGGACTCACTTATTCCCGTCACCTCAACTGATAACGCTCACTTAACTAGCTTCACTTCTACTAATTGTGCTCAGTTGCTTCACTTCACTTCAATTGATTCAGCTCAGTTGCCCCATTTCACTTAAGTTTTTTAGGCTCAGTTGTTTCACTTCACTTCAACTGATTCTGCTCACTTAACGAGCTTCACTTCAACTGATTGAGATCACTTTCTTCACTTGCCTTCAATTGATCAAGCTCAGTTGCTTCACTTCACTTCAACTAATTGGACTCACTTAGTTAGCGTAACCTCAACTGATAACGCTCACTTAACTACCTTCACTTCAACTAATAGAGCTCACTTGCTTCACTTCACTTTAATTGATTAAGCTCAGTTGCTTCACTTCAATTCAGCTTATTAAGCTCAGTTGCATCACTTCACCTTAACTGATAACGCTCACTTAACTAGCTTCACTTTTACTAATTGAGCTCAGTTGCTTCACTTCACTTCAATTGATTCAGCTCAGTTGCGTCACTTCATTTCAGTTGATTAGGCTCAGTTGCATCACTTAACTTCAATTGATTAAGCTCACTTGCTTCACTTCAACTGATTGGACTCACTTATTCCCCGTCACCTCAACTGATAACGCTCACTTAACTAGCTTCACTTCTACTAATTGTGCTCAGTTGCTTCACTTCACTTCAATTGATTCAGCTCAGTTGCCTCATTTCACTTAAGTTGTTTAGGCTCAGTTGTTTCACTTCACTTCAACTGATAATGCTCACTTAACGAGCTTCACTTCAACTGATTGAGCTCACTTGCTTCACTTCACTTCAGTCGATGAAGTTCACTTGCTTCACTTCACAACAACTAATTGGACTCACTAAGTTAGCGTCACCTCAACTGATAACGTTCGCTTAACTAGCTTCACTCCAACTAATAGAGCTCACTTGCTTTACTTCACTTCAATTGATTAGGCTCAATTGCCTCACTTCAATTCAGCTGATTAAGCTCAGTTGCTTCACTTCACTTCAACTGATTGGACTCACTTAGTTAGCGTCACCTCAACTGATAACGCTCACTTAACTAGCTTCACTTCTACTAATTGTGCTCAATTGCTTCACTTCACTTCAATTGATTCAGCTCAGTTGCCTCATTTCACTTGAGTTGTTTAGGCTCAGTTGTTTCACTTCACTTCAACTGATTCTGCTCACTTAACGAGCTTCACTTCAACTGATTGAGATCACTCTCTTCACTTGCCTTCAATTGGTCAAGCTCAGTTGCTTCACTTCACTTCAACTAATTGGACTCACTTAGTTAGCGTCACCTCAACTGATAACGCTCACTTAACTACCTTCACTTCAACTAATAGAGCTCACTTGCTTCACTTCACTTTAATTGATTAAGCTCAGTTGCTTCACTTCAATTCAGCTGATTAAGCTCAGTTGCATCACTTCACCTCAACTGATAACGCTCACTTAACTAGCTTCACTTTTACTAATTGAGCTCAGTTGCTTCACTTCACTTCAATTGATTCAGCTCAGTTGCCTCATTTTACTTAAGTTGTTTAGGCTCAGTTGTTTCACTTCACTTCAACTGATAATGCTCACTTAACGAGCTTCACTTCAACTGATTGAGCTCACTTGCTTCACTTCACTTCAGTCGATGAAGTTCACTTGCTTCACTTCACTTCAACTAATTGGACTCACTTAGTTAGCGTCACCTCATCTGATAACGCTCACTTAACTACCTTCACTTCAACTAATAGAGCTCACTTGCTTCACTTCACTTCAATTGATTAAGCTCAGTTGCTTCACTCCAATTCAGCTGATTAAGCTCAGTTGCATCACTTCACCTCAACTGATAACGCTCACTTGACTAGCTTCACTTTTACTAATTGAGCTCAGTTGCTTCACTTCACTTCAATTGATTCAGCTCAGTTGCCTCATTTCACTTAAGTTGTTTAGGCTCAGTTGTTTCACTTCATTCAACTGATAATGCTCACTTAACGAGCTTCACTTCAACTGATTGAGCTCACTTGCTTCACTTCACTTCAGTCGATGAAGTTCACTTGCTTCACTTCACAACAACTAATTGGACTCACTAAGTTAGCGTCACCTCAACTGATAACGTTCGCTTAACTAGCTTCACTCCAACTAATAGAGCTCACTTGCTTTACTTCACTTGAATTGATTAAGCTCAATTGCCTCACTTCAATTCAGTTGATTAAGCTCAGTTGCTTCACTTCACTTCAACTGATTGGACTCACTTAGTTAGCGTCACCTCAACTGATAACGCTCACTTAGCTAGCTTCACTTCTACTAATTGACCTCAGTTGCTTCAGTTCACTTCAATTGATTCAGCTCAGTTGCGTCACTTCATTTCAGTTGATTAAGCTCAGTTGCCTCACTTCACCTCAACTGATAACGCTCACTTTACTAGCTTCACTTCTACTAATTGAGCTAAGTTGCTTCACTTAACTTCAATTGATTAAGCTCACTTGCTTCACTTCAACTGATTGGACTCACTTATTCCCGTCACCTCAACTGATAACGCTCACTTAACTAGCTTCACTTCTACTAATTGTGCTCAGTTGCTTCACTTCACTTCAATTGATTCTGCTCACTTAACGAGCTTCACTTCAACTGATTGAGATCACTTGCTTCACTTGCCTTCAATTGATCAAGCTCAGTTGCTTCACTTCACTTCAACTAATTGGACTCACTTAGTTAGCGTCACCTCAACTGATAACGCTCACTTAACTACCTTCACTTTAACTAATAGAGCTCACTTGCTTCACTTCACTTTAATTGATTAAGCTCAGTTGCTTCACTTCAACTCAGCTGATTAAGCTCAGTTGCATCACTTCACCTCAACTGATAACGCTCACTTAACTAGCTTCACTTTTACTAATTGAGCTCAGTTGCTTCACTTCACTTCAATTGATTCAGCTCAGTTGCGTCACTTCATTTCAGTTGATTAGGCTCAGTTGCATCACTTAACTTCAATTGATTAAGCTCACTTGCTTCACTTCAACTGATTGAGCTCACTTGCTTCACTTCACTTCAGTCGATGAAGTTCACTTGCTTCACTTCACAACAACTAATTGGACTCACTAAGATAGCGTCACCTCAACTGATAACGTTCGCTTAACTAGCTTCACTCCAACTAATAGAGCTCACTTGCTTTACTTCACTTCAATTGATTAAGCTCAATTGCCTCACTTCAATTCAGCTGATTAAGCTCAGTTGGTTCACTTCACTTCAACTGTTTGGAATCACTTAGTTAGCGTCACCTCAACTAATAACGCTCACTTAACTAGCTTCACTTCTACTAATTGAGCTCAGTTGCTTTACTTAACTTCAATTGATTAAGCTCACTTGCTTCACTTCAACTGATTGGACTCACTTATTCCCCGTCACCTCAACTGATAACGCTCACTTAACTAGCTTCACTTCTACTAATTGTGCTCAGTTGCTTCACTTCACTTCAATTGATTCAGTTCAGTTGCCTCACTTCACCTAATTTGTTTAGGCTCAGTTGTTTCACTTCACTTCAACTGATTCTGCTCACTTAACGAGCTTCACTTCAACTGATTGAGATCACTTGCTTCACTTGCCTTCAATTGATCAAGCTCAGTTGCTTCACTTCACTTCAACTAATTGGACTCACTTAGTTACCGTCACCTCAACTGATAACGCTCACTTAACTACCTTCACTTCAACTAATAGAGCTCACTTGCTTCACTTCACGTCAATTGGTTAAGCTCAGTTGCTTCACTTCAATTCAGCTGATTAAGCTCAGTTGCATCACTTCACCTCAACTGATAACGCTCACTTAACTAGCTTCACTTTTACTAATTGAGCTCAGTTGCTTCACTTCACTTCAATTGATTCAGCTCAGTTGCGTCACTTCATTTCAGTTGATTAGGCTCAGTTGCTTCACTCAACTTCAATTGATTAAGCTCACTTGCTTCACTTCAAGTGATTGGACTCACTTATTCCCGTCACCTCAACTGATAACGCTCACTTAACTAGCTTCACTTCTACTAATTGTGCTCAGTTGCTCCACTTCACTTCAATTGATTCAGCTCAGTTGCCTCATTTCACTTAAGTTGTTTAGGCTCAGTTGTTTCAGTTCACTTCAACTGATTCTGCTCACTTAACGAGCTTCACTTCAACTGATTGAGATCACTTGCTTCACTTGCCTTCAATTGATCAAGCTCAGTTGCTTCACTTCACTTCAACTAATTGGACTCACTTAGTTAGCGTCACCTCAACTGATAACGCTCACTTAACTACCTTCACTTCAACTAATAGAGCTCACTTGCTTCACTTCACGTCAATTGATTAAGCTCAGTTGCTTCACTTCAATTCAGCTGATTAAGCTCAGTTGCATCACTTCACCTCAACTGATAACGCTCACTTAACTAGCTTCACTTTTACTAATTGAGCTCAGTTGCTTCACTTCACTTCAATTGATTCAGCTCAGTTGCGTCACTTCATTTCAGTTGATTAGGCTCAGTTGTTTCACTCAACTTCAATTGATTAAGCTCACTTGCTTCACTTCAATTCAGCTGATTAAGCTCAGTTGTCTCACTTTACCTCAACTGATAACGCTCACTTAACTAGATTCACTTCTACTAACTGAGCTCATTTGCTTCACTTCACTTCAATTGATTAGGCTCAGTTGTTTCACTTCACTTCAACTAATTGGACTCACTTAGTTAGCGTCACCTCAACTGATAACGCTCACTTAACTAGCTTCATTACAACTAATAGAGCTCACTTGCTTTACTTCACTTCAATTGATTAAGCTCAGTTGCTTCACTTCAATTCAGCTGATTAAGCTCAGTTGCCTCACTTCACCTCAACTGATAACGCTCGCTTAACTAGTTTCACTTCTACTAATAGAGCTCAGTTGCTTCACTTCACTTAAATTGATTAAGCTCAGTTGCTTAACTTCACTTCAACTAATTGGACTCACTTGGTTAGCGTCACCTCAACTGATAACGCTCACTTAACTAGCTTCATTACAACTAATAGAGCTCACTTGCTTTACTTCACTTCAATTGATTAAGCTCAGTTGCTTCACTTCAATTCAGCTGATTAAGCTCAGTTGCCTCACTTCACCTCAACTGATAACGCTCGCTTAACTAGTTTCACTTCTACTAATAGAGCTCAGTTGCTTCACTTCACTTAAATTGATTAAGCTCAGTTGCTTAACTTCACTTCAACTAATTGGACTCACTTGGTTAGCGTCACCTAAACTGATAACGCACACCTAACTAGCTTCACTTTAACTAATAGAGCTCACTTGCTTCACTTGACTTCAATTGATCAAGCTCAGTTGCCTCACTTCACTTCAACTAATTGGACTCACTTTGTTAGCGT
The DNA here is from genome assembly GCA_939192795.1 of Bombylius discolor. Lineage (NCBI taxonomy): Eukaryota > Metazoa > Arthropoda > Insecta > Diptera > Bombyliidae > Bombylius > Bombylius discolor. Next base: position 22,120,863 of record OW584241.1, on the reverse strand, counting down.
CACCTCAACTGATAACGCTCACTTAGCTAGCTAAGCTCAGTTGCTTCACTTCAATTCAGCTGATTAAGCTCAGTTGCATCACTTCACCTCAACTGATAACGCTCACTTAACTAGCTTCACTTAAACTAATTGTCCTCACTTGCTTCACTTCACTTCAATTGATTAAGCTCAGTTGCTTCACTTCAATTCAGCTGATTAAGCTCAGTTGTCTCACTTCACCTCAACTGATAACGCTCACTTAACTAGATTCACTTCTACTAACTGAGCTCATTTGCTTCACTTCACTTCAATTGATTAGGCTCAGTAGCCTCACTTCACTTCAACTGATTCTGCTCACTTAACGAGCTTCACTTCAACTGATTGAGATCACTTGCTTCACTTGCCTTCAATTGATCAATCTCAGTTGCTTCACTTCACTTCAACTAATTGGACTCACTTAGTTAGCGTCACCTCAACTGATAACGCTCACTTAACTACCTTCACTTCAACTAATAGAGCTCACTTGCTTCACTTCACGTCAATTGATTAAGCTCAGTTGCTTCACTTCAATTCAGCTGATTAAGCTCAGTTGCATCACTTCACCTCAACTGATAACGCTCACTTAACTAGCTTCACTTTTACTAATTGAGCTCAGTTGCTTCACTTCACTTCAATTGATTCAGCTCAGTTGCGTCACTTCATTTCAGTTGATTAGGCTCAGTTGCTTCACTCAACTTCAATTGATTAAGCTCACTTGCTTCACTTCAACTGATTGGACTCACTTATTCCCGTCACCTCAACTGATAACGCTCACTTAACTAGCTTCACTTCTACTAATTGTGCTCAGTTGCTTCACTTCACTTCAATTCATTCAGCTCAGTTGCCTCATTTCACTTAAGTTGTTTAGGCTCAGTTGTTTCACTTCACTTCAACTGATTCTGCTCACTTAACGAGCTTCACTTCAACTGATTGAGATCACTTGCTTCACTTGCCTTCAATTGATCAATCTCAGTTGCTTCACTTCACTTCAACTAATTGGACTCACTTAGTTAGCGTCACCTCAACTGATAACGCTCACTTAACTACCTTCACTTCAACTAATAGAGCTCACTTGCTTCACTTCACGTCAATTGATTAAGCTCAGTTGCTTCACTTCAATTCAGCTGATTAAGCTCAGTTGCATCACTTCACCTCAACTGATAACGCTCACTTAACTAGCTTCACTTTTACTAATTGAGCTCAGTTGCTTCACTTCACTTCAATTGATTCAGCTCAGTTGCGTCACTTCATTTCAGTTGATTAGGCTCAGTTGCTTCACTCAACTTCAATTGATTAAGCTCACTTGCTTCACTTCAACTGATTGGACTCACTTATTCCCGTCACCTCAACTGATAACGCTCACTTAACTAGCTTCACTTCTACTAATTGTGCTCAGTTGCTTCACTTCACTTCAATTGATTCAGCTCAGTTGCCTCATTTCATTTAAGTTGTTTAGGCTCAGTTGTTTCACTTCACTTCAACTGATTCTGCTCACTTAACGAGCTTCACTTCAACTGATTGAGATCACTTGCTTCACTTGCCTTCAATTGATCAAGCTCAGTTGCTTCACTTCACTTCAACTAATTGGACTCACTTAGTTAGCGTCACCTCAACTGATAACGCTCACTTAACTACCTTCACTTCAACTAATAGAGCTCACTTGCTTCACTTCACTTTAATTGATTAAGCTCAGTTGCTTCACTTCAATTCAGCTGATTAAGCTCAGTTGCATCACTTCACCTCAACTGATTCTACTCACTTAACTAGTTTCACTTCTACTAATAGAGCTCAGTTGCTTCACTTCAGTTAAATTGATTAAGCTCAGTTGCTTAACTTCACTTCAACTAATTGGACTCACTTGGTTAGCGTCACCTAAACTGATAACGCACACCTAACTAGCTTCACTTTAACTAATAGAGCTCACTTGCTTCACTTGACTTCAATTGATCAAGCTCAGTTGCCTCACTTCACTTCAACTAATTGGACTCACTTTGTTAGCGTCACCTCAACTGATAACGCTCACTTAGCTAGCTTCACTTAAACTAATTGTCCTCACTTGCTTCACTTCACTTCAATTGATTAGGCTCAGTTGCTTCTCTTCAATTCAGCTGCTTAAGCTCAGTTGTTTCACTTCACCTCAACTGATAATGTTCACTTAACTAGATTCACTTCTACTAACTGAGCTCATTTGCTTCACTTCACTTCAATTGATTAGGCTCAGTTGCCTCACTTCAATTCAGCTGATTAAGCTCAGTTGCCTCACTTCACCTCAACTGATAACGCTCGCTTAACTAGTTTCACTTCTACTAATAGAGCTCAGTTGCTTCACTTCACTTAAATTGATTAAGCTCAGTTGCTTAACTTCACTTCAACTAATTGGACTCACTTGGTTAGCGTCACCTCAACCGATAACGCTCACTTAACTAGCTTCATTACAACTAATAGAGCTCACTTGCTTTACTTCACTTCAATTGATTAGGCTCAGTTGCCTCACTTCAATTCAGCAGATTAAGCTCAGTTGCCTCACTTCACCTCAACTGATAACGCTCGCTTAACTAGTTTCACTTCTACTAATAGAGCTCAGTTGCTTCACTTCACTTAAATTGATTAAGCTCAGTTGCTTAACTTCACTTCAACTAATTGGACTCACTTGGTTAGCGTCACCTCAACCGATAACGCTCACTTAACTAGCTTCATTACAACTAATAGAGCTCACTTGCTTTACTTCACTTCAATTGATTAAGCTCAGTTGCTTCACTTCAATTCAGCTGATTAAGCTCAGTTGCCTCACTTCACCTCAACTGATAACGCTCGCTTAACTAGTTTCACTTCTACTAATAGAGCTCAGTTGCTTCACTTCACTTAAATTGATTAAGCTCAGTTGCTTAACTTCACTTCAACTAATTGGACTCACTTGGTTAGCGTCACCTAAACTGATAACGCACACCTAACTAGCTTCACTTTAACTAATAGAGCTCACTTGCTTCACTTGACTTCAATTGATCAAGCTCAGTTGCCTCACTTCACTTCAACTAATTGGACTCACTTTGTTAGCGTCACCTCAACTGATAACGCTCACTTAGCTAGCTAAGCTCAGTTGCTTCACTTCAATTCAGCTGATTAAGCTCAGTTGCATCACTTCACCTCAACTGATAACGCTCACTTAACAAGCTTCACTTAAACTAATTGTCCTCACTTGCTTCACTTCACTTCAATTGATTAAGCTCAGTTGCTTCACTTCAATTCAGCTGATTAAGCTCAGTTGTCTCACTTCACCTCAACTGATAACGCTCACTTAACTAGATTCACTTCTACTAACTGAGCTCATTTGCTTCACTTCACTTCAATTGATTAGGCTCAGTAGCCTCACTTCACTTCAACTGATTCTGCTCACTTAACGAGCTTCACTTCAACTGATTGAGATCACTTGCTTCACTTGCCTTCAATTGATCAATCTCAGTTGCTTCACTTCACTTCAACTAATTGGACTCACTTAGTTAGCGTCACCTCAACTGATAACGCTCACTTAACTACCTTCACTTCAACTAATAGAGCTCACTTGCTTTACTTCACGTCAATTGATTAAGCTCAGTTGCTTCACTTCAATTCAGCTGATTAAGCTCAGTTGCATCACTTCACCTCAACTGATAACGCTCACTTAACTAGCTTCACTTTTACTAATTGAGCTCAGTTGCTTCACTTCACTTCAATTGATTCAGCTCAGTTGCGTCACTTCATTTCAGTTGATTAGGCTCAGTTGCTTCACTCAACTTCAATTGATTAAGCTCACTTGCTTCACTTCAACTGATTGGACTCACTTATTCCCGTCACCTCAACTGATAACGCTCACTTAACTAGCTTCACTTCTACTAATTGTGCTCAGTTGCTTCACTTCACTTCAATTGATTCAGCTCAGTTGCCTCATTTCACTTAAGTTGTTTAGGCTCAGTTGTTTCACTTCACTTCAACTGATTCTGCTCACTTAACGAGCTTCACTTCAACTGATTGAGATCACTTGCTTCACTTGCCTTCAATTGATCAATCTCAGTTGCTTCACTTCACTTCAACTAATTGGACTCACTTAGTTAGCGTCACCTCAACTGATAACGCTCACTTAACTACCTTCACTTCAACTAATAGAGCTCACTTGCTTCACTTCACTTTAATTGATTAACCTCAGTTGCTTCACTTCAATTCAGCTGATTAAGCTCAGTTGCCTCACTTCACCTCAACTGATAACGCTCGCTTAACTAGTTTCACTTCTACTAATAGAGCTCAGTTGCTTCACTTGACTTCAATTGATTAACCTCAGTTGCTTCACTTCAGTTCAACTAATTGGACTGACTTAGTTAGCGTCACCTCAACTGATAACGCTCACTTAACTACCTTCACTTCAACTAATAGAGCTCACTTGCTTCACTTCACTTTAATTGATTAACCTCAGTTGCTTCACTTCAATTCAGCTGATTAAGCTCAGTTGCCTCACTTCACCTCAACTGATAACGCTCGCTTAACTAGTTTCACTTCTACTAATAGAGCTCAGTTGCTTCACTTCAGTTAAATTGATTAAGCCTCAGTTGCTTAACTTCACTTCAACTAATTGGACTCACTTGGTTAGCGTCACCTAAACTGATAACGCACACCTAACTAGCTTCACTTTAACTAATAGAGCTCACTTGCTTCACTTGACTTCAATTGGATCAAGCTCAGTTGCCTCACTTCACTTTCAACTAAATTCGACTCACTTTGTTAGCGTCACCTCAACTGATAACGCTCACTTAGCTAGCTTCACTTAAACTAATTGTCCTCACTTGCTTCACTTCACTTCAATTGATTAGGCTCAGTTGCTTCTCTTCAATTCAGCTGATTAAGCTCAGTTGTCTCACTTCACCTCAACTGATATCACTTAACTAGATTCACTTCTACTAACTGAGCTCATTTGCTTCACTTCACTTCAATTGATTAGGCTCAGTTGCCTCACTTCAATTCAGCTGATTAAGCTCAGTTGCCTCACTTCACCTCAACTGATAACGCTCGCTTAACTAGTTTCACTTCTACTAATAGAGCTCAGTTGCTTCACTTCACTTAAATTGATTAAGCTCAGTTGCTTAACTTCACTTCAACTAATTGGACTCACTTGGTTAGCGTCACCTCAACCGATAACGCTCACTTAACTAGCTTCATTACAGCTAATAGAGCTCACTTGCTTTACTTCACTTCAATTGATTAGGCTCAGTTGCCTCACTTCAGTTCAGCTGATTAAGCTCAGTTGCCTCACTTCCCCTCAACTGAGAACGCTCGCTTAACTAGTTTCACTTCTACTAATAGAGCTCAGTTGCTTCACTTCACTTAAATTGATTAAGCTCAGTTGCTTAACTTCACTTCAACTAATTGGACTCACTTGGTTAGCGTCACCTCAACCGATAACGCTCACTTAACTAGCTTCATTACAACTAATAGAGCTCACTTGCTTTACTTCACTTCAATTGATTAAGCTCAGTTGCTTCACTTCAATTCAGCTGATTAAGCTCAGTTGCCTCACTTCACCTCAACTGATAACGCTCGCTTAACTAGTTTCACTTCTACTAATAGAGCTCAGTTGCTTCACTTCACTTAAATTGATTAAGCTCAGTTGCTTAACTTCACTTCAACTAATTGGACTCACTTGGTTAGCGTCACCTAAACTGATAACGCACACCTAACTAGCTTCACTTTAACTAATAGAGCTCACTTGCTTCACTTGACTTCAATTGATCAAGCTCAGTTGCCTCACTTCACTTCAACTAATTGGACTCACTTTGTTAGCGTCACCTCAACTGATAACGCTCACTTAGCTAGCTAAGCTCAGTTGCTTCACTTCAATTCAGCTGATTAAGCTCAGTTGCATCACTTCACCTCAACTGATAACGCTCACTTAACAAGCTTCACTTAAACTAATTGTCCTCACTTGCTTCACTTCACTTCAATTGATTAAGCTCAGTTGCTTCACTTCAATTCAGCTGATTAAGCTCAGTTGTCTCACTTCACCTCAACTGATAACGCTCACTTAACTAGATTCACTTCTACTAACTGAGCTCATTTGCTTCACTTCACTTCAATTGATTAGGCTCAGTAGCCTCACTTCACTTCAACTGATTCTGCTCACTTAACGAGCTTCACTTCAACTGATTGAGATCACTTGCTTCACTTGCCTTCAATTGATCAATCTCAGTTGCTTCACTTCACTTCAACTAATTGGACTCACTTAGTTAGCGTCACCTCAACTGATAACGCTCACTTAACTACCTTCACTTCAACTAATAGAGCTCACTTGCTTTACTTCACGTCAATTGATTAAGCTCAGTTGCCTCACTTCAATTCAGCTGATTAAGCTCAGTTGCATCACTTCACCTCAACTGATAACGCTCACTTAACTAGCTTCACTTTTACTAATTGAGCTCAGTTGCTTCACTTCACTTCAATTGATTCAGCTCAGTTGCGTCACTTCATTTCAGTTGATTAGGCTCAGTTGCTTCACTCAACTTCAATTGATTAAGCTCACTTGCTTCACTTCAACTGATTGGACTCACTTATTCCCGTCACCTCAACTGATAACGCTCACTTAACTAGCTTCACTTCTACTAATTGTGCTCAGTTGCTTCACTTCACTTCAATTGATTCAGCTCAGTTGCCTCATTTCACTTAAGTTGTTTAGGCTCAGTTGTTTCACTTCACTTCAACTGATTCTGCTCACTTAACGAGCTTCACTTCAACTGATTGAGATCACTTGCTTCACTTGCCTTCAATTGATCAATCTCAGTTGCTTCACTTCACTTCAACTAATTGGACTCACTTAGTTAGCGTCACCTCAACTGATAACGCTCACTTAACTACCTTCACTTCAACTAATAGAGCTCACTTGCTTCACTTCACGTCAATTGATTAACCTCAGTTGCTTCACTTCAATTCAGCTGATTAAGCTCAGTTGCATCACTTCACCTCAACTGATAACGCTCACTTAACTAGCTTCACTTTTACTAATTGAGCTCAGTTGCTTCACTTCACTTCAATTGATTCAGCTCAGTTGCGTCACTTCATTTCAGTTGATTAGGCTCAGTTGCTTCACTCAACTTCAATTGATTAAGCTCACTTGCTTCACTTCAACTGATTGGACTCACTTATTCCCGTCACCTCAACTGATAACGCTCACTTAACTAGCTTCACTTCTACTAATTGTGCTCAGTTGCTTCACTTCACTTCAATTGATTCAGCTCAGTTGCCTCATTTCACTTAAGTTGTTTAGGCTCAGTTGTTTCACTTCACTTCAACTGATTCTGCTCACTTAACGAGCTTCACTTCAACTGATTGAGATCACTTGCTTCACTTGCCTTCAATTGATCAAGCTCAGTTGCTTCACTTCACTTCAACTAATTGGACTCACTTAGTTAGCGTCACCTCAACTGATAACGCTCACTTAACTACCTTCACTTCAACTAATAGAGCTCACTTGCTTCACTTCACTTTAATTGATTAAGCTCAGTTGCTTCACTTCAATTCAGCTGATTAAGCTCAGTTGCATCACTTCACCTCAACTGATTCTACTCACTTAACTAGCTTCACTTCAACTAATTGAGCTCACTTGCTTCACTTGACTTCAATTGATTAACCTCAGTTGCTTCACTTCACTTCAACTAATTGGACTCACTTAGTTAGCGTCACCTCAACTGATAACGCTCACTTAACTACCTTCACTTCAACTAATAGAGCTCACTTGCTTCACTTCACTTTAATTGATTAACCTCAGTTGCTTCACTTCAATTCAGCTGATTAAGCTCAGTTGCCTCACTTCACCTCAACTGATAACGCTCGCTTAACTAGTTTCACTTCTACTAATAGAGCTCAGTTGCTTCACTTCACTTCAATTGATTAAGCTCAGTTGCTTAACTTCACTTCAACTAATTGGACTCACTTGGTTAGCGTCACCTAAACTGATAACGCACATCTAACTAGCTTCACTTTAACTAATAGAGCTCACTTGCTTCACTTGACTTCAATTGATCAAGCTCAGTTGCCTCACTTCACTTCAACTAATTGGACTCACTTTGTTAGCGTCACCTCAACTGATAACGCTCACTTAACTACCTTCACTTGAACTAATAGAGCTCACTTGCTTCACTTCACGTCAATTGATTAAGCTCAGTTGCTTCACTTCAATTCAGCTGATTAAGCTCAGTTGCATCACTTCACCTCAACTGATAACGCTCACTTAACTAGCTTCACTTTTACTAATTGAGCTCAGTTGCTTCACTTCACTTCAATTGATTCAGCTCAGTTGCGTCACTTCATTTCAGTTGATTAGGCTCAGTTGCTTCACTTAACTTCAATTGATTAAGCTCACTTGCTTCACTTCAACTGATTGGACTCACTTATTCCCGTCACCTCAACTGATAACGCTCACTTAACTCGCTTCACTTCTACTAATTGTGCTCAGTTGCTTCACTTCACTTGAATTGATTCAGCTCAGTTGCCTCATTTCACTTAAGTTGTTTAGGCTCAGTTGTTTCACTTCACTTCAACTGATTCTGCTCACTTAACGAGCTTCACTTCAACTGATTGAGATCACTTGCTTCACTTGCCTTCAATTGATCAAGCTCAGTTGCTTCACTTCACTTCAACTTATTGCACTCACTTAGTTAGCGTCACCTCAACTGATAACGCTCACTTAACTACCTTCACTTCAACTAATAGAGCTCACTTGCTTCACTTCACTTTAATTGATTAAGCTCAGTTGCTTCACTTCAATTCAGCTGATTAAGCTCAGTTGCATCACTTCACCTCAACTGATTCTACTCACTTAACTAGCTTCACTTCAACTAATTGAGCTCACTTGCTTCACTTGACTTCAATTGATTAACCTCAGTTGCTTCACTTCACTTCAACTAATTGGACTCACTTAGTTAGCGTCACCTCAACTGATTACGCTCACTTAACTACCTTCACTTCAACTAATAGAGCTCACTTGCTTCACTTCACTTTAATTGATTAAGCTCAGTTGCTTCACTTCAATTCAGCTGATTAAGCTCAGTTGCCTCACTTCACCTCAACTGATAACGCTCGCTTAACTAGTTTCACTTCTACTAATAGAGCTCAGTTGCTTCACTTCACTTAAATTGATTAAGCTCAGTTGCTTAACTTCACTTCAACTAATTGGACTCACTTGGTTAGCGTCACCTAAACTGATAACGCACACCTAACTAGCTTCACTTCAACTAATAGAGCTCACTTGCTTCACTTGACTTCAATTGATCAAGCTCAGTTGCCTCACTTCACTTCAACTAATTCGACTCACTTTGTTAGCGTCACCTCAACTGATAACGCTCACTTAGCTAGCTTCACTTAAACTAATTGTCCTCACTTTGTTCACTTCACGTCAATTGATTAAGCTCAGTTGCTTCACTTCAATTCAGCTGATTAAGCTCAGTTGCATCACTTCACCTCAACTGATAACGCTCACTTAACTAGCTTCACTTTTACTAATTGAGCTCAGTTGCTTCACTTCACTTCAATTGATTCAGTTCAGTTGCGTCACTTCATTCCAGTTGATTAGGCTCAGTTGCTTCACTTAACTTCAATTGATTAAGCTCACTTGCTTCACTTCAACTGATTGGACTCACTTATTCCCCGTCACCTCTTCTGATAACGCTCACTTAACTAGCTTCACTTCTACTAATTGTGCTCAGTTGCTTCACTTCACTTCAATTGATTCAGTTCAGTTGCCTCACTTCACTTAAGTTGTTTAGGCTCAGTTGTTTCACTTCACTTCAACTGATTCTGCTCACTTAACGAGCTTCACTTCAACTGATTGAGATCACTTGCTTCACTTGCCTTCAATTGATCAAGCTCAGTCGCTTCACTTCACTTCAACTAATTGGACTCACTTAGTTAGCGTCACCTCAACTGATAACGCTCACTTAACTACCTTCACTTCAACTAATAGAGCTCACTTGCTTCACTTCACTTCAATTGATTGAGCTCAGTTGCTTCACTTCAATTCAGCTGATTAAGCTCAGTTGCATCACTTCACCTCAACTGATAACGCTCACTTAACTAGCTTCACTTTTACTAATTGAGCTCAGTTGCTTCACTTCACTTCAATTGATTCAGCTCAGTTGCGTCAGTTCATTTCAGTTGATTAGGCTCAGTTGCTTCACTTAACTTCAATTGATTAAGCTCACTTGCTTCACTTCAACTGATTGGACTCACTTATTCCCGTCACCTCAACTGATAACGCTCACTTAACTAGCTTCACTTCTACTAATTGTGCTCAGTTGCTTCACTTCACTTCAATTGATTCAGCTCAGTTGCCCCATTTCACTTAAGTTGTTTAGGCTCAGTTGTTTCACTTCACTTCAACTGATTCTGCTCACTTAACGAGCTTCACTTCAACTGATTGAGATCACTTTCTTCACTTGCCTTCAATTGATCAAGCTCAGTTGCTTCACTTCACTTCAACTAATTGGACTCACTTAGTTAGCGTAACCTCAACTGATAACGCTCACTTAACTACCTTCACTTCAACTAATAGAGCTCACTTGCTTCACTTCACTTTAATTGATTAAGCTCAGTTGCTTCACTTCAATTCAGCTGATTAAGCTCAGTTGCATCACTTCACCTTAACTGATAACGCTCACTTAACTAGCTTCACTTTTACTAATTGAGCTCAGTTGCTTCACTTCACTTCAATTGATTCAGCTCAGTTGCGTCACTTCATTTCAGTTGATTAGGCTCAGTTGCATCACTTAACTTCAATTGATTAAGCTCACTTGCTTCACTTCAACTGATTGGACTCACTTATTCCCGTCACCTCAACTGATAACGCTCACTTAACTAGCTTCACTTCTACTAATTGTGCTCAGTTGCTTCACTTCACTTCAATTGATTCAGCTCAGTTGCCCCATTTCACTTAAGTTGTTTAGGCTCAGTTGTTTCACTTCACTTCAACTGATTCTGCTTACTTAACGAGCTTCACTTCAACTGATTGAGATCACTTGCTTCACTTGCCTTCAATTGATCAATCTCAGTTGCTTCACTTCACTTCAACTAATTGGACTCACTTAGTTAGCGTCACCTCAACTGATAACGCTCACTTAACTACCTTCACTTCAACTAATAGAGCTCACTTGCTTCACTTCACGTCAATTGATTAAGCTCAGTTGCTTCACTTCAATTCAGCTGATTAAGCTCAGTTGCATCACTTCACCTCAACTGATAACGCTCACTTAACTAGCTTCACTTTTACTAATTGAGCTCAGTTGCTTCACTTCACTTCAATTGATTCAGCTCAGTTGCGTCACTTCATTTCAGTTGATTAGGCTCAGTTGCTTCACTTAACTTCAATTGATTAAGCTCACTTGCTTCACTTCAACTGATTGGACTCACTTATTCCCGTCACCTCAACTGATAACGCTCACTTAACTCGCTTCACTTCTACTAATTGTGCTCAGTTGCTTCACTTCACTTCAATTGATTCAGCTCAGTTGCCTCATTTCACTTAAGTTGTTTAGGCTCAGTTGTTTCACTTCACTTCAACTGATTCTGCTCACTTAACGAGCTTCACTTCAACTGATTGAGATCACTTGCTTCACTTGCCTTCAATTGATCAAGCTCAGTTGCTTCACTTCACTTCAACTTATTGCACTCACTTAGTTAGCGTCACCTCAACTGATAACGCTCACTTAACTACCTTCACTTCAACTAATAGAGCTCACTTGCTTCACTTCACTTTAATTGATTAAGCTCAGTTGCTTCACTTCAATTCAGCTGATTAAGCTCAGTTGCATCACTTCACCTCAACTGATTCTACTCACTTAACTAGCTTCACTTCAACTAATTGAGCTCACTTGCTTCACTTGACTTCAATTGATTAACCTCAGTTGCTTCACTTCACTTCAACTAATTGGACTCACTTAGTTAGCGTCACCTCAACTGATTACGCTCACTTAACTACCTTCACTTCAACTAATAGAGCTCACTTGCTTCACTTCACTTTAATTGATTAAGCTCAGTTGCTTCACTTCAATTCAGCTGATTAAGCTCAGTTGCCTCACTTCACCTCAACTGATAACGCTCGCTTAACTAGTTTCACTTCTACTAATAGAGCTCAGTTGCTTCACTTCACTTAAATTGATTAAGCTCAGTTGCTTAACTTCACTTCAACTAATTGGACTCACTTGGTTAGCGTCACCTAAACTGATAACGCACACCTAACTAGCTTCACTTCAACTAATAGAGCTCACTTGCTTCACTTGACTTCAATTGATCAAGCTCAGTTGCCTCACTTCACTTCAACTAATTCGACTCACTTTGTTAGCGTCACCTCAACTGATAACGCTCACTTAGCTAGCTTCACTTAAACTAATTGTCCTCACTTTGTTCACTTCACGTCAATTGATTAAGCTCAGTTGCTTCACTTCAATTCAGCTGATTAAGCTCAGTTGCATCACTTCACCTCAACTGATAACGCTCACTTAACTAGCTTCACTTTTACTAATTGAGCTCAGTTGCTTCACTTCACTTCAATTGATTCAGTTCAGTTGCGTCACTTCATTCCAGTTGATTAGGCTCAGTTGCTTCACTTAACTTCAATTGATTAAGCTCACTTGCTTCACTTCAACTGATTGGACTCACTTATTCCCCGTCACCTCTTCTGATAACGCTCACTTAACTAGCTTCACTTCTACTAATTGTGCTCAGTTGCTTCACTTCACTTCAATTGATTCAGTTCAGTTGCCTCACTTCACTTAAGTTGTTTAGGCTCAGTTGTTTCACTTCACTTCAACTGATTCTGCTCACTTAACGAGCTTCACTTCAACTGATTGAGATCACTTGCTTCACTTGCCTTCAATTGATCAAGCTCAGTCGCTTCACTTCACTTCAACTAATTGGACTCACTTAGTTAGCGTCACCTCAACTGATAACGCTCACTTAACTACCTTCACTTCAACTAATAGAGCTCACTTGCTTCACTTCACTTCAATTGATTGAGCTCAGTTGCTTCACTTCAATTCAGCTGATTAAGCTCAGTTGCATCACTTCACCTCAACTGATAACGCTCACTTAACTAGCTTCACTTTTACTAATTGAGCTCAGTTGCTTCACTTCACTTCAATTGATTCAGCTCAGTTGCGTCAGTTCATTTCAGTTGATTAGGCTCAGTTGCTTCACTTAACTTCAATTGATTAAGCTCACTTGCTTCACTTCAACTGATTGGACTCACTTATTCCCGTCACCTCAACTGATAACGCTCACTTAACTAGCTTCACTTCTACTAATTGTGCTCAGTTGCTTCACTTCACTTCAATTGATTCAGCTCAGTTGCCCCATTTCACTTAAGTTGTTTAGGCTCAGTTGTTTCACTTCACTTCAACTGATTCTGCTCACTTAACGAGCTTCACTTCAACTGATTGAGATCACTTTCTTCACTTGCCTTCAATTGATCAAGCTCAGTTGCTTCACTTCACTTCAACTAATTGGACTCACTTAGTTAGCGTAACCTCAACTGATAACGCTCACTTAACTACCTTCACTTCAACTAATAGAGCTCACTTGCTTCACTTCACTTTAATTGATTAAGCTCAGTTGCTTCACTTCAATTCAGCTGATTAAGCTCAGTTGCATCACTTCACCTTAACTGATAACGCTCACTTAACTAGCTTCACTTTTACTAATTGAGCTCAGTTGCTTCACTTCACTTCAATTGATTCAGCTCAGTTGCGTCACTTCATTTCAGTTGATTAGGCTCAGTTGCATCACTTAACTTCAATTGATTAAGCTCACTTGCTTCACTTCAACTGATTGGACTCACTTATTCCCGTCACCTCAACTGATAACGCTCACTTAACTAGCTTCACTTCTACTAATTGTGCTCAGTTGCTTCACTTCACTTCAATTGATTCAGCTCAGTTGCCCCATTTCACTTAAGTTGTTTAGGCTCAGTTGTTTCACTTCACTTCAACTGATTCTGCTCACTTAACGAGCTTCACTTCAACTGATTGAGCTCACTTGCTTCACTTCACTTCAGTCGATGAAGTTCACTTGCTTCACTTCACAACAACTAATTGGACTCACTAAGTTAGCGTCACCTCAACTGATAACGTTCGCTTAACTAGCTTCACTCCAACTAATAGAGCTCACTTGCTTTACTTCACTTCAATTGATTAAGCTCAATTGCCTCATTTCAATTCAGCTGATTAAGCTCAGTTGCTTCACTTCACTTCAACTGATTGGACTCACTTAGTTAGCGTCACCTCAACTGATAACGCTCACTTAACTAGCTTCACTTCTACTAATTGTGCTCAGTTGCTTCACTTCACTTCAATTGATTCAGCTCAGTTGCCTCATTTCACTTGAGTTGTTTAGGCTCAGTTGTTTCACTTCACTTCAACTGATTCTGCTCACTTAACGAGCTTCACTTCAACTGATTGAGATCACTTTCTTCACTTGCCTTCAATTGGTCAAGCTCAGTTGCTTCACTTCACTTCAATTGATTCTGCTCACTTAACGAGCTTCACTTCAACTGATTGAGATCACTTGCTTCACTTGCCTTCAATTGATCAAGCTCAGTTGCTTCACTTCACTTCAACTAATTGGACTCACTTATTCCCGTCACCTCAACTGATAACGCTCACTTAACTAGCTTCACTTCTACTAATTGTGCTCAGTTGCTTCACTTCACTTCAATTGATTCAGCTCAGTTGCCCCATTTCACTTAAGTTGTTTAGGCTCAGTTGTTTCACTTCACTTCAACTGATTCTGCTCACTTAACGAGCTTCACTTCAACTGATTGAGCTCACTTGCTTCACTTCACTTCAGTCGATGAAGTTCACTTGCTTCACTTCACAACAACTAATTGGACTCACTAAGTTAGCGTCACCTCAACTGATAACGTTCGCTTAACTAGCTTCACTCCAACTAATAGAGCTCACTTGCTTTACTTCACTTCAATTGATTAAGCTCAATTGCCTCATTTCAATTCAGCTGATTAAGCTCAGTTGCTTCACTTCACTTCAACTGATTGGACTCACTTAGTTAGCGTCACCTCAACTGATAACGCTCACTTAACTAGCTTCACTTCTACTAATTGTGCTCAGTTGCTTCACTTCACTTCAATTGATTCAGCTCAGTTGCCTCATTTCACTTGAGTTGTTTAGGCTCAGTTGTTTCACTTCACTTCAACTGATTCTGCTCACTTAACGAGCTTCACTTCAACTGATTGAGATCACTTTCTTCACTTGCCTTCAATTGGTCAAGCTCAGTTGCTTCACTTCACTTCAATTGATTCTGCTCACTTAACGAGCTTCACTTCAACTGATTGAGATCACTTGCTTCACTTGCCTTCAATTGATCAAGCTCAGTTGCTTCACTTCACTTCAACTAATTGGACTCACTTAGTTAGCGTCACCTCAACTGATAACGCTCACTTAACTACCTTCACTTCAACTAATAGAGCTCACTTGCTTCACTTCACTTCAATTGATTAAGCTCAGTTGCTTCACTTCAATTCAGCTGATTAAGCTCAGTTGTATCACTTCACCTCAACTGATAACGCTCACTTAACTAGCTTCACTTTTACTAATTGAGCTCAGTTGCTTCACTTCACTTCAATTGATCAAGCGCAGTTGCTTCACTTCACTTCAACTAATTGGACTCACTTAGTTAGCGTCACCTCAACTGATAACGCTCACTTAACTACCTTCACTTCAACTAATAGAGCTCACTTGCTTCACTTCACTTCAATTGATTAAGCTCAGTTGCTTCACTTCAATTCAGCTGATTAAGCTCAGTTGCATCACTTCACCTCAACTGATAACGCTCACTTAACTAGCTTCACTTTTACTAATTGAGCTCAGTTGCCTCACTTCACCTCAACTGATAACGCTCACTTATCTAGCTTCACTTCAACTAATTGAGCTCACTTGCTTCACTTGACTTTAATTGATTAAGCTCAGTTGCCTCACTCCACTTCAACTGATTCTGCTCACTTAACTAGCTTCACTTCAACTGATTGAGATCACTTGCTTCACTTGCCTTCAATTGATCAAGCTCAGTTGCTTCACTTCACTTCAACTAATTGGACTCACTTAGTTAGCGTCACCTCATCTGATAACGCTCACTTAACTACCTTCACTTCAACTAATAGAGCTCACTTGCTTCACTTCACTTTAATTGATTAAGCTCAGTTGCTTCACTTCAACTCAGCTGATTAAGCTCAGTTGCATCACTTCACCTTAACTGATAACGCTCACTTAACTAGCTTCACTTTTACTAATTGAGCTCAGTTGCTTCACTCCACTTCAATTGATTCAGCTCAGTTGCGTCACTTCATTTCAGTTGATTAGGCTCAGTTGCATCACTTAACTTCAATTGATTAAGCTCACTTGCTTCACTTCAACGGATTGAGCTCACTTGCTTCACTTCACTTCAGTCGATGAAGTTCACTTGCTTCACTTCACAACAACTAATTGGACTCACTAAGATAGCGTCACCTCAACTGATAACGTTCGCTTAACTAGCTTCACTCCAACTAATAGAGCTCACTTGCTTTACTTCACTTCAATTGATTAAGCTCAATTGCCTCACTTCAATTCAGCTGATTAAGCTCAGTTGCTTCACTTCACTTCAACTGTTTGGACTCACTTAGTTAGCGTCACCTCAACTAATAACGCTCACTTAACTAGCTTCACTTCTACTAATTGAGCTCAGTTGTTCACTTAACTTCAATTGATTAAGCTCACTTGCTTCACTTCAACTGATTGGACTCACTTATTCCCGTCACCTCAACTGATAACGCTCGCTTAACTAGTTTCACTTCTACTAATAGAGCTCAGTTGCTTCACTTCACTTAAATTGATTAAGCTCAGTTGCTTAACTTCACTTCAACTAATTGGACTCACTTGGTTAGCGTCACCTAAACTGATAACGCACACCTAACTAGCTTCACTTCAACTAATAGAGCTCACTTGCTTCACTTGACTTCAATTGATCAAGCTCAGTTGCCTCACTTCACTTCAACTAATTGGACTCACTTTGTTAGCGTCACCTCAACTGATAACGCTCACTTAGCTAGCTTCACTTAAACTAATTGTCCTCACTTTGTTCACTTCACGTCAATTGATTAAGCTCAGTTGCTTCACTTCAATTCAGCTGATTAAGCTCAGTTGCATCACTTCACCTCAACTGATAACGCTCACTTAACTAGCTTCACTTTTACTAATTGAGCTCAGTTGCTTCACTTCACTTCAATTGATTCAGTTCAGTTGCGTCACTTCATTCCAGTTGATTAGGCTCAGTTGCTTCACTTAACTTCAATTGATTAAGCTCACTTGCTTCACTTCAACTGATTGGACTCACTTATTCCCCGTCACCTCTTATGATAACGCTCACTTAACTAGCTTCACTTCTACTAATTGTGCTCAGTTGCTTCACTTCACTTCAATTGATTCAGTTCAGTTGCCTCACTTCACTTAAGTTGTTTAGGCTCAGTTGTTTCACTTCACTTCAACTGATTCTGCTCACTTAACGAGCTTCACTTCAACTGATTGAGATCACTTGCTTCACTTGCCTTCAATTGATCGAGCTCAGTTGCTTCACTCCACTTCAACTAATTGGACTCACTTAGTTAGCGTCACCTCAACTGATAACGCTCACTTAACTACCTTCACTTCAACTAATAGAGCTCACTTGCTTCACTTCACTTCAATTGATTAAGCTCAGTTGCTTCACTTCAATTCAGCTGATTAAGCTCAGTTGCATCACTTCACCTCAACTGATAACGCTCACTTAACTAGCTTCACTTTTACTAATTGAGCTCAGTTGCTTCACTTCACTTCAATTGATTCAGCTCAGTTGCGTCAGTTCATTTCATTTGATTAGGCTCAGTTGCTTCACTTAACTTCAATTGATTAAGCTCACTTGCTTCACTTCAACTGATTGGACTCACTTATTCCCGTCACCTCAACTGATAACGCTCACTTAACTAGCTTCACTTCTACTAATTGTGCTCAGTTGCTTCACTTCACTTCAATTGATTCAGCTCAGTTGCCCCATTTCACTTAAGTTGTTTAGGCTCAGTTGTTTCACTTCACTTCAACTGATTCTGCTCACTTAACGAGCTTCACTTCAACTGATTGAGATCACTTTCTTCACTTGCCTTCAATTGATCAAGCTCAGTTGCTTCACTTCACTTCAACTAATTGGACTCACTTAGTTAGCGTAACCTCAACTGATAACGCTCACTTAACTACCTTCACTTCAACTAATAGAGCTCACTTGCTTCACTTCACTTTAATTGATTAAGCTCAGTTGCTTCACTTCAATTCAGCTGATTAAGCTCAGTTGCATCACTTCACCTTAACTGATAACGCTCACTTAACTAGCTTCACTTTTACTAATTGAGCTCAGTTGCTTCACTTCACTTCAATTGATTCAGCTCAGTTGCGTCACTTCATTTCAGTTGATTAGGCTCAGTTGCATCACTTAACTTCAATTGATTAAGCTCACTTGCTTCACTTCAACTGATTGGACTCACTTATTCCCGTCACCTCAACTGATAACGCTCACTTAACTAGCTTCACTTCTACTAATTGTGCTCAGTTGCTTCACTTCACTTCAATTGATTCAGCTCAGTTGCCCCATTTCACTTAAGTTGTTTAGGCTCAGTTGTTTCACTTCACTTCAACTGATTCTGCTCACTTAACGAGCTTCACTTCAACTGATTGAGCTCACTTGCTTCACTTCACTTCAGTCGATGAAGTTCACTTGCTTCACTTCACAACAACTAATTGGACTCACTAAGTTAGCGTCACCTCAACTGATAACGTTCGCTTAACTAGCTTCACTCCAACTAATAGAGCTCACTTGCTTTACTTCACTTCAATTGATTAAGCTCAATTGCGTCACTTCAATTCAGCTGATTAAGCTCAGTTGCTTCACTTCACTTCAACTGATTGGACTCACTTAGTTAGCGTCACCTCAACTGATAACGCTCACTTAACTAGCTTCACTTCTACTAATTGTGCTCAGTTGCTTCACTTCACTTCAATTGATTCAGCTCAGTTGCCTCATTTCACTTGAGTTGTTTAGGCTCAGTTGTTTCACTTCACTTCAACTGATTCTGCTCACTTAACGAGCTTCACTTCAACTAATAGAGCTCACTTGCTTCACTTCACTTTAATTGATTAAGCTCAGTTGCTTCACTTCAATTCAGCTGATTAAGCTCAGTTGCATCACTTCACCTCAACTGATAACGCTCACTTAACTAGCTTCACTCCAACTAATAGAGCTCACTTTCTTTACTTCACTTCAATTGATTAAGCTCAATTGCCTCACTTCAATTCAGCTGATTAAGCTCAGTTGCTTCACTTCACTTCAACTAATTGGACTCACTTAGTTAGCGTCACCTCAACTGATAACGCTCACTTAACTACCTTCACTTTAACTAATAGAGCTCACTTGCTTTACTTCACTTCAATTGATTAAGCTCAATTGCCTCACTTCAATTCAGCTGATTAAGCTCAGTTGCTTCACTTCACTTCAACTGATTGGACTCACTTAGTTAGCGTCACCTCAACTGATAACGCTCACTTAACTACCTTCACTTCAACTAATAGAGCTCACTTGCTTCACTTCACTTTAATTGATTAAGCTCAGTTGCTTCACTTCAATTCAGCTGATTAAGCTCAGTTGCATCACTTCACCTCAACTGATAACGCTCACTTAACAAGCTTCACTTTTACTAATTGAGCTCAGTTGCTTCACTTCACTTCAATTGATTCAGCTCAGTTGCCTCATTTCACTTAAGTTGTTTAGGCTCAGTTGTTTCACTTCACTTCAATTGATAATGCTCACTTAACGAGCTTCACTTCAACTGATTGAGCTCACTTGCTTCACTTCAATTCAGCTGATTAAGCTCAGTTGCTTCACTTCACTTCAACTGATTGGACTCACTAAGTTAGCGTCACCTCAACTGATAACGTTCGCTTAACTAGCTTCACTCCAACTAATAGAGCTCACTTGCTTCACTTCACTTCAATTGATTAAGCTCAGTTGCCTCACTTCAATTCAGCTGATTAAGCTCAGTTGTTTCACTTCACTTCAACTGATTCTGCTCACTTAACGAGCTTCACTTCAACTGATTGAGATCACTTGCTTCACTTGCCTTCAATTGATCAAGCTCAGTTGCTTCACTTCACTTCAACTAATTCGACTCACTTAGTTAGCGTCACCTCATCTGATAACGCTCACTTAACTACCTTCACTTCAACTAATAGAGCTCACTTGCTTCACTTCACTTCAATTGATTAAGCTCAGTTGCTTCACTCCAATTCAGCTGATTAAGCTCAGTTGCATCACTTCACCTCAACTGATAACGCTCACTGAACTAGCTTCACTTTTACTAATTGAGCTCAGTTGCTTCACTTCACTTCAATTGATTCAGCTCAGTTGCCTCATTTCACTTAAGTTGTTTAGGCTCAGTTGTTTCACTTCATTCAACTGATAATGCTCACTTAACGAGCTTCACTTCAACTGATTGAGCTCACTTGCTTCACTTCACTTCAGTCGATCAAGTTCACTTGCTTCACTTCACAACAACTAATTGGACTCACTAAGTTAGCGTCACCTCAACTGATAACGTTCGCTTAACTAGCTTCACTCCAACTAATAGAGCTCACTTGCTTTACTTCACTTGAATTGATTAAGCTCAATTGCCTCACTTCAGTTCAGCTGATTAAGCTCAGTTGCTTCACTTCACTTCAACTGATTGGACTCACTTAGTTAGCGTCACCTCAACTGATAACGCTCACTTAGCTAGCTTCACTTCTACTAATTGACCTCAGTTGCTTCAGTTCACTTCAATTGATTCAGCTCAGTTGCGTCACTTCATTTCAGTTGATTAAGCTCAGTTGCCTCACTTCACCTCAACTGATAACGCTCACTTTACTAGCTTCACTTCTACTAATTGAGCTAAGTTGCTTCACTTAACTTCAATTGATTAAGCTCACTTGCTTCACTTCAACTGATTGGACTCACTTATTCCCGTCACCTCAACTGATAACGCTCACTTAACTAGCTTCACTTCTACTAATTGTGCTCAGTTGCTTCACTTCACTTCAATTGATTCTGCTCACTCAACGAGCTTCACTTCAACTGATTGAGATCACTTGCTTCACTTGCCTTCAATTGATCAAGCTCAGTTGCTTCACTTCACTTCAACTAATTGGACTCACTTAGTTAGCGTCACCTCAACTGATAACGCTCACTTAACTACCTTCACTTTAACTAATAGAGCTCACTTGCTTCACTTCACTTTAATTGATTAAGCTCAGTTGCTTCACTTCAACTCAGCTGATTAAGCTCAGTTGCATCACTTCACCTCAACTGATAACGCTCACTTAACTAGCTTCACTTTTACTAATTGAGCTCAGTTGCTTCACTTCACTTCAATTGATTCAGCTCAGTTGCGTCACTTCATTTCAGTTGATTAGGCTCAGTTGCATCACTTAACTTCAATTGATTAAGCTCACTTGCTTCACTTCAACTGATTGAGCTCACTTGCTTCACTTCACTTCAGTCGATGAAGTTCACTTGCTTCACTTCACAACAACTAATTGGACTCACTAAGATAGCGTCACCTCAACTGATAACGTTCGCTTAACTAGCTTCACTCCAACTAATAGAGCTCACTTGCTTTACTTCACTTCAATTGATTAAGCTCAATTGCCTCACTTCAATTCAGCTGATTAAGCTCAGTTGCTTCACTTCACTTCAACTGTTTGGACTCACTTAGTTAGCGTCACCTCAACTAATAACGCTCACTTAACTAGCTTCACTTCTACTAATTGAGCTCAGTTGCTTCACTTAACTTCAATTGATTAAGCTCACTTGCTTCACTTCAACTGATTGGACTCACTTATTCCCGTCACCTCAACTGATAACGCTCACTTAACTAGCTTCACTTCTACTAATTGTGCTCAGTTGCTTCACTTCACTTCAATTGATTCAGCTCAGTGGCCTCATTTCACTTAAGTTGTTTAGGCTCAGTTGTTTCACTTCACTTCAACTGATTCTGCTCACTTAACGAGCTTCACTTCAACTGATTGAGATCACTTGCTTCACTTGCCTTCAATTGATCAAGCTCAGTTGCTTCACTTCACTTCAACTAATTGGACTCACTTAGTTAGCGTCACCTCAACTGATAACGCTCACTTAACTACCTTCACTTCAACTAATAGAGCTCACTTGCTTCACTTCACGTCAATTGATTAAGCTCAGTTGCTTCACTTCAATTCAGCTGATTAAGCTCAGTTGCATCACTTCACCTCAACTGATAACGCTCACTTAACTAGCTTCACTTTTACTAATTGAGCTCAGTTGCTTCACTTCACTTCAATTGATTCAGCTCAGTTGCGTCACTTCATTTCAGTTGATTAGGCTCAGTTGTTTCACTCAACTTCAATTGATTAAGCTCACTTGCTTCACTTCAATTCAGCTGATTAAGCTCAGTTGTCTCACTTTACCTCAACTGATAACGCTCACTTAACTAGATTCACTTCTACTAACTAAGCTCATTTGCTTCACTTCACTTCAATTGATTAAGCTCACTTGCTTCACTTCAACTGATTGGACTCACTTATTCCCGTCACCTCAACTGATAACGCTCACTTAACTAGCTTCACTTCTACTAATTGTGCTCAGTTGCTTCACTTCACTTCAATTGATTCAGCTCAGTTGCCTCATTTCACTTAAGTTGTTTAGGCTCAGTTGTTTCACTTCACTTCAACTGATTCTGCTCACTTAACGAGCTTCACTTCAACTGATTGAGATCACTTGCTTCACTTGCCTTCAATTGATCAAGCTCAGTTGCTTCACTTCACTTCAACTAATTGGACTCACTTAGTTAGCGTCACCTCAACTGATAACGCTCACTTAACTACCTTCACTTCAACTAGTAGAGCTCACTTGCTTCACTTCACTTCAATAAATTCAGCTCAGTTGCTTCACTTTACTTCAACTAATTGAGCTCACTTAGTTAGCGTCACCTCAACTGATAACGCTCACTTACCTAGCTTCACTTCAACTAATAGAGCTCACTTGCTTCACTTCACTTCGATTGATTAAGCAAAGTTGCTTCACTTCACTTCAACTAATTGGACTCACTTAGTTAGCGTCACCTCAACTGATAACGCTCACTTAACTACCTTCACTTCAACTAATAGAGCTCACTTGCTTCACTTCACTTCAATTGATTAAGCTCAGTTGCTTCACTTCAATTCAGCTGATTAAGCTCAATTGCCTCACTTCACCTCAACTGATAACGCTCGCTTAACTAGTTTCACTTCTACTAATAGAGCTCAGTTGCTTCACTTCACTTAAATTGATTAAGCTCAGTTGCTTAACTTCACTTCAACTAATTGGACTCACTTGGTTAGCGTCACCTAAACTGATAACGCACACCTAACTAGCTTCACTTTAACTAATAGAGCTCACTTGCCTTACTTGACTTCAATTGATCAAGCTCAGTTGCCTCACTTCACTTCAACTAATTGGACTCACTTTGTTAGCGTCACCTCAACTGATAACGCTCACTTGGCTAGCTTCACTTAAACTAATTGTCCTCACTTGCTTCACTTCACTTCAATTGATTAAGCTCAGTTGCTTCTCTTCAATTCAGCTGATTAAGCTCAGTTGTCTCACTTCACCTCAACTGATAACGTTCACTTAACTAGATTCACTTCTACTAACTGAGCTCATTTGCTTCACTTCACTTCAATTGATTAGGCTCAGTTGCCTCACTTCACTTCAACTGATTCTGCTCACTGAACGAGCTTCACTTCAACTGATTGAGATCACTTGCTTCACTTGCCTTCAATTGATCAATCTCAGTTGCTTCACTTCACTTCAACTAATTGGACTCACTTAGTTAGCGTCACCTCAACTGATAACGCTCACTTAACTACCTTCACTTCAACTAATAGAGCTCACTTGCTTCACTTCACGTCAATTGATTAAGCTCAGTTGCTTCACTTCAATTCAGCTGATTAAGCTCAGTTGCATCACTTCACCTCAACTGATAACGCTCACTTAACTAGCTTCACTTTTACTAATTGAGCTCAGTTGCTTCACTTCACTTTAATTGATTCAGCTCAGTTGCGTCACTTCATTTCAGTTGATTAGGCTCAGTTGCTTCACTTAACTTCAATTGATTAAGCTCACTTGCTTCACTTCAACTGATTGGACTCACTTATTCCCGTCACCTCAACTGATAACGCTCACTTAACTACCTTCACTTCAACTAATAGAGCTCACTTGCTTCACTTCACGTCAATTGATTAAGCTCAGTTGCTTCACTTCAATTCAGCTGATTAAGCTCAGTTGCATCACTTCACCTCAACTGATAACGCTCACTTAACTAGCTTCACTTCTACTAATTGTGCTCAGTTGCTTCACTTCACTTCAATTGATTCAGCTCAGTTGCCTCATTTCACTTAAGTTGTTTAGGCTCAGTTGTTTCACTTCACTTCAACTGATTCTGCTCACTTAACGAGCTTCACTTCAACTGATTGAGATCACTTGCTTCACTTGCCTTCAATTGATCAAGCTCAGTTGCTTCACTTCACTTCAACTAATTGGACTCACTTAGTTAGCGTCACCTCAACTGATAACGCTCACTTAACTACCTTCACTTCAACTAATAGAGCTCACTTGCTTCAGTTCACTTTAATTGATTAAGCTCAGTTGCTTCACTTCAATTCAGCTGATTAAGCTCAGTTGCATCACTTCACCTCAACTGATTCTACTCACTTAACTAGCTTCACTTCAACTAATTGAGCTCACTTGCTTCACTTGACTTCAATTGATTAACCTCAGTTGCTTCACTTCACTTCAACTAATTGGACTCACTTAGTTAGCGTCACCTCAACTGATTACGCTCACTTAACTACCTTCACTTCAACTAATAGAGCTCACTTGCTTCACTTCACTTTAATTGATTAAGCTCAGTTGCTTCACTTCAATTCAGCTGATTAAGCTCAGTTGCCTCACTTCACCTCAACTGATAACGCTCGCTTAACTAGTTTCACTTCTACTAATAGAGCTCAGTTGCTTCACTTCACTTAAATTGATTAAGCTCAGTTGCTTAACTTCACTTCAACTAATTGGACTCACTTGGTTAGCGTCACCTAAACTGATAACGCACACCTAACTAGCTTCACTTCAACTAATAGAGCTCACTTGCTTCACTTGACTTCAATTGATCAAGCTCAGTTGCCTCACTTCACTTCAACTAATTGGACTCACTTTGTTAGCGTCACCTCAACTGATAACGCTCACTTAGCTAGCTTCACTTAAACTAATTGTCCTCACTTTGTTCACTTCACGTCAGCTGATTAAGCTCAGTTGCATCACTTCACCTCAACTGATAACGCTCACTTAACTAGCTTCACTTTTACTAATTGAGCTCAGTTGCTTCACTTCACTTCAATTGATTCAGTTCAGTTGCGTCACTTCATTCCAGTTGATTAGGCTCAGTTGCTTCACTTAACTTCAATTGATTAAGCTCACTTGCTTCACTTCAACTGATTGGACTCACTTATTCCCCGTCACCTCTTCTGATAACGCTCACTTAACTAGCTTCACTTCTACTAATTGTGCTCAGTTGCTTCACTTCACTTCAATTGATTCAGTTCAGTTGCCTCACTTCACTTAAGTTGTTTAGGCTCAGTTGTTTCACTTCACTTCAACTGATTCTGCTCACTTAACGAGCTTCACTTCAACTGATTGAGATCACTTGCTTCACTTGCCTTCAATTGATCAAGCTCAGTCGCTTCACTTCACTTCAAATAATTGGACTCACTTAGTTAGCGTCACCTCAACTGATAACGCTCACTTAACTACCTTCACTTCAACTAATAGAGCTCACTTGCTTCACTTCACTTCAATTGATTAAGCTCAGTTGCTTCACTTCAATTCAGCTGATTAAGCTCAGTTGCATCACTCCACCTCAACTGATAACGCTCACTTAACTAGCTTCACTTTTACTAATTGAGCTCAGTTGCTTCACTTCACTTCAATTGATTCAGCTCAGTTGCGTCAGTTCATTTCAGTTGTTTAGGCTCAGTTGCTTCACTTAACTTCAATTGATTAAGCTCACTTGCTTCACTTCAACTGATTGGACTCACTTATTCCCGTCACCTCAACTGATAACGCTCACTTAACTAGCTTCACTTCTACTAATTGTGCTCAGTTGCTTCACTTCACTTCAATTGATTCAGCTCAGTTGCCCCATTTCACTTAAGTTGTTTAGGCTCAGTTGTTTCACTTCACTTCAACTGATTCTGCTCACTTAACGAGCTTCACTTCAACTGATTGAGATCACTTTCTTCACTTGCCTTCAATTGATCAAGCTCAGTTGCTTCACTTCACTTCAACTAATTGGACTCACTTAGTTAGCGTCACCTCAACTGATAACGCTCACTTAACTACCTTCACTTCAACTAATAGAGCTCACTTGCTTCACTTCACTTTAATTGATTAGGCTCAGTTGCTTCACTTCAATTCAGCTGATTAAGCTCAGTTGCATCACTTCACCTTAACTGATAACGCTCACTTAACTAGCTTCACTTTTACTAATTGAGCTCAGTTGCTTCACTTCACTTCAATTGATTCAGCTCAGTTGCGTCACTTCATTTCAGTTGATTAGGCTCAGTTGCATCACTTAACTTCAATTGATTAAGCTTACTTGCTTCACTTCAACTGATTGGACTCACTTATTCCCCGTCACCTCAACTGATAACGCTCACTTAACTAGCTTCACTTCTACTAATTGTGCTCAGTTGCTTCACTTCACTTCAATTGATTCAGCTCAGTTGCCTCATTTCACTTAAGTTGTTTAGGCTCAGTTGTTTCACTTCACTTCAACTGATAATGCTCACTTAACGAGCTTCACTTCAACTGATTGAGCTCACTTGCTTCACTTCACTTCAGTCGATGAAGTTCACTTGCTTCACTTTACAACAACTAATTGGACTCACTAAGTTAGCGTCACCTCAACTGATAACGTTCGCTTAACTAGCTTCACTCCAACTAATAGAGCTCACTTGCTTTACTTCACTTCAATTGATTAAGCTCAATTGCCTCACTTCAATTCAGCTGATTAAGCTCAGTTGCTTCACTTCACTTCAACTGATTGGACTCACTTAGTTAGCGTCACCTCAACTGATAACGCTCACTTAACTAGCTTCACTTCTACTAATTGTGCTCAGTTGCTTCACTTCACTTCAATTGATTCAGCTCAGTTGCCTCATTTCTCTTGAGTTGTTTAGGCTCAGTTGTTTCACTTCACTTCAACTGATTCTGCTCACTTAACGAGCTTCACTTCAACTGATTGAGATCACTTTCTTCACTTGCCTTCAATTGGTCAAGCTCAGTTGCTTCACTTCACTTCAACTAATTGGACTCACTTAGTTAGCGTCACCTCAACTGATAACGCTCACTTAACTACCTTCACTTCAACTAATAGAGCTCACTTGCTTCACTTCACTTTAATTGATTAAGCTCAGTTGCTTCACTTCAATTCAGCTGATTAAGCTCAGTTGCATCACTTCACCTCAACTGATAACGCTCACTTAACTAGCTTCACTTTTACTAATTGAGCTCAGTTGCTTCACTTCACTTCAATTGATTCAGCTCAGTTGCCTCATTTCACTTAAGTTGTTTAGGCTCAGTTGTTTCACTTCACTTCAACTGATAATGCTCACTTAACGAGCTTCACTTCAACTGATTGAGCTCACTTGCTTCACTTCACTTCAGTCGATGAAGTTCACTTGCTTCACTTCACAACAACTAATTGGACTCACTAAGTTAGCGTCACCTCAACTGATAACGTTCGCTTAACTAGCTTCACTCCAACTAATAGAGCTCACTTGCTTTACTTCACTTCAATTGATTAAGCTCAATTGCCTCACTTCAATTCAGCTGATTAAGCTCAGTTGTTTCACTTCACTTCAACTGATTCTGCTCACTTAACGAGCTTCACTTCAACTGATTGTGATCACTTGCTTCACTTGCCTTCAATTGATCAAGCTCAGTTGCTTCACTTCACTTCAACTAATTGGACTCACTTAGTTAGCGTCACCTCATCTGATAACGCTCACTTAACTACCTTCACTTCAACTAATAGAGCTCACTTGCTTCACTTCACTTCAATTGATTAAGCTCAGTTGCTTCACTCCAATTCAGCTGATTAAGCTCAGTTGCATCACTTCACCTCAACTGATAACGCTCACTGAACTAGCTTCACTTCTACTAATTGAGCTCAGTTCCTTCACTTCACTTCAATTGATTCAGCTCAGTTGCCTCATTTCACTTAAGTTGTTTAGGCTCAGTTGTTTTACTTCATTCAACTGATAATGCTCACTTAACGAGCTTCACTTCAACTGATTGAGCTCACTTGCTTCACTTCACTTCAGTCGATGAAGTTCACTTGCTTCACTTCACAACAACTAATTGGACTCACTAAGTTAGCGTCACCTCAACTGATAACGTTCGCTTAACTAGCTTCACTCCAACTAATAGAGCTCACTTGCTTTACTTCACTTGAATTGATTAAGCTCAATTGCCTCACTTCAATTCAGCTGATTAAGCTCAGTTGCTTCACTTCACTTCAACTGATTGGACTCACTTAGTTAGCGTCACCTCAACTGATAACGCTCACTTAGCTAGCTTCACTTCTACTAATTGACCTCAGTTGCTTCAGTTCACTTCAATTGATTCAGCTCAGTTGCGTCACTTCATTTCAGTTGATTAAGCTCAGTTGCCTCACTTCACCTCAACTGATAACGCTCACTTTACTAGCTTCACTTCTACTAATTGAGCTAAGTTGCTTCACTTAACTTCAATTGATTAAGCTCACTTGCTTCACTTCAACTGATTGGACTCACTTATTCCCGTCACCTCAACTGATAACGCTCACTTAACTAGCTTCACTTCTACTAATTGTGCTCAGTTGCTTCACTTCACTTCAATTGATTCTGCTCACTTAACGAGCTTCACTTCAACTGATTGAGATCACTTGCTTCACTTGCTTTCAATTGATCAAGCTGAGTTGCTTCACTTCACTTCAACTAATTGGACTCACTTAGTTAGCGTCACCTCAACTGATAACGCTCACTTAACTACCTTCACTTTAACTAATAGAGCTCACTTGCTTCACTTCACTTTAATTGATTAAGCTCAGTTGCTTCACTTCAACTCAGCTGATTAAGCTCAGTTGCATCACTTCACCTCAACTGATAACGCTCACTTAACTAGCTTCACTTTTACTAATTGAGCTCAGTTGCTTCACTTCACTTCAATTGATTCAGCTCAGTTGCGTCACTTCATTTCAGTTGATTAGGCTCAGTTGCATCACTTAACTTCAATTGATTAAGCTCACTTGCTTCACTTCAACTGATTGAGCTCACTTGCTTCACTTCACTTCAGTCGATGAAGTTCACTTGCTTCACTTCACAACAACTAATTGGACTCACTAAGATAGCGTCACCTCAACTGATAACGTTCGCTTAACTAGCTTCACTCCAACTAATAGAGTTCACTTGCTTTACTTCACTTCAATTGATTAAGCTCAATTGCCTCACTTCAATTCAGCTGATTAAGCTCAGTTGCTTCACTTCACTTCAATTGATTAGGCTCAGTTCCCTCACTTCACTTCAACTGATTCTGCTCACTTAACTAGTTTCACTTCAACTAATAGAGCTCACTTGCTTCACTTCACTTCAATTGATTAAAATCAGTTGCCTCACTTCAATTCAGCTGATTAAGCTCAGTTGCTTCACTTCACCTCAACTGATAACGCTCACTTACCTAGCTTCACTTCAACTAATTGAGCTCACTTGCTTCACTTGACTTCAATTGATCAAGCTTAGTTGCTTCATTTCACTTTAACTAATTGGACTCATTTAGTTAGCGTCACCTCAACTGATAACGCTCACTTAACTAGCTTCATTACAACTAATAGAGCTCACTTGCTTTACTTCACTTTAATTGACTAAGCTCAGTTGCCACACTTCAACTCAGCTGATTAAGCTCAGTTGCCTTACTTCACCTCAACTGATTACGCTCACTTAACTAGCTTCACTTCTACTAATAAAGCTCAGTTGCTTCACTTCACTTCAATTGATTCAGCTCAGTTGCCTCACTACACTTCAATTGATTAGGCTCACTTAACCAGCTTCAATTCAACTGATTGAGCTCACTTGCTTCACTTCATTTCAATCGATTAAGTTCACTTGCTTCACTTCACTTCAACTAATTGGACTCACTAAGTTAGCGTCACCTCAAATGATAAGGCCCACTTAACTAGCTTCACTCCAACTAATAGAGCTCACTTGCTTTACTTCACTTCAATTGACTAAGCTCAGTTGCCACACTTCAACTCAGCTGATTAAGCTCAGTTGCCTTACTTCACCTCAACTGATTACGCTCACTTAACTAGCTTCACTTCTACTAATAAAGCTCAGTTGCTTCACTTCACTTCAATTGATTCAGCTCAGTTGCCTCACTACACTTCAATTGATTAGGCTCACTTAACCAGCTTCACTTCAACTGATTGAGCTTACTTGCTTCACTTCATTTCAATCGATTAAGTTCACTTGCTTCACTTCACTTCAACTAATTGGACTCACTAAGTTAGCTTCACCTCAACTGATAACGCTCACTTTACTAACTTCACTTCAACTAATAGAGCTCACTTGCTTCACTTCGCTTCAATTGATTAAGCTCAGTTGCCTCACTTCACTTCAACTGATTCTACTCACCTAACTAGCTTCACTTCAACTAATAGAGATCACTTGCTTCACTTCACTTCAATTGATTAAGCTCAGTTGCATCACTTCAACTCAACTGATTGGACTCACTTAGTTAGCTTCACCAAAACTGATAACGCTCACTTTACTATCTTCACTTCAACTAATAGAGCTCACTTGCTTCACTTCATTTCAATTGATTGAGCTCAGTTGATTCACTTCACTTCAACTAATTGGATTTACTTAGTTAGCGTCACCTCAACTGATAAGGCTCACTTAACTAGCTTCACTTCAACTAATAGAGCTCAGTTGCTTCACTTCACTTCAATTGATTAAGCTCAGTTGCCTCACTTCATTCAACTGATTGGACGCACTTAGTAAGCGTCACCGCAACTGATAACGCTCACTTTACTAGCTTCACTTCAACTAATAGAGCTCACTTGCTTCACTTCATTTCAATTAATTGAGCTCAGTTGATTCACTTCACTTCAACTAATTGCACTCACTTAGTTAGCGTCACCTTAACTGATAACGCTAACTTAACTAGCTTCACTTTAACTTATAGAGCTCACTTGTATTACTTAACAGCAATAGATTAAGCTCAGTTGCCTCACTTCACTTCAACTAATTGGACTCACTTAGTTAGCGTCACCTCAACTGATAACGCTCGCTTAACTAGTTTAATTTCTACTAATAGATAACAGTTGCTTCACTTCACTTAAATTGATTAATCTCAGTTGCTTAACTTCACTTCAACTAATTGGACTCACTTGGTTAGCGTCACCTCAACTGATAACGCACACCTAACTAGCTTCACTTCAACTAATAGAGCTCACTTGCTTCACTTGACTTCAATTGATCAAGCTCAGTTGCCTCACTTCACTTCAACTAATTGGACTCACTTTGTTAGCGTCACCTCAACTGATAACGCTCACTTAGCTAGCTTCACTTAAAATAATTGTCCTCACTTGCTTCACTTCACTTCAATTGATTAGGTTCAGTTGCTTCACTTCAATTCAGCTGATTAAGCTCAGTTGTCTCACTTCACCTCAACTGATAACGCTCACTTAACTAGATTCACTTCTACTAACTGAGCTCATTTGCTTCACTTCACTTCAATTGATTAGGCTCAGTTGCATCACTTCACTTCAACTGATTCTGCTCACTTAACTAGCTTCACTTCAACTAATTGAGCTCACTTGCTTCACTTGACTTCAATTGATTAACCTCAGTTGCTTCACTTCACTTCAACTAATTGGACTCACTTAGTAAGCGTCACCTCAACTGATAACGCTCACTTAACTAGCTTCATTACAACTAATAGAGCTCACTTGCTTTACTTCACTTCAATTGACTAAGCTCAGTTGCCACACTTCAACTCAGCTGATTAAGCTCAGTTGCCTTACTTCACCTCAACTGATTACGCTCACTTAACTAGCTTCACTACTACTAATAAAGCTCAGTTGCTTCACTTCACTTCAATTGATTCAGCTCAGTTGCCTCACTACACTTCAATTGATTAATCTCACTTAACCAGCTTCACTTCAACTGATTGAGCTCACTTGCTTCACTTCATTACAATCGATTAAGTTCACTTGCTTCACTTCACTTCAACTAATTGGACTCACTAAGTTAGCGTCACCTCAACTGATAACGCCCACTTAACTAGCATCACTCCAACTAATAGAGCTCACTTGCTTTACTTCACTTCAATTGACTAAGCTCAGTTCCCACACTTCAACTCAGCTGATTAAGCTCAGTTGCCTTAATTCACCTCAACTGATTACGCTCACTTAACTAGCTTCACTTCTACTAATAAAGCTCAGTTGCTCCACTTCACTTCAATTGATTCAGCTCAGTTGCCCCACTACACTTCAATTGATTAGGCTCACTTAACCAGCTTCACTTCAACTGATTGAGCTCACTTGCTTCACCTCATTTCAATCGATTAAGTTCACTTGCTTCACTTCACTTCAACCAATTGGACTCACTAAGTTAGCTTCACCTCAACTGCTAACGCTCACTTAGCTAGCTTCACTTCTACTAATTGACCTCAGTTGCTTCAGTTCACTTCAATTGATTCAGCTCAGTTGCGTCACTTCATTTCAGTTGATTAAGCTCAGTTGCATCACTTAACTTCAATTGATTAAGCTCACTTGCTTCACTTCAACTGATTGAGCTCACTTGCTTCACTTCACTTCAGTCGATGAAGTTCACTTGCTTCACTTCACAACAACTAATTGGACTCACTAAGATAGCGTCACCTCAACTGATAACGTTCGCTTAACTAGCTTCACTCCAACTAATAGAGTTCACTTGCTTTACTTCACTTCAATTGATTAAGCTCAATTGCCTCACTTCAATTCAGCTGATTAAGCTCAGTTGCTTCACTTCACTTCAATTGATTAGGCTCAGTTCCCTCACTTCACTTCAACTGATTCTGCTCACTTAACTAGTTTCACTTCAACTAATAGAGCTCACTTGCTTCACTTCACTTCAATTGATTAAAATCAGTTGCCTCACTTCAATTCAGCTGATTAAGCTCAGTTGCTTCACTTCACCTCAACTGATAACGCTCACTTACCTAGCTTCACTTCAACTAATTGAGCTCACTTGCTTCACTTGACTTCAATTGATCAAGCTTAGTTGCCTCACTACACTTCAATTGATTAGGCTCACTTAACCAGCTTCAATTCAACTGATTGAGCTCACTTGCTTCACTTCATTTCAATCGATTAAGTTCACTTGCTTCACTTCACTTCAACTAATTGGACTCACTAAGTTAGCGTCACCTCAAATGATAAGGCCCACTTAACTAGCTTCACTCCAACTAATAGAGCTCACTTGCTTTACTTCACTTCAATTGACTAAGCTCAGTTGCCACACTTCAACTCAGCTGATTAAGCTCAGTTGCCTTACTTCACCTCAACTGATTACGCTCACTTAACTAGCTTCACTTCTACTAATAAAGCTCAGTTGCTTCACTTCACTTCAATTGATTCAGCTCAGTTGCCTCACTACACTTCAATTGATTAGGCTCACTTAACCAGCTTCAATTCAACTGATTGAGCTCACTTGCTTCACTTCATTTCAATCGATTAAGTTCACTTGCTTCACTTCACTTCAACTAATTGGACTCACTAAGTTAGCGTCACCTCAAATGATAAGGCCCACTTAACTAGCTTCACTCCAACTAATAGAGCTCACTTGCTTTACTTCACTTCAATTGACTAAGCTCAGTTGCCACACTTCAACTCAGCTGATTAAGCTCAGTTGCCTTACTTCACCTCAACTGATTACGCTCACTTAACTAGCTTCACTTCTACTAATAAAGCTCAGTTGCTTCACTTCACTTCAATTGATTCAGCTCAGTTGCCTCACTACACTTCAATTGATTAGGCTCACTTAACCAGCTTCAATTCAACTGATTGAGCTCACTTGCTTCACTTCATTTCAATCGATTAAGTTCACTTGCTTCACTTCACTTCAACTAATTGGACTCACTAAGTTAGCGTCACCTCAAATGATAAGGCCCACTTAACTAGCTTCACTCCAACTAATAGAGCTCACTTGCTTTACTTCACTTCAATTGACTAAGCTCAGTTGCCACACTTCAACTCAGCTGATTAAGCTCAGTTGCATTACTTCACCTCAACTGATTACGCTCACTTAACTAGCTTCACTTCTACTAATAAAGCTCAGTTGCTTCACTTCACTTCAATTGATTCAGCTCAGTTGCCTCACTACACTTCAATTGATTAGGCTCACTTAACCAGCTTCACTTCAACTGATTGAGCTTACTTGCTTCACTTCATTTCAATCGATTAAGTTCACTTGCTTCACTTCACTTCAACTAATTGGACTCACTAAGTTAGCTTCACCTCAACTGATAACGCTCACTTTACTAACTTCACTTCAACTAATAGAGCTCACTTGCTTCACTTCGCTTCAATTGATTAAGCTCAGTTGCCTCACTTCACTTCAACTGATTCTACTCACCTAACTAGCTTCACTTCAACTAATAGAGATTACTTGCTTCACCTCACTTCAATTGATTAAGCTCAGTTGCATCACTTCAACTCAACTGATTGGACTCACTTAGTTAGCTTCACCAAAACTGATAACGCTCACTTTACTATCTTCACTTCAACTAATAGAGCTCACTTGCTTCACTTCATTTCAATTGATTGAGCTCAGTTGATTCACTTCACTTCAACTAATTGGATTTACTTAGTTAGCGTCACCTCAACTGATAAGGCTCACTTAACTAGCTTCACTTCAACTAATAGAGCTCAGTTGCTTCACTTCACTTCAATTGATTAAGCTCAGTTGCCTCACTTCATTCAACTGATTGGACGCACTTAGTAAGCGTCACCGCAACTGATAACGCTCACTTTACTAGCTTCACTTCAACTAATAGAGCTCACTTGCTTCACTTCATTTCAATTAATTGAGCTCAGTTGATTCACTTCACTTCAACTAATTGGACTCACTTAGTTAGCGTCACCTTAACTGATAACGCTAACTTAACTAGCTTCACTTTAACTTATAGAGCTCACTTGTATTACTTAACAGCAATAGATTAAGCTCAGTTGCCTCACTTCACTTCAACTAATTGGACTCACTTAGTTAGCGTCACCTCAACTGATAACGCTCGCTTAACTAGTTTAATTTCTACTAATAGATAACAGTTGCTTCACTTCACTTAAATTGATTAAGCTCAGTTGCTTAACTTCACTTCAACTAATTGGACTCACTTGGTTAGCGTCACCTCAACTGATAACGCACACCTAACTAGCTTCACTTCAACTAATAGAGCTCACTTGCTTCACTTGACTTCAATTGATCAAGCTCAGTTGCCTCACTTCACTTCAACTAATTGGACTCACTTTGTTAGCGTCACCTCAACTGATAACGCTCACTTAGCTAGCTTCACTTAAAATAATTGTCCTCACTTGCTTCACTTCACTTCAATTGATTAGGTTCAGTTGCTTCACTTCAATTCAGCTGATTAAGCTCAGTTGTCTCACTTCACCTCAACTGATAACGCTCACTTAACTAGATTCACTTCTACTAACTGAGCTCATTTGCTTCACTTCACTTCAATTGATTAGGCTCAGTTGCATCACTTCACTTCAACTGATTCTGCTCACTTAACTAGCTTCACTTCAACTAATTGAGCTCACTTGCTTCACTTGACTTCAATTGATTAACCTCAGTTGCTTCACTTCACTTCAACTAATTGGACTCACTTAGTAAGCGTCACCTCAACTGATAACGCTCACTTAACTAGCTTCATTACAACTAATAGAGCTCACTTGCTTTACTTCACTTCAATTGACTAAGCTCAGTTGCCACACTTCAACTCAGCTGATTAAGCTCAGTTGCCTTACTTCACCTCAACTGATTACGCTCACTTAACTAGCTTCACTACTACTAATAAAGCTCAGTTGCTTCACTTCACTTCAATTGATTCAGCTCAGTTGCCTCACTACACTTCAATTGATTAATCTCACTTAACCAGCTTCACTTCAACTGATTGAGCTCACTTGCTTCACTTCATTACAATCGATTAAGTTCACTTGCTTCACTTCACTTCAACTAATTGGACTCACTAAGTTAGCGTCACCTCAACTGATAACGCCCACTTAACTAGCATCACTCCAACTAATAGAGCTCACTTGCTTTACTTCACTTCAATTGACTAAGCTCAGTTCCCACACTTCAACTCAGCTGATTAAGCTCAGTTGCCTTAATTCACCTCAACTGATTACGCTCACTTAACTAGCTTCACTTCTACTAATAAAGCTCAGTTGCTCCACTTCACTTCAATTGATTCAGCTCAGTTGCCCCACTACACTTCAATTGATTAGGCTCACTTAACCAGCTTCACTTCAACTGATTGAGCTCACTTGCTTCACCTCATTTCAATCGATTAAGTTCACTTGCTTCACTTCACTTCAACCAATTGGACTCACTAAGTTAGCTTCACCTCAACTGCTAACGCTCACTTTACTAACTTCACTTCAACTAATAGAGCTCACTTGCTTCAGTTCGCTTCAATTGATTAAGCTCAGTTGCCTCACTTCACTTCAACTGATTCTACTCACCTAACTAGCTTCACTTCAACTAATAGAGCTCACTTGCTTCACTTCACTTCAATTGATTGAGCTCAGTTGCCTCACTTCACTTCAACTAATTGGACTCACTTAGTTAGCGTCACCTCAACTGATAACGCTCGCTTAACTAGTTTAATTTCTACTAATAGAGAACAGTTGCTTCACTTCACTTAAATTGATTAAGCTCAGTTGCTTAACTTCACTTCAACTAATTGGACTCACTTGGTTAGCGTCACTCCAACTGATAACGCACACCTAACTAGCTTCACTTCAACTAATAGAGCTCACTTGCTTCACTTGACTTCAATTGATCAAGCTCAGTTGCCTCACTTCACTTCAGCTGATTAAGCTCAGTTGTCTCACTTCACCTCAACTGATAACGCTCACTTAACTAGATTCACTTCTACTAACTGAGCTCATTTGCTTCACTTCACTTCAATTGATTAGGCTCAGTTGCCTCACTTCACTTCAACTGATTCTGCTCACTTAACTAGCTTCACTTCAACTAATTGAGCTCACTTGCTTCACTTGACTTCAATTGATTAACCTCAGTTGCTTCACTTCACTTCAACTAATTAGACTCACTTTGTTAGCGTCACCTCAACTGATAACGCTCACTTAGCTAGCTTCACTCAAACTAATTGTCCTCACTTGCTTCACTTCACTTCAATTGATTAAGTTCAGTTGCTTCACTTCAATTCAGCTGATTGAGCTCAGTTGTCTCACTTCACCTCAACTGATAACGCTCACTTAACTAGATTCACTTCTACTAACTGAGCTCATTTGCTTCACTTCACTTCAATTGATTAGGCTCAGTTGCCTCACTTCACATCAACTGATTCTGCTCACTTAACTAGCTTCACTTCAACTAATTGAGCTCACTTGCTTCACTTGACTTCAATTGATTAACTTCAGTTGCTTCACTTCACTTCAACTAATTGGACTCACTTGGTTAGCGTCACCTCAGCTGATAACGCACACCTAACTAGCTTCACTTCAACTAATAGAGCTCACTTGCTTCACTTGACTTCAATTGATCAAGCTCAGTTGCCTCACTTCACTTCAGCTGATTAAGCTCAGTTGTCTCACTTCACCTCAACTAATAGAGCTCACTTGCTTCACTTCATTTCAATTGATTGAGCTCAGTTGATTCACTTCACTTCAACTAATTGGATTTACTTAGTTAGCGTCACCTCAACTGATAAGGCTCACTTAACTAGCTTCACTTCAACTAATAAAGCTCAGTTGCTTCACTTCACTTCAATTGATTAAGCTCAGTTGCCTCACTTCATTCAACTGATTGGACTCACTTTGTTAGCGTCACCTCAACTGATAACGCTCACTTAGCTAGCTTCACTTAAACTAATTGTCCTCACTTGCTTCACTTCACTTCAATTGATTAAGTTCAGTTGCTTCACTTCAATTCAGCTGATTAAGCTCAGTTGTCTCACTTCACCTCAACTGATAACGCTCACTTAACTAGATTCACTTCTACTAACTGAGCTCATTTGCTTCACTTCACTTCAATTGATTAGGCTCAGTTGCCTCACTTCACTTCAACTGATTCTGCTCACTTAACTAGCTTCACTTCAACTAATTGAGCTCACTTGCTTCACTTGACTTCAATTGATTAACCTCAGTTGCTTCACTTCACTTCAACTAATTGGACTCACTTATTTAAAGTCACCTCAACTAATAACGCTCACTTAACTAGCTTCACTTCTACTAATTGAGCTCAGTTGCTTCACTTAACTTCAATTGATTAAGCTCACTTGCTTCACTTCAACTGATTGGACTCACTTATTCCCGTCACCTCAACTGATAACGCTCACTTAACTAGCTTCACTTCTACTAATTGTGCTCAGTTGCTTCACTTCACTTCAATTGATTCAGCTCAGTTGCCTCATTTCACTTAAGTTGTTTAGGCTCAGTTGTTTCACTTCACTTCAACTGATTCTGCTCACTTAACGAGCTTCACTTCAACTGATTGAGATCACTTGCTTCACTTGCCTTCAATTGATCAAGCTCAGTTGCTTCACTTCACTGCAACTAATTGGACTCACTTAGTTAGCGTCACCTCAACTGATAACGCTCACTTAACTACCTTCACTTCAACTAATAGAGCTCACTTGCTTCACTTCACTTCAATTGATTAAGCTCAGTTGCTTCACTTCAATTCAGCTGATTAAGCTCAGTTGCATCACTTTACCTCAACTGATAACGCTCACTTAACTAGCTTCACTTTTACTACTTGAGCTCAGTTGCTTCACTTCACTTAAACTGATTCAGCTCAGTTGCGTCACTTCATTTCAGTTGATTAGGCTCAGTTGCTTCACTTAACTTCAATTGATTAAGCTCACTTGCTTCACTTCAACTGATTGGACTCACTTATTCCCCGTCACCTCAACTGATAACGCTCACTTAACTAGCTTCACTTCTACTAATTGTGCTCAGTTGCTTCACTTCACTTCAATTTATTCAGCTCAGTTGCCTCACTTCACTTAAGTTGTTTAGGCTCAGTTGTTTTACTTCACTTCAACTGATTCTGCTCACTTAACTAGCTTCACTTCAACTAATTGAGCTCACTTGCTTCACTTGACTTCAATTGATTAACCTCAGTTGCTTCACTTCACTTCAACTAATTGGATTCACTTATTTAAAGTCACCTCAACTAATAACGCTCACTTAACTAGCTTCACTTCTACTAATTGAGCTCAGTTGCTTCACTTAACTTCAATTGATTAAGCTCACTTGCTTCACTTCAACTGATTGGACTCACTTATTCCCGTCACCTCAACTGATAACGCTCACTTAACTAGCTTCACTTCTACTAATTGTGCTCAGTTGCTTCACTTCACTTCAATTGATTCAGCTCAGTTGCCTCATTTCACTTAAGTTGTTTAGGCTCAGTTGTTTCACTTCACTTCAACTGATTCTGCTCTCTTAACGAGCTTCACTTCAACTGATTGAGATCACTTGCTTCACTTGCCTTCAATTGATCAAGCTCAGTTGCTTCACTTCACTTCAACTAATTGGACTCACTAAGTTAGCGTCACCTCAACTGATAACGTTCGCTTAACTAGCTTCACTCCAACTAATAGAGCTCACTTGCTTTACTTCACTTCAATTGATTAAGCTCAATTGCCTCACTTCAATTCAGCTGATTAAGCTCAGTTGCTTCACTTCACTTCAACTGATTGGACTCACTTAGTTAGCGTCACCTCAACTGATAACGCTCACTTAGCTAGCTTCGCTTTTGCTAATTAAGCTTAGTTGCTTCACTTCACTTCAATTGATTCAGCTCAGTTGCCACACTTCACTTCAATTGATTAGGCTCAGTTCCCTCACTCCACTTCAACTGATTCTGCTCACTTAACTAGTTTCACTTCAACTAATGGAGCTCATTCGCTTCACTTCACTTCAATTGATTAAAATCAGTTGCCTCACTTCAATTCAGCTGATTAAGCTCAGTTGCCTCACTTCACCTCAACTGATAACGCTCACTTACCTAGCTTCACTTTAACTAATTGAGCTCACTTGCTTCACTTCACTTCAATTGATTAAGCTCAGTTGCTTCACTTCAATTCAGCTGATTAAGCTCAGTTGCATCACTTTACCTCAACTGATAACGCTCACTTAACTAGCTTCACTTTTACTACTTGAGCTCAGTTGCTTCACTTCACTTAAACTGATTCAGCTCAGTTGCGTCACTTCATTTCAGTTGATTAGGCTCAGTTGCTTCACTCAACTTCAATTGATTAAGCTCACTTGCTTCACTTCAACTGATTGGACTCACTTATTCCCCGTCACCTCAACTGATAACGCTCACTTAACTAGCTTCACTTCTACTAATTGTGCTCAGTTGCTTCACTTCACTTCAATTTATTCAGCTCAGTTGCCTCACTTCACTTAAGTTGTTTAGGCTCAGTTGTTTCACTTCACTTCAACTGATTCTGCTCACTTAACGAGCTTCACTTCAACTGATTGAGATCACTTGCTTCACTTGCCTTCAATTGATCAAGCTCAGTTGCTTCACTTCACTGCAACTAATTGGACTCACTTAGTTAGCGTCACCTCAACTGATAACGCTCACTTAACTACCTTCACTTCAACTAATAGAGCTCACTTGCTTCACTTCACTTCAATTGATTAAGCTCAGTTGCTTCACTTCAATTCAGCTGATTAAGCTCAGTTGCATCACTTTACCTCAACTGATAACGCTCACTTAACTAGCTTCACTTTTACTACTTGAGCTCAGTTGCTTCACTTCACTTAAACTGATTCAGCTCAGTTGCGTCACTTCATTTCAGTTGATTAGGCTCAGTTGCTTCACTTAACTTCAATTGATTAAGCTCACTTGCTTCACTTCAACTGATTGGACTCACTTATTCCCCGTCACCTCAACTGATAACGCTCACTTAACTAGCTTCACTTCTACTAATTGTGCTCAGTTGCTTCACTTCACTTCAATTTATTCAGCTCAGTTGCCTCACTTCACTTAAGTTGTTTAGGCTCAGTTGTTTCACTTCACTTCAACTGATTCTGCTCACTTAACGAGCTTCATTTCAACTGATTGAGATCACTTGCTTCACTTGCCTTCAATTGATCAAGCTCAGTTGCTTCACTTCACTGCAACTAATTGGACTCACTTAGTTAGCGTCACCTCAACTGATAACGCTCACTTAGCTAGCTTCACTTAAACTAATTGTCCTCACTTGCTTCACTTCACTTCAATTGATTAA
This sequence comes from Bombylius discolor, assembly GCA_939192795.1. NCBI lineage: Eukaryota > Metazoa > Arthropoda > Insecta > Diptera > Bombyliidae > Bombylius > Bombylius discolor. The sequence continues at coordinate 22,079,148 of OW584241.1, read as the reverse complement.
GTTCAGTTGCTTCACTTCAATTCAGCTGATTAAGCTCAGTTGTCTCACTTCACCTCAACTGATAACGCTCACTTAACTAGCTTCACTTCTACTAATTGAGCTCAGTTGCTTCACTTAACTTCAATTGATTAAGCTCACTTGCTTGACTTCAACTGATTGGACTCACTTAGTTAGCGTTACCTCAACTGATAACGCTCACTTAACTATCTTCACTTCTACTAATTGTGCTCAGTTGCTTCACTTCACTTCAATTGATTCAGCTCAGTTGCCTCACTTCTCTTCAACTGATTCTGGTCACTTAACGAGCTTCACTTCAACTAATTGAGATCACTTGCTTCACTTGCCTTCAATTGATCAAGCTCAGTTGCTTCACTTCACTTCAACTAATTGGACTCACTTAGTTAGCGTCACCTCAACTGATAACGCTCACTTAACTACCTTCACTTCAACTAATAGAGCTCACTTGCTTCACTTTACTTCAATTGATTAAGCTCAGTTGCTTCACTTCAATTCAGCTGATTAAGCTCAGTTGCATCACTTCACCTCAACTGATAACGCTCACTTAACTAGTTTCACTTTTACTAATTGAGCTCAGTTGCTTCACTTCACTTCAACTAATTGGACTCACTTAGTTAGCGTCACCTCAACTGATAACGCTCACTTAACTACCTTCACTTCAACTAATAGAGCTCACTTGCTTCACTTCACTTCAATTGATTAAGCTCAGTTGCTTCACTTCAATTCAGCTGATTAAGCACAGTTGCATCACTTTACCTCAACTGATAACGCTAACTTAACTAGCTTCACTTTTACAAATTGAGCTCAGTTGCGTCACTTCACTTCAATTGATTCAGCTCAGTTGCGTCACTTCATTTCAGTTGATTAGGCTCAGTTGCTTCACTTAACTTCAATTGATTAAGCTCAGTTGCTTCACTTCACTTCAACTAATTGGACTCACTTTGTTAGCGTCACCGCAACTGATAACGCTCACTTAACTAGCTTCACTTCAACTAATTGAGCTCACTTGCTTCACTTGACTTCAATTGATTAAGCTCAGTTGCCTCACTTCACTTCGACTGATTCTGCTAACTTAACTAGCTTTACTTCAATCAATTGAGCTCACTTGCTTCACTTGCCTTCAATTGATCAAGCTCAGTTGCTTCACTTCACTTCAACTAATTGGACTCACTTAGTTAGCGTCACCTCAACTGATAACGCTCACTTAACTACCTTCACTTCAACTAATAGAGCTCACTTGCTTCACTTCACTTCAATTGATTAAGCTCAGTTGCTTCACTTCAATTCAGCTGATTAAGCACAGTTGCATCACTTTACCTCAACTGATAACGCTCACTTAACTAGCTTCACTTTTACTAATTGAGCTCAGTTGCTCCACTTCACTTCAATTGATTCAGCTCAGTTGCGTCACTTCATTTCAGTTGATTAGGCTCAGTTGCTTCACTTAACTTCAATTGATTAAGCTCACTTGCTTCACTTCAACTGATTGGACTCACTTATTCCCCGTCACCTCAACTGATAACGCTCACTTAACTAGCTTCACTTCTACTAATTGTGCTCAGTTGCTTCACTTCACTTCAATTTATTCAGCTCAGTTGCCTCACTTCACTTAAGTTGTTTAGGCTCAGTTGTTTTACTTCACTTCAATTGATTCTGCTCACTTAACGAGCTTCACTTCAACTGATTGAGATCACTTGCTTCACTTGCCTTCAATCGATCAAGCTCAGTTGCTTCACTTCACTTCAACTAATTGGACTCACTTAGTTAGCGTCACCTCAACTGATAACGCTCACTTAACTACCATCACTTCAACTAATAGAGCTCACTTGCTTCACTTTACTTCAATTGATTAAGCTCAGTTGCTTCACTTCAATTCAGCTGATTAAGCTCAGTTGCTTCACTTCACTTCAATTGATTCAGCTCAGTTGCGTCACTTCATTACAGTTGATTAGGCTCAGTTGCTTCACTTAACTTCAATTGATTAAGCTCACTTGCTTCACTTCAACTGATTGGACTCACTTATTCCCCGTCACCTCAACTGATAACGCTCACTTAACTAGCTTCACTTCTACTAATTGTGCTCAGTTGCTGAACTTCACTTCAATTTATTCAGCTCAGTTGCTTCACTTCACTTAAGTTGTTTAGGCTCAGTTGTTTTACTTCACTTCAATTGATTCTGCTCACTTAACGAGCTTCACTTCAACTAATTGAGCTCACTTGCTTCACTTGACTTCAATTGATTAAGCTCAGTTGCTTAACTTCACTTCAACTAATTGGACTCACTTTGTTAGCGTCACCTCAACTGATAACGCTCACTCAACTAGCTTCACTTCTACTAATTGAGCTAAGTTGCTACACGTCACTTCAATTGATTGAGCTCAGTCACCTCACTTCACTTCAGTTGACTAGGCTCAGTTGCCTCACGTCACTTCAACTGATTAAGCTCAGTTGCCTCACTTCACCTCAACTGATAACGCTTACCTAACAAGCTTCACTTCTACTAATTGACCTCAGTTGCTGCACTTCACTTCAATCGATTCAGCTCAGTTGTCTCACTTCACTTCAATTGATTAGGCTCAGTTGCCTCACTTCACTTGAACTAATTGGACTCACTTTGTTAGCGTCACCTCAACTGATAACGCTCACTCAACTAGCTTCACTTCTACTAATTGAGCTAAGTTGCTTCACTTCACTTCAATTGATTGAGCTCAGTCACCTCACTTCACTTCAGTTGATTAGGCTCAGTTGCCTCACTTCACTTCAACTGATTAAGCTCACTTGCGTCACTTGACTTCAATTGATTAAGCTCAGTTGCTTCACTTCACTTCAACTAATTGGACTCAATTTGTTAGCGTCACCTCAACTGATAACGCTCACTCAACTAGCTTCACTTCTACTAATTGAGCTAAGTTGCTGCACTTCACTTCAATTGATTGAGCTCAGTCACCTCACTTCACTTCAACTGATTAAGCTCAGTTGCCTCACTTCACCTCAACTGATAACGCTTACTTAACAAGCTTCACTTCTACTAATTGACCTCACTTGCTTCACTTCACTTCAATTGATTAAGCTCAGTTGCTTCACTTCAATTCAGCTGATTAGGCTCAGTTGCATCACTTCACCGCAACTGATAGCGCTCATTTAACTAGCTTCACTTCTACTAATTGAGCTCAGTTGCTTTACTTCACTTCAGTTGATTATCCTCAGTTGCTTCACTTAACTTCAATTGATTAAGCTCACTTGCTTCACTTCAACTGATTGGACTCACTTATTCCCCGTCACCTCAACTGATAACGCTCACTTAACTAGCTTCACTTCTACTAATTGTGCTCAGTTGCTTCACTTCACTTCAATTGATTCAGCTCAGTTGCCTCACTTCACTTAAGTTGTTTAGGCTCAGTTGTTTCACTTCACTTCAACTGATTCTGCTCACTTAACGACCTTCACTTCAACTGATTGAGATCACTTGCTTCACTTGCCTTCAATTGATCAAGCTCAGTTGCTTCACTTCACTTCAACTAATTGGACTCACTTAGTTAGCGTCACCTCAACTGATAACGCTCACTTAACTACCTTCACTTCAACTAATAGAGCTCACTTGCTTCACTTCACTTCAATTGATTAAGCTCAGTTGCTTCACTTCAATTCAGCTGATTAAGCTCAGTTGCATCACTTCACCTCAACTGATAACGCTCACTTAACTAGCTTCACTTCAACTAATTGAGCTCACTTGCTTCACTTGACTTCAATTGATTAAGCTCAGTTGCTTCACTTCACTTCAATTAATTGGACTCACTTTGTTAGCGTCACCTCAACTGATAACGCTCACTTAACTAGCTTCACTTCAACTAATAGAGCTCACTTGCTTCACTTCACTACAATTGATTCAGCTCAGTTGCCTCACTTCTCTTCAACTGATTCTGGTCACTTAACGAGCTTCACTTCAACTAATTGAGATCACTTGCTTCACTTGCCTTCAATTGATCAAGCTCAGTTGCTTCACTTCACTTCAACTAATTGGACTCACTTAGTTAGCGTCACCTCAACTGATAACGCTCACTTAACTACCTTCACTTCAACTAATAGAGCTCACTTGCTTCACTTTACTTCAATTGATTAAGCTCAGTTGCTTCACTTCAATTCAGCTGATTAAGCTCAGTTGCCTCACTTCACCTCAACTGATAACGCTTACTTAACTAGCTTCACTTCTACTAATTGAGCTCACTTGCTTCACTTCACTACAATTGATTAAGCTCAGTTGCTTCACTTCACTTCAATTGATTCAGCTTAGTTGCCTCACTTCATTTCAGTTGATTAGGCTCAGTTGCCTCACTTCACTTCAACTGATTCTGCTCACTTAACTAGCTTCACTTCAATCAATTGAGCTCACTTGCTTCACTAAACTTCAATTGATTAAGCTCAGTTGCTTCACTTCACTTCAACTAATTGGACTCACTTTGTTAGCGTCACCTCAACTGATAACGCTCACTTAACTAGATTCACTTCAACTAATTGAGCTCACTTGCTTCACTTGACTTCAATTGATTCAGCTCAGCTGCCTCACTTCACTTCAATTGATTAGGCTCAGTTTCCTCACTTCACTTCAACTGATTCTGTTAACTTGACTAGCTTCAGTTCAATCAATAGAGCTCACTTGCTTCACTTCACTACAATTGATTAAGCTCAGTTGCTTCACTTCACTTCAATTGATTCAGCTTAGTTGCCTCACTTCATTTCAGTTGATTAGGCTCAGTTGCCTCACTTCACTTCAACTGATTCTGCTCACTTAACTAGCTTCACTTCAATCAATTGAGCTCACTTGCTTCACTAAACTTCAATTGATTAAGCTCAGTTGCTTCACTTCACTTCAACTAATTGGACTCACTTTGTTAGCGTCAGTTCAACTGATAACGCTCACTTAACTAGATTCACTTCAACTAATTGAGCTCACTTGCTTCACTTGACTTCAATTGATTCAGCTCAGTTGCTCCACTTCACTTCAATTGATTCAGCTCAGTTGCGTCACTTCATTTCAGTTGATTAGGCTCAGTTGCTTCACTTAACTTCAATTGATTAAGCTCACTTGCTTCACTTCAACTGATTGGACTCACTTATTCCCCGTCACCTCAACTGATAACGCTCACTTAACTAGCTTCACTTCTACTAATTGTGCTCAGTTGCTTAACTTCACTTCAATTTATTCAGCTCAGTTGCCTCACTTCATTTAAGTTGTTTAGGCTCAGTTGTTTTACTTCACTTCAATTGATTCTGCTCACTTAACGAGCTTCACTTCAACTGATTGAGATCACTTGCTTCACTTGCCTTCAATTGATCAAGCTCAGTTGCTTCACTTCACTTCAACTAATTGGACTCACTTAGTTAGCGTCACCTCAACTGATAACGCTCACTTAACTAGCTTCACTTCAACTAATTGAGCTCACTTGCTTCACTTGACTTCAATTGATTAAGCTCAGTTGCTTAACTTCACTTCAACTAATTGGACTCACTTTGTTAGCGTCACCTCAACTGATAACGCTCACTCAACTAGCTTCACTTCTACTAATTGAGCTAAGTTGCTACACGTCACTTCAATTGATTGAGCTCAGTCACCTCACTTCACTTCAGTTGACTAGGCTCAGTTGCCTCACGTCACTTCAACTGATTAAGCTCAGTTGCCTCACTTCACCTCAACTGATAACGCTTACCTAACAAGCTTCACTTCTACTAATTGACCTCAGTTGCTGCACTTCACTTCAATCGATTCAGCTCAGTTGTCTCACTTCACTTCAATTGATTAGGCTCAGTTGCCTCACTTCACTTGAACTAATTGGACTCACTTTGTTAGCGTCACCTCAACTGATAACGCTCACTCAACTAGCTTCACTTCTACTAATTGAGCTAAGTTGCTTCACTTCACTTCAATTGATTGAGCTCAGTCACCTCACTTCAGTTCAGTTGATTAGGCTCAGTTGCCTCACTTCACTTCAACTGATTAAGCTCACTTGCGTCACTTGACTTCAATTGATTAAGCTCAGTTGCTTCACTTCACTTCAACTAATTGGACTCAATTTGTTAGCGTCACCTCAACTGATAACGCTCACTCAACTAGCTTCACTTCTACTAATTGAGCTAAGTTGCTACACTTCACTTCAATTGATTGAGCTCAGTCACCTCACTTCACTTCAACTGATTAAGCTCAGTTGCCTCACTTCACCTCAACTGATAACGCTTACTTAACAAGCTTCACTTCTACTAATTGACCTCACTTGCTTCACTTCACTTCAATTGATTAAGCTCAGTTGCTTCACTTCAATTCAGCTGATTAGGCTCAGTTGCATCACTTCACCGCAACTGATAGCGCTCACTTAACTAGCTTCACTTCTACTAATTGAGCTCAGTTGCTTTACTTCACTTCAGTTGATTAGGCTCAGTTGCTTCACTTAACTTCAATTGATTAAGCTCACTTGCTTCACTTCAACTGATTGGACTCACTTATTCCCCGTCACCTCAACTGATAACGCTCACTTAACTAGCTTCACTTCTACTAATTGTGCTCAGTTGCTTCACTTCACTTCAATTGATTCAGCTCAGTTGCCTCACTTCACTTAAGTTGTTTAGGCTCAGTTGTTTCACTTCACTTCAACTGATTCTGCTCACTTAACGACCTTCACTTCAACTGATTGAGATCACTTGCTTCACTTGCCTTCAATTGATCAAGCTCAGTTGCTTCACTTCACTTCAACTAATTGGACTCACTTAGTTAGCGTCACCTCAACTGATAACGCTCACTTAACTACCTTCACTTCAACTAATAGAGTTCACTTGCTTCACTTCACTTCAATTGATTAAGCTCAGTTGCTTCACTTCAATTCAGCTGATTAAGCTCAGTTGCATCACTTCACCTCAACTGATAACGCTCACTTAACTAGCTTCACTTCAACTAATTGAGCTCACTTGCTTCACTTGACTTCAATTGATTAAGCTCAGTTGCTTCACTTCACTTCAATTAATTGGACTCACTTTGTTAGCGTCACCTCAACTGATAACGCTCACTTAACTAGCTTCACTTCAACTAATAGAGCTCACTTGCTTCACTTCACTACAATTGATTAAGCTCAGTTGCCTCACTTCAATTCAGCTGATTAAGCTCAGTTGCCTCACTTCACCTCAACTGATAACGCTGACTTAACTAGCTTCACTTGAACTAATAGAGCTCTCTTGCTTCACTTAACTACAATTGATTAAGCTCAGTTGCCTCACGTCGCTTCAACTGATTAAGCTCAGTTGCCTCACTTCACCTCAACAGATAACGCTGACTTAACTAGCTTCACTTGAACTAATAGAGCTCTCTTGCTTCACTTAACTTCAATTGATTCAGCTCAGTTGCTTCACTCCACTTCAATTGATTAAGCTCAATTGCTTCACTTCACTTCAACTAATTGGACTCACTTTGTTAGCGTCACTTCAACTGATAACGCTCACTTAACTAGTTTCACTTGAACTAATAGATCTCACTTGCTTCACTTCACTACAATTGATTAAGCTCAGTTGCCTCACTTCACCTCAACTGATAACGCTTACTTAACTAGCTTCACTTCTACTAATTGAGCTCACTTGCTTCACTAAACTTCAATTGATTAAGCTCAGTTGCTTCACTTCACTTCAATTGATTAGGCTCAGTTTCCTCACTTCACTTCAACTGATTCTGTTAACTTGACTAGCTTCAGTTCAATCAATTGAGCTCACTTGCTTCACTTGACTTCAATTGATTAAGCTCAGTTGCTTCACTTCACTTCAAATAATTGGACTCACTTTGTTAGCGTCACCTCAACTGATAACGCTCACTTAACTAGCTTCACTTCAACTAATTGAGCTCACTTGCTTCACTTGACTTCAATTGATTAAGCTCAGTTGCCTCACTTCACTGCGACTGATTCTGCTAACTTAACTAGCTTTACTTCAATCAATTGAGCTCACTTGCTTCACTTTTATTCAATTAATTAAGCTCAGTTGCCTCACTTCACTTCAACTAATTGGACTCACTTTGTTAGCGTCACCACAACTGATAACGCTCACTTAACTAGCTTCACTTCAACTAATAGAGTTCACTTGCTTAACTTGACTTCAATTGATTCAGCTCAGCTGCCTCACTTCACTTCAATTGATTAGGCTCAGTTTCCTCACTTCACTTCAACTGATTCTGTTAACTTGACTAGCTTCAGTTCAATCAATTGAGCTCACTTGCTTCACTTGACTTCAATTGATTAAGCTCAGTTGCTTCACTTCACTTCAATTGATTAGGCTCAGTTTCCTCACTTCACTTCAACTGATTCTGTTAACTTGACTAGCTTCAGTTCAATCAATTGAGCTCACTTGCTTCACTTGACTTCAATTGATTAAGCTCAGTTGCTTCACTTCACTTCAAATAATTGGACTCACTTTGTTAGCGTCACCTCAACTGATAACGCTCTCTTAACTAGCTTCACTTCAACTAATTGAGCTCACTTGCTTCACTTGACTTCAATTGATTAAGCTCAGTTGCCTCACTTCACTGCGACTGATTCTGCTAACTTAACTAGCTTTACTTCAATCAATTGAGCTCACTTGCTTCACTTTTATTCAATTAATTAAGCTCAGTTGCCTCACTTCACTTCAACTAATTGGACTCACTTTGTTAGCGTCACCACAACTGATAACGCTCACTTAACTAGCTTCACTTCAACTAATAGAGTTCACTTGCTTAACTTCACTACAATTGATTCAGCTCAGTTGCCTCACTTCAATTCAGCTGATTAAGCTCAGTTGCCTCACTTCACTTCAACTGATAACGCTCACTTTACTAGCTTCACTTCTACTAATTGAGCTAAGTTGCTTCACTTCACTTCAATTGATTCAGCTCAGTTGCCTCACTTCACTTCAATTGATTAGGCTCAGTTTCCTCACTTCACTTCAACTGATTCTGTTAACTTGACTAGCTTCACTTCAACTAATTGAGCTCACTAGCTTCACTTCAACTAATAGAGCTCACTTGCTTCACTTGACTTCAATTGATTAAGCTCAGTTGCCTCACTTCACTGCGACTGATTCTGCTAACTTAACTAGCTTTACTTCAATCAATTGAGCTCACTTGCTTCACTTTTATTCAATTAATTCAGCTCAGCTGCCTCACTTCACTTCAATTGATTAGGCTCAGTTTCCTCACTTCACTTCAACTGATTCTGTTAACTTGACTAGCTTCAGTTCAATCAATTGAGCTCACTTGCTTCACTTGACTTCAATTGATTAAGCTCAGTTGCTTCACTTCACTTCAATTGATTAGGCTCAGTTTCCTCACTTCACTTCAACTGATTCTGTTAACTTGACTAGCTTCACTTCAACTAATTGAGCTCAGTTGCCTCACTTCAATTCAGCTGATTAAACTCAGTTGCCTCACTTCACCTCAACTGATAACGCTCACTTAAATTGCTTCACTTCAACTAATTGAGCTCACTTGTTTCACTTGACTTAAATTGATTAAGCTCAGTTGCTTTACTTCACTTCAACTAATTGGACTCACTTTGTTAGCGTCACCTCAACTGATAACTATCACTTAACTAGCTTCACTTCAACTAATAGAGCTCACTTGCTTAACTTCACTACAATTGATTAAGCTCAGTTGCCTCACTTCAATTCAGCTGATTAAACTCAGTTGCCTCACTTCACCTCAACTGATAACGCTCACTTAAATTGCTTCACTTCAACTAATTGAGCTCACTTGTTTCACTTGACTTAAATTGATTAAGCTCAGTTGCTTTACTTCACTTCAACTAATTGGACTCACTTTGTTAGCGTCACTTCAACTGATAACGCTAACTTAACTAGATTCACTTCAACTAATTGAGCTCACTTGCTTCACTTGACTTCAATTGATTCAGCTCAGTTGCCTCACTTCACTTCAATTGAATAGGCTTAGTTTCCTCACTTCACTTCAACTGATTCTGCTCACTTAACTAGCTTCACTTCAATCAATTGAGCTCACTTGCTTCACTTGACTTCAATTGATTAAGCTCAGTTGCTTCACTTCACTTCAACTAATTGGACTCACTTTGTTAGCGTCACTTCAACTGATAACGCTAACTTAACTAGATTCACTTCAACTAATTGAGCTCACTTGCTTAACTTCACTACAATTGATTCAGCTCAGTTGCCTCACTTCAATTCAGCTGATTAAACTCAGTTGCCTCACTTCACCTCAACTGATAACGCTCACTTAAATTGCTTCACTTCAACTAATTGAGCTCACTTGTTTCACTTGACTTAAATTGATTAAGCTCAGTTGCTTTACTTCACTTCAACTAATTGGACTCACTTTGTTAGCGTCACCTCAACTGATAACTATCACTTAACTAGCTTCACTTCAACTAATAGAGTTCACTTGCTTAACTTCACTACAATTGAATAAGCTCAGTTGCCTCACTTCAATTCAGCTGATTAAGCTCAGTTGCCTCACTTCACTTTAACTGATAACGCTCACTTTACTAGCTTCACTTCTACTAATTGAGCTAAGTTGCTTCACTTCACTTCAATTGATTCAGCTCAGTTGCCTCACTTCATTTCAGTTGATTAGGCTCAGTTGCCTCACTTCACTTCAGCTGATTCTGCACACTTAACTAGCTTCACTTCAATCAATTGAGCTCACTTGCTTCACTTGACTTCAATTGATTAAGCTCAGTTGCTTCACTTCACTTCGACTTATTCTGCTAACTTAACTAGCTTTACTTCAATCAATTGAGCTCACTTGCTTCACCTGACTTCAATTGATTAAGCTCAGTTGCCTCACTTCACTTCGACTGATTCTGCTAACTTAACTAGCTTTACTTCAATCAATTGAGCTCACTTGCTTCACCTGACTTCAATTGATTAAGCTCAGTTGCCTCACTTCACTTCAACTAATTGGACTCACTTTGTTAGCGTCACCTCAACTGATAACGCTCAGTTAACTAGCTTCACTTCAACTAATAGAGCTCACTTGCTTAACTTCACTACAATTGAATAAGCTCAGTTGCCTCACTTCAATTCAGCTGATTAAGCTCAGTTGCCTCACTTCACCTCAACTGATAACGCTCACTTTACTAGCTTCACTTCTACTAATTGAGCTCACTTGCTTCACTTGACTTCAATTGATCAAGCTCAGTTGCTTCACTTCACTTCAACTAATAGGACTCACTTTGTTAGCGTCACCACAACTGATAACGCTCAGTTAACTAGCTTCACTTCAACTAATAGAGTTCACTTGCTTAACTTCACTACAATTGAATAAGCTCAGTTGCCTCACTTCAATTCAGCTGATTAAGCTCAGTTGCCTCACTTCACCTCAACTGATAACGCTCACTTTACTAGCTTCACTTCTACTAATTGAGCTAAGTTGCTCCACTTTACTTCAATTGATTCAGCTCAGTTGCCTCACTTCATTTCAGTTGATTAGGCTCAGTTGCCTCACTTCATTTCAACTGATTCTGCTCACTTAACTAGCTTCACTTCAACTAATTGAGCTCACTTGCTTCACTTGACTTCAATTGATTAAGCTCAGTTGCTTCACTTCTTTTCAACTAATAGGACTCACTTTGTTAGCGTCACCACAACTGATAACGCTCAGTTAACTAGCTTCACTTCAACTTATAGAGCGCACTTGCTCAACTTCACTACAATTGAATAAGCTCAGTTGCCTCACTTAAATTCAGCTGATTAAGCTCAGTTGCCTCACTTCACCTCAACTGATAACGCTCACTTTACTAGCTTCACTTCTACTAATTGAGCTAAGTTGCTTCAATTCACTTCAATTGATTCAGCTCAGTTGCCTCACTTCACTTCAATTGATTAGGCTCAGTTACCTCACTTCACTTCAACTGATTAAGCTCACTTAACTAGCTTCACTTCAATCAATTGAGCTCACTTGCTTCACTTGACTTCAATTGATTAAGCTCAGTTGCTTCACTTCACTTCAACTAATTGGACTCACTTTGTTAGCGTCACCTCAACTGATAACGCTCACTTAACTAGCTTCACTTCAACTAATAGAGCTCACTTGCTTCACTTCACTTCAATTGATTAAGCTCAGTTGCCTCACTTCAATTCAGCTGATTAAGCTCAGTTGCCTCACTTCACCTCAACTGATAACGCTCACTTAACTTGCTTCACTTCAACTAATTGAGCTCAGTTGCTTCACTTTACTTCAATTGATTCAGCTCAGTTGCCTCACTTCACTTCAATTGATTAGGCTCAGTTTCTTCACTTCACTTCAACTGATTCTGCTCACTTAACTAGCTTCACTTCAACTAATTGAGCTCAGTTGCTTCACTTCACTTCAATTGATTCAGCTCACTCAACTACCTGCACTTCAACTAATTGAGCTCAGTTGCTTCACTTGAATTAAATTGATTAAGCTCAGTTGCTTCACTTCACTTCAACTAATTGGACTCACTTTGTTAGCGTCACCTCAACTGATAACGCTCACTTAACTAGCTTCACTTCAACTAATAGAGCTCACTTGCTTCGCTTCACTACAATTGATTAAGCTCAGTTGCCTCACTTCAATTCAACTGATTAAACTCAGTTGCCTCACTTCACCTCAACTGATAACGCTCACTTAAATTGCTTCACTTCAACTAATTGAGCTCACTTGTTTCACTTGACTTAAATTGATTAAGCTCAGTTGCTTTACTTCACTTCAACTAATTGGACTCACTTTGTTAGCGTCACCTCAACTGATAACTCTCACTTAACTAGCTTCACTTCAACTAATAGAGCTCACTTGCTTCGCTTCACTACAATTGATTAAGCTCAGTTGCCTCACTTCAATTCAGCTGATTAGGCTCTGTTGCTTAACTTCACCTCAACTGATAACGCTCACTTAACTAGCTTCACTTCTACTAATTGAGCGAAGTTCCCGAGCAACCAATCGATAAAGGTAACTTTGAATTTCTATAAAGATATTTTAGAAGTTTGCGCTGAGGAACGACATCGCGCTACAAAGATTTTATCTCTATATCTTTGAAGAATACGTTAACGATCGTCATCTGTTGCCTTTAAGGGTTCTCTAAAGAAATCTTTAAGTTTCCTTATCGACGAATCCAAAAATTTTTTTTTTAAAAAAAGTTTTTTTATTTCCATATTAATTCATTTTTCGTTATGAAATCAATAATCCATGTTTATATATAAGTATACCTGAAACAGAAAATGGACTTGATAATTTAAAAACTTTTATAAATTTTACTTACCTTACTTTTGATTCTCTGGGGGTTTGAACCAAGGTCCTATGGTTTCTAAGTCAGCCACCTCATACACTGCACCACTGAACGTTTTGGTATTGTTTAAACTTATTGTTAATATTAGTTCCACAGTTATCGACAAATAACGAATTATCTTTATTGATCTTGATTAAGACCAGATAAAGAACAATTGTCATTTCGACGCAAAAATTAATAAAAAGTAATAAAGTAATTAAAAGTGTTTTAGTGATTTAAAATATGCATCATCTTGTTAAAACTAAAAACAAAAATTTATTCAGACAAAAGAGAATTTTAGGTAGAAATGCATGTAAATTGAAAATTAAGGAGAATGTATTTATTTATATCGTTATTATCGTTATACATCTTCATACATCGTGAAGTATATGCCGTTATTCGATATGTAACTTTATACAACGATAACGATCGTTATAGACTTAGCCGAAGTAAATCGTTAGCTTTATAGTTCGTTGTTTGTCGATATATAACTTTAAAAGACGTGGAACTTCGATATTTGTAGATAACGATCGATATAAGTACTGCTTTGAAAACCGTTGAAAAATAATAATTTCAAGCTATCTTTATAGAACTTAGAGCGTCTTTATTTGTCTTTATGAAGCGTTATCTGACTAGGCTTAACTTTATAGAAGAAGCAAGTTGCTTAACGACTGGTTGCACGGGTTGCTTCACTTCACTTCAATTGACTAAGCTCAGTTGCTTCACTTCACTTCAACTAATTGGACTCACTTTGTTAGCGTCACCTCAACTGATAACGCTCACTTAACTAGCTTCACTTCAACTAATAGAGCTCACTTGCTTCACTTCACTACAATTGATTAAGCTCAGTTGCCTCACTACAATTCAGCTGATTAAACTCAGTTGCCTCACTTCACCTCAACTGATAACGCTTACTTAACTTGCTTCACTTCAACTAATTGAGCTCACTTGCTTCACTTAACTTAAATTGATTAAGCTCAGTTGCTTCACTTCAACTAATTGAGCTCACTTGCTTCACTTGACTTAAATTGATTAAGCTCAGTTGCTTTACTTCACTTCAACTAATTGGACTCACTTTGTTAGCGTCACCTCAACTGATAACGCTCATTCAACTAGCTTCACTCCAACTAATACAGCTCACTTGCTTCGCTTCACTACAATTGATTAAGCTCAGTTGCCTCACTTCAATTCAGCTGATTAGGCTCTGTAGCCTAACTTCACCTCAACTGATAACGCTAGTAGTAGGGATATGGCGTTTCTGGCGCATGGTTCTGGCTCAATGACGTCATCGCGTTCGCCTGAAAGTATGCAAATTTTTGTGTGAGAATGACGTCACCGCCTGAAAGTATGCAAAATTTTTGTGTGAAAATGACGTCACCGCCTGAAAGTATGCAAATTTTTTGTGTGAAAATGGCGTCATAACCTGTAAGTATGCAAAGTTTGTTTTGAAAATAACCGAAAAGAATTCAAAAATATTGGCTGTGGCCCGGTTCAATGACATCATTATCAGACCTTGAAATATAGAAAAAACCCGCGTGTGCTTTATCAGTGCTAATCATGTTGAGACATGTTTAATATTGTGTATGCTGTGTCATTGTTTTTAATTAACTTTTCTAGGAATAATCATATTGCGTTATCTTTGAAAAGCAATGGAAAATTTTTGGTACAGTTCTGATTCGCGTGTGCTTTATCAGTGCTAATCATGTTGGGATATGTCTATATTGTTTATGCTGTGTCATTGTTTTTAATTAACTTAATCATATTGAGATGTGTTTTTCAAGTTTAAACAGTAAAAAAGGGTGGGGGTAA
Organism: Bombylius discolor; assembly: GCA_939192795.1. Taxonomy (NCBI): domain Eukaryota; kingdom Metazoa; phylum Arthropoda; class Insecta; order Diptera; family Bombyliidae; genus Bombylius; species Bombylius discolor. The sequence continues at coordinate 22,064,059 of OW584241.1, read as the reverse complement.
GAAATTCAAACTATAAATTGAGACAATTTCTTCAAACGGTATCAGTTCGTCGTGGAATTTCAAAGTGTTTAATTAATTTTATCTTAAAGTTCAAAATTGTGTTTTAAAACCTTCTACTAAAAGAATATTAAAATTTATTCAGTTCAAATTTTTTATTAAATAATTTACATAGACTACAAAATGAAAAACTTTATTTGTGAAATTTGTGGAGATGGATTTGCATTTAAAAATTCGTTAAAAAGACATATTCAAGCAGCTCATGGAGATCCTGAAATTTGCAGCATTTGCAAGAAAAGCTTTACACGCAAAGAAAATCTACTAGCACACATGAGGACTCAACATAAAGTGTCTTCTGTAGAAGTTATTTCCGAGAATATTCGCAATCAGCCTTCTACATCGTCATCATCATCACAAAATAAAATTTTATGCCAAACATGTAATAAAGAAATTCTAAACAAGGATTGGAGTTATCATATTAGAACAAATTCACATAAAATAAAATCGGCTGAACCAATCAATGATGAGTTGAAAGTTGTGAAAAGCAGCTTTGAGGAACGTATTGAAACTCTGATTTATGAGAACAAGGATGAAGGAAATCTGGATCCTCTTAACTTTTTAAAAATAGGAAAAGATGTTATTATAGAAGTATTGAATAAACAATTGGTTAAACACTCATCTTTTAAATTCAACATAGAACTATTTGCAGAATATATGAAAATAACAAAAGGAAATGATGATGATGATGAAATAACAACTTCAGTTAAATCATTTCAATCAAAAATGATAATTATTAGAAACGCAACTGAGTTATCGTCTGCATACAAAGATATGATTGATAAGATTCATACTAAGATGCAAGAGTTTCAAGAACGAGACAGTGGCTGGACACTTATAAGAATAATACACCTTGAAATCAACATCAATCAGTACAGACCAATAAGAGGTTCTCAATATATACCATTACCAACATCAATAGCGCGTAAACATGCTTGCATTAATGTGAAAAATACGGATGAATACTGCTTCAAATGGGCAATTATTTCAGCTCTAGATCCTGTAGAGAAGAGTTCTGATAGAGTTTCATCATATAATATAGAAAATATTGCTGCAAATTCAATTCTTCTAAAAAACAATGTGATATTAGAATTTGATGATCTATAATTTCCAATGAAAGTGACGGATATAACAAAGTTTGAAGATAATAATCCAGAAATCAGTATAAATGTATATGGTTACGAAGAGATGCAGCATAATACATGTAAAATAGTGGGACCATACTACTGTACAAAGAATGAGAAGAAAATACATATAAATTTATTGTTGATACAAGAAGGAGAAAAGAATCATTATGTATGGATCAAAAACATATCCAGATTAATAAAAAGTCAAATAACACGACACGAACATCAAATATTTCTATGTAATGGATGTTTACAGCACTTTTATACTGAAGAGGCGTACAATGTACATAAAAATGAATGCAGTAAGATTGTTACACTTATGCCATCACCAGAAAAAAATGAATTGAAATTTGAGAAATACGAACGTCAATTAGAGGTCCCATTTGTTATATATGCAGACTTTGAATGTATTTTACAAGGATTAGATACGTGCCTTCCAAATCCAGATATTTCTTCTACAACAAATATACAACAGCACGTTCCTTGTGCATTCTCTTACTATATCAAATGTTCTTATGATAACAGCTTAAGTAAACTAAGAGTGTATAAAGGAAAGGACTCACCATCTAAATTTGTACAATCACTGGTTGAAGATATATTAGATATTCATAATAATATAATCATGAATCCGAAGACGATGGAATCACTCACAGCTTTTGAAGAGAGGAGACAATTTAGTAGTAAGATTTGTCATATATGTAAGAAATATTTAGGTAATGTAAGAGTAGCCGACCATTGTCACTTAACAGGAAAGTACAGGGGTCCAGCGCATAACGAATGTAATTTGCGGTATCAAGTCCCAAAGTTTTTCCCAATCTTCTTTCATAATTTTTCGGGTTATGATTGCCATTTATTTGTTAAAGAATTAGCAAATATTGATGGTGATATAAATTTAATTCCATTGAATAAAGAACTTTATGTATCACTTTCAAAACGAATTTTCGTTAATGAAACTGATACTATTGAACTCAGATTTCTAGATTCCGTGAGATTTATGCAGTCTAGTCTAGATTCATTAGTTGGAAATCTTTCTCCGGAAGATTTGAAAACTGTAAAGTCTTTATATCCAGAAGAAGAAAATTTCAAATTATTAACACGTAAAGGAGTATTTCCATACGAATATATTAATTCTTTCGAACGTTTAGATGAAACGTGTTTACCTGCACAAAAACATTTTGATAGCAAACTAACAAATAGCAAATGTTCTGATAAAGATTACACTCATGCTAAAAAAGTTTGGGAAAAATTTGATTGTAAAAACATTTGGGATTATTTAGAGTTATATTTAAAAACAGATGTATTACTTTTAACAGATGTCTTCGAAAATTTCAGAAAAGTTTGTAAAAATATTTATACGTTGGATCCTTGTCAGTACTATACAACCCCGGGGTTATCATGGGACGCGATGTTAAAATATACCGAAATAAATCTTGAATTATTCACCGATATAAATATGTATAATTTTATCAAAAAAGGTATCCGCGGTGGAATTACTCAATGTTCGCATAGACATTCTACAGCGAATAACAAATATATGAGTAATTTCGATGAAAATAAATCATCATCATATTTAATGTATGTTGATGCAAATAATTTATACGGTTGGGCTATGTCACAGCCTTTACCGTATTCTGATTTTCAATGGATAGAAAACGTTGAAAACATAGATATTCTTAATATTCCTGAGAACTCAGATACGGGTTACATTTTAGAAGTAGATTTAGATTATCCTGAAACTCTTCATGATTTACACAATGATTTACCGTTTTGTGCTCAAAATAAAAAAAGTCCGGGATCAAAATTCAACAAATTAATTACCGATTTAACAGTAAAAAAGAATTATATAATTCACTATAGAAATCTTCAGCAATGTTTAAAACACGGTTTAAATTTAGTAAAAATTCATAGAGCGTTACAGTTTAAACAATCATGTTGGTTGAAAAAATATATTGATTTGAATACATATTATCGTACTATTGCAAAAAATACTTTTGAAAAGAACTTTTTCAAGTTGTTGAACAATGCTGTGTACGGTAAAACAATGGAAAATGTAGATAAACGAAAAGATGTGAAAATCGTTACTGACTGGGAAAGTAGTAGAAGACATTTAGGTGCTAGGGCTTTAATAGCTAAACCTAATTTCCACAGTTTAGCTCAATTTACAGAAAATATGACAGCTATACAACTTGAAAGAGTTCAGACTTACTATAATAAACCAATATACCTGGGTTTCGTTGTATTAGAACTATCAAAGTGGAAGATGTACGACTTTCACTATGATTATATAAAACCCAAGTATAGTGAAAAAGTACTTCTTGCTTACATGGATACAGATTCCTTTATATATTCAATAGAAACTGAAGATTTCTATAGTGACATTATAAATGATATTGATACTAAATTTGATACTTCCGAATACTTACCTGATAACCCTTATAATATTCCGCTTAAAAACAAAAAAGTATTAGGTTTAATGAAAGATGAGAACAATGGTCGGATAATGAAAGAATTCATAGGTTTAAAATCAAAAATGTATTCTATAGATGTAGAAGATAGTAAATTAATAAAAAAAGCTAAAGGTGTAAAGAAAACAGCTGTAGATAATTTAAGTTTAGAAAATTATAGAGACTGTTTATATAAGAAAAAATTATTCTATGGTAATATGTTAGTATTTAGGTCATACATACATAAAATATACACACAAAATGTAAATAAAGTAAGTTTAAGTTATTTAGATGATAAGAGACACATTAGAGAAGATGGTGTTAGCACCTATGCATGGGGTCATTTTAGAATAAGTTTAGAATAAGAAAACTGAAAAATAAATACATATATATATAAAATAAAATTGATAAACATTCATTTTAAAAAAAAATTTGTTTTATTTATCTAAAAAATTAACACTTTTTCATTCAATTTTACATCAAAATAATTTCTTAGAAGACATACATTTTCTAAAGCACAGTATCCTCTATGTATATTACAACGTAGAACATGCGGATAGTTTTGAAGCAGTGTTGCGAAATTCGGACATTCTTCTTCTTCTTCTAAATCGTATACTTCAATCTTATTCTCAAGTATATTACTAATCCATTTTCGTTTTTCATTACCCTTCACATATACTTCAGAATTTCTCAGATTTGATCGAAGAAATTTTTTAACACTATGAAAAGATATTGATCCTTCGTTCCAAGTTAAACCATGATGATTTTTATATAACCAATTCACTTGTTTCTTCTCTTTTGTTGTTAAACGCGAAAAATCAAACGGTGATTTTATAATAAACACTTGAAATTCACGTGTATTGAAAGAAATAGCAAGTTCTTTGACAATAAACTTATTGTTATAGTCTTTGAAACCTTGAACATCGATAATAATTTTATTAAACATTTTGTGATATATATGTATTCTCTCTTTCAAGTTCTTTGAAATACTAAATAAATTTCTATATTATAACCTCATTTATATCAGTTTTCTAACTTCTCCATTCAGTGGATTGTACTCAATTATTCGATCATGTAGTAGTAAACAAAATCCTGCAGTATTGTTAGGAATATTGACGTTGCTTGCTAACTCAAACTCTATTCTAATATCAACAGGTCCTGTTTTTATTGTTTCATTTTGATGAGCACAATCAATAACAACAATTGGTGCTATACTCTTGAAACTATCCCATTTCAACAACGGTTGACAATTCCTTCCATAATAAGTTTCTTGAAATTTTGTATACATATCATATAACAACGCATATCGATTACGTTCAAAAAGTATATTTAAATTATCATATGGATACGTCTCGGAGTTTAAATGAGCTTTAACGTTAGCTAGTTTACAATGATCAAATTTACTAGCATCGGCTTCTTTTTGGTTTTGTCGATTGGTTTGTAGTGCAAATATCAAAAAACGAGGTTTTTCTAGTTGTGTAGATGTTTTAACAGTCCATATGGTATGATTTGTCTTTGGAATATTCGGATATTCATATAAATCCCAGCTACGGAAACTAATACGAATTGGTTTCGCATTTTGAGTAATTTTGAGAAGTTTTAGTCTTTCTTTATCGTCTACATTTATATGAGGTACTTTCCATAAGACTTTTGTGAATGTAATTTTACAGTCTGTAGATGCAGCTGGTACTTGAATCGCATTTACATCACTTCTTGCTCTAATTAAAACTAGATCATGTCTTACATTTACAACTATTTTTTTATAATCTTCAGCAAATCCCAATAGCATTTTTAGAGGTATACAAAAATTGAAATATCCTGATGTAGGTGATATAGTACTATCTCCTGTCCATCCTGCATTATACAACATTGTACTTTCGCTTTCACTTAATGAAATGTAATTTTTCAAAGCGCTGCTGATTCCCACATTCCGACAACGATCAATTTCGACACCATTCAATTCATATCGTATTTCATCAAATAAGAAGGCTCCAAAATTATTATTTAGTTTATAATCAGGTATTACAGTTCCATCGCCTTTAGTTAGAGTTCCTTCAATATATATAAAACTTTCGTTTGGCAGTAAATATAAATCTTGGTTTTGAATAGATATTCGTATTTCATCGCTATTGTTATAAGATTCTACAAATGGTGAATAAGTATGATATTCTTTTTTAGTAATACTTTCATCAAAGTGTGGTTCTTCTAAAATGTCCAATATATCATGCATGTTGTTTGCTTTTCAAAACAAATCCCAATGACTCTAAAAATTTTCTATTTTCAATTGTTAATGATGATGGTTTTTTAGAAATGAAGTCTCTTTGTGTTGTTGTTTGTTCAATAGGTAATGGTGTACTAATGATATTATCACTTTTGGATGAGTTTTTATTATTATGTTTGTTGTATATCAGCATATCTAGTTCTTATCCACTTGACACTTACATAAGAAATAATAGCTTTAGTAATCAGACTACTTATTTTATACTTTAAGTATAATCTATAATTGCGGTTTCAAATGTAATCTAACTGTAATTATTTCGCCTCTGAAATTAATCAAATCTCCATCTTGATCTACAATTTTTACTTCAACAGAACTAATTCGTTTGACATTTACAGGTAAATATATAACATTCTTAGGAACTTCTGTTATTTTATACCCTGGTCCTACATCAGGCGAGAATTCATGAAGAGTGTGAACAGGAATATTATTAATATATGATCCTACTATTAGATTACATTCAATTCGTATAGCGTTAACTTTAGTTATATTCACAGGTAAATCAGACACATGTGTTGTATTTGACTCCAATTCTTTTTTACTGAAACCTAACAGTTGACCAATAGATCTATCTCTGTTAAAGTAGACGTTGTGTGTACTTTTAATTTCTGTTTTGAGTGTGTTGTTGTTTGCTTGTATTTTGATAGTAGGCTTAGTTTTCGTTTTTTCGAGCTCTTTTTGAATGAAATTCGCGATGTCATCAACTTCATAAGATCCCACAGGTATTTTAATAGTTTCATAACCTATATGAAATAAGTTATTGCTACTATCCACATTAGGTATTGAATTATAGGTATGAAAATCAACAAGACCACAAAGATAGTCAGATGATAGATCTATAGGGGGGAAGTATTCAGTTGTTAATATAGATGTATTCCCACTTAAAGTTAATGTTACTGACATGTTGAAGGTTTTAAGTGAAATGAATAATAGTTTTATGTTTACACATTTATTTATACTAATTTACATCAATAAAATTATACAGAAACTTTAAACATAAGTGTCCACATTTAAATGAATTGAAATTTTGATATCTATTATAATTGTATTCTATATTATTTCCTAAATATCTAACAATTTCTAGAGGTGGTTGCAGATTACCATAACTGTCAAAGTATTCAACACGATTTCCTTTTTTCTGATATGCTACCCAATGTGTACCAGGACCACTTGAATCATCTAGATTTACTATACCACACTCATTTTTATAAGGTTTTGGTGGTAGTTTATCTTTCATGAATACAGCTCTAAAGTGCGGTATACTTTTACCATATCTCATTAAATCAATTTCACTTAGTGGTTTATTGGGTAGCTTACTTAAAAGTTTTTTGGATTTGGATTTAAAAAAAGACCAAGACCTTTCCTATATGGTTTAAGTTGTAATCCTTTTCCCATTGCTACTGCTTCCATAGTTTTATTATGTCGTTGGTTCTCAGCTAGTTGTTCTCTAGCTTGTTTTGCATCTTTGATTACCTTTGCTATTTTTGCTGCACCACCAGATAATGCTCCTACGGCTGAGAGTCCCGCAAAAAGTGGAACTAAGAATGGTAAAATATCGCCTGTTTTTGGAATAGGTATGATGCGAGGTAGTTCAATTGATGATTTTTTTCCTTTTATGGTGTTCTTAGCTGCATTTAATGCTATTCTAATAGCACTGTTCATTTCTTCTGGTTTTTGTGTTTTTAATATCTTACGAGCATTTTGAACAGCTTTTCGGAACACTTTACGTGTTTTCACTTTATTCTTCTTCTTCTTATTTGTTGATTTCTTCTTCTTGAGTCCCATACCAAATTTCACTTTAGCTTTCATTGCGTTTATACGTTCACCAATACTTGAATCTTTTGCCTTTACCCTTTCCCAAGCTTTTTCTGCTAATATTCTGTCAGCTGTATGACGTTGATTTTTGTCCTTATGTTGAGAGTAAAATATATCGTGTTGTTTGCAAGCTTGATCTAACTGGTTGATTCCTTGATCACCTCTAGCAAGACGTTGCTGTAGTTTTGTACCAGGTCCACAATATTGATAACCAGGAAGATGAAGCTCTACTGGTAACTTATTGATTAATGTATTCACTAATCCTTTACCTTTGCGAGTTTGAGATTGACTAAATGTTTTTCGATTATATTTAATCATTTTATATGTTTCCTTACATAGAAAGATGAATAGAATGATGTTAAAAACCTATAAATTAGGTATTTATAGTTGTTTTTTCTTTAGTTCTTATCAGTATGCGTTTCATAAAACAACGTGATACATTAAATGTAAAAAATGCAGATTTTGTAACAAATACTTCAAATAATAAAATTAAACATAGTAAGCTATTACCTAACAATTTACGTGCCATTATTGTGGGTCCGTCGAATTGTGGAAAAACAAATGTAATGATGAGTTTACTTGAACATCCGAATGGTCTTAAATTTGAAAATATTTACATATACTCAAAATCTTTATATCAACCAAAATATGAGTATCTTAAGAAACTGATTTCGCCTATTAAAGGGCTAGGATACAACACATTTTCTGAAAATACTGAAATAATGTCACCAGAACAGGCTAAACGAAACTCCATTTTCATATTTGATGATGTTGCATGCGAAAAACAAAATAATATACGCTCATATTTTTGTATGGGACGTCATAAGGATATCGATAGCTTTTACTTGTGTCAAACTTATACACATATTCCAAAACACTTGATACGTGATAACTCAAACTTTATTGTAATTTTTAAACAAGATGAGATGAATTTGAAGCATATTTATAATGATCATGTCAACACAGACATGTCATATGAAAAATTTCGAGATATGTGTTCAAAATGTTGGAAAGATAATTACGGATTTTTAGTAATAAACAAAGATAGTTCATTAGAATGTGGACGATACAGAAAAGGATTTGATACTTTTATATTATTATAAATAGATACGTGTGTAAGAGTTGTATATCATTATTATTTCATCTACTGAGCTGTTCAAAGACCTGTTTAAGCTGTTTCAGAGCTGTTTAAAGACCTGTTTAAGCTGTTTTTAGACCTGTTTAAGCTGTTTCAGAGCTGTTTTTAGACCTGTTCAAGCTGTTTCAGAGCTGTTTAAAGACCTGTTTGAGCTGTTTTAGAGCTGTTTCAGAGCTGTTTCAGAGCTGTTTCAGAGCTGTTTAAAGACCTGTTTGAGCTGTTTTAGAGCTGTTTTTAGAGCTGTTTCAGAGCTGTTTAAAGACCTGTTTGAGCTATTTAAAGACCTGTTTAAGCTGTTTTAGAGCTGTTTTTGTATCTGTTTAAGCTGTTTTTAAAAGAACATCATTATGGAAAGTGAGTTAATTAAGAATATTATAAAAACAAGAAATGTTATTCGTAAGAAATATCAAGCTTTGAAAACTGGTAAAGCAGAAGAAGAAATACAATTGGAAAGTGTTTTTAAACCAATTACGCAACCTTTGAAAAAAATAGTAGATAAAACTAATTATCCGGATATTAAAACTGAAGTAAAAGAAGAATGTGAGACTCCGTTTAAGTCTAAACGACTAAAAACTGAGTTTTCAAGTACACCAAATGAATATTCAAAAAAATTAGAGGAGAACTTTGAAACACCTCAAACAATTAAACAACCTAATTTTTCTCATAAATCATTCGATAAAAGTTTTGATGAATCACAACAACAACTACAACCAACATTTTCAATTTCACCAAATCGATTTTTGAAAGAAATGAAATTAAACGAAGATGATATTGATAACAAATACGGACCACATTTAGATCATGATATGAATATTTGGAAAATAGGAAACTCTCCGTTTTCTATTGACGATAATACTATTGTTATCGATGGAAAGTTTTATTCTCTAACACCTGGTTTGATCCAATTATTGTTTTTAAAAAATCCTAATAAAAGGAAATGTACTAACGTGGACTTTGAAAATTATAAAAAAATTATAATACAAACAAATGCACATAAACGTGCTTATGATGAAAGTGGACAAATATCTGGAAACAGAAGTAACAAGTATAAACTTATTAAGGAATTGTTCGAGTCTCATACTGGCTCTGGATTAATGCATTTACTGAAAGAAAAACCTAATTATGTATACTGGGATGATCCAAACGAATTAGTGAATAGATTGAAATTACTACTAGCATCTGCACATGCAGGACATAATAATCATAACAATGAGATAGTTTCAATAATTGAGGAACTCAGAGAAGCAGATATTATCGTATAAATTTATATTCTACATCATGAAATTTATTATTTACATTATGAGCGTTGACAAGTTTGGACGTTTCTCTATTCGGAGACATCATCATGCTACAATTTCTTCTGAACGGGGGCCTTCTGGTCCACCAGGAATAGGATTTGAATTAACAAATGAAGGAAACTTTAATATAAATTCAAAACGTATAGAAAATCTTGAAAATCCTTTGAATGATAATGATGCAGTAACAAAAAAGTATGTTGATAATGAAATTAATGCTTTACATACTAAGCTTATAAAAAAACAAGAAGTCTTTACTGAAAATTATGATAAGATGTTGAATAATTTGAAAAATTCGTCACCACCCGTTCAGGATTCTCTTACAAAAGAGTATTTAGAAAAAGAATTAGAAACATTTCGTCAGGACCTTGCAAAGAACCAGGACATGTTAATAAGTCACCGTGAAAAACTATATGGTTTAAATTATAACATTGAAAATATTCAACAATTTTTATTCGATGAAATAAAGAGAAAACATAAACCTGAGGAATCGATTTTCCGATTAGAAAGTGTACCAAAATAAATCATGCAAAAACAACAACTTATAGAAGAACTTCATAAACCTGCTAGAAAAAATTTTAAACGTCGTCATGTTATAGTAAAAGGAATTAATGATTTGTGGCAAGCTGATTTGGTTGAAATGGGAAATTATTCTTCATTTAACAAAAATTATAAATATTTATTAACTGTAATTGATACTTTCTCAAAATACGCCTGGGTATACCCTGTTAAAACAAAAAATGCTGTAGATATTACTAAAGCAATGGATAACATATTTAACACAACACAAACATCACCTACAAATTTACAAACAGATTTAGGAAAAGAATTTTATAATTCACAATTTAATCAACTTATGAAAAAATACAATGTTAATCATTATTCAACATATAGCATATTGAAAGCATCGATTGTTGAACGTTTTAATAGAACATTAAAGGAGATGATGTGGAAAGAATTCAGTATGAATGGATCATATAAATGGATTGATAATGTAAAAGCGTTAGTTGCCAAATACAATAACACTATTCATCGAACAATAAAAATGCGCCCAAAAGATGTTAATAAGAACAATGAAAAACTTTTATTAAAAACAGTTTACAATAACTTAAAAATTTTTCATAAACCAAAATACAAAGTGGGGGATAAAGTACGAATAAGCAAATATAAACATATTTTTGAGAAGGGATATACACCCAACTGGACCACCGAGATTTTCATGATTACAAAAGTTCAAAACACAAACCCCATAACGTATCTTTTAGAGGATTATGAGGGACAACCAATTGAAGGAGGTTTTTACGAAAAAGAAATAATTAAAACCAAACATCCAGATCTTTATTTAGTGGAAAAAATTTTAAGAAAAAAAGGAAGAAAAGTTTTTGTGAAATGGCTAGGATTTTCTAATCAACATAATTCGTGGATAGACGAGAAGGAATTATTAAAAAAATAAATAAGAATGTATTATTATTATTTTTTATAAATATAGAAAATCTTTATTTCTAATAAAATTCAAATATGTTTTGTTTACATAAAAAACAAGTTAAATTATTATTTTTTATAAAATTTAATATTACATTTAAATTGTTAGTTTTTATTTCTCCTGAAACAGTTTCTAAATTCATGGGGAAATATTCATGTTTTTTACAATTATTACAAAATTTAATATTTTTATTATTTTCAAAATACTTTACAAAATAATGAAACCTCATGTAAGAAATGTTGATGTTGTTGATGTGAACTTCTTCTTCTTCTTCTTCTAGGATCTCCATATCTGAATTGTTGTTGATGTGAACTTCTTCTTCTTCTTCTTCTTCTTCTTGAAACTCCATATCTAAATTGTTGTTGATGTGAACTTCTTCTTCTTCTTCTTTTTCTTCTTCTTCTTCTTGAAACTCCATATCTAAATTGTTGTTGATGTGAACTTCTTCTTCTTCTTCGTCGTCTAGAAACTCCATGTTGTAGGTTTCAAATAGCTCCTTCAGAAACTCTACAATTTCTTTTTTAGCAAATTGAGTTTTCATTTTTAAAAAACCAACAAAAACACTTTCTTAATCAACACAAAGTTATAGTCTTGAAATTAATGAATTATAATAGTATTTCGCATATGCTTTATATACTCTCGAATGTATTATAGAAACTTAATAATCGATAACGCTAACACTTTATCAAGTCATCTAATTCGGAAGCAAAACACATTGCTAAGAAATTGTTTATCTCTTAAAATTTAAAGTATTTTTTAGTTAATCAAAATCAATGATGTAGCATAATCCGTTTGAAATAAACAAAATTTGCTTCAATATGATTACAACAAAAGGTTAAATAAACTTTTTTGCTATTCTTAACCTAAATAAGCTTTACACGGATAACATACAATTAGAATTTTAAACTAGAACAAACATGTTTCAACATGATTAGCACTGATAAAGTACACGTGAATCACAGAACTTTAATAAGTAACAAAATACTTTCTTAAGAAATTGTTTATCTCCTAAATTTTTTTAGTTAATTAAAAACAATGATGTAGTATTATAATCCGTTTGAAATAAACAAAAAAATTTGTCGCAACATGATTAGCACTGACAAAGTACACGTGAATCACAGAACTTTAATAAGTAACAAAATACTTTCTTAAGAAATTGTTTATCTCCTAAATTTTTTTAGTTAATTAAAATCAATGATGTAGCATAATCCGTTTGAAATAAACAAAATACTTTTCTCCTTACATGATTAGCAGCGATAAAGTAAGTACACCTAATTCTCTTTTTACACGAATTTTCTTTTACACGAATTTTTTAGGAACGTATCTATCGTATAAAAAGAGAATTAGGTGTACATGTTACCCAAAATTTTTTTAATAAGTTTTCATAAACATTATTGAAAATAATAAAATAATTGATTACTAATATAAAATACAAAAATTATTAATATAAACTGATATTATTCTTAGATTTAATAATTGATATTTTTTCTTACTATGTTTTGCTTATTCATAAGATTTGATTTCTTTTTCCTTAATTATATAATCAGGATACGATACGTAAGAATATCAGTATCTAACAATGTTTTGGTGCGAAACTATTAAAAGCAGATGCAAATTCTGTTCATGTGAAGGTGTGTGGACAAATTTCAAAATTGTAAATGTAATCGCTTCATGTTCAGATTTACTTGAAGTCTATGCTACACCTGAAGATGGTAGTAGATGTTTAATTCTTAGAATGAGAAGTGGAGAACCTATTCCATCTTCATCAAATATTGAATTTAATTTTAAACCACATCAACATGTAAAATTTGAAGTTTATGGAGGTGAAATTTGTATTGTTGGTCAAGCCTATGATGGAACACATAGACAACGAAATATGAATCGTTTTCCAAGCAACTGTCCTTTTGGAGATGAAGAATCTTGGAATTTAAGTCAAAAATTATTATATCAAGATCCTAAAAAACAGTTTAACACGGAAGAGATTCTTCAACTTATAGAAAAAGAAGCTGAACATGCAGAAATACAAGAAAGTAGATTACAAAAACCAGATCAAAAATAAATAAAAGGGTCTTCATCAGAAAAAATTCTTTATTAATAGAGATATTACTGTTGAGTGAACATCGTATTGCAGCAACAACACCAAAATGTTTAAATTTACAATAATTAATCTTATTATTTTATTAATAACATATATAAATGCTGGATCTATACCAATAAGACTTGATTCTAATCAGGGAAACAAAGGGAATCTGGAATTTGCGTTACAATTACCCAATAATGATACTGTACAGATTGATTTATCCTTTCACTTATTAACTTTTAGTGAAAAATTACCGAACATTCCTACTAAAAACTTAACTCTGAATGATTCAGATTTTACAACAACAACAACAACTACAACTTAAAAACCCACTACAGAAGATTCTATAATAGAATCAAAATATGTTACAGTTGAAGAAGCAATTGAAAGTTTTAGGCAAGATTTAATTAAAAAAGAAATGGATATTGCAGGAATTATTGAAAGCCCTCATCCATTTTATAGACATTTCAAACTCCAATTTACTGAAGATGTTACTTTAACTATACGTTGTACTTATGATAGCAACTATACAAAACGTACACTCAACATATCATGTTATGAATATCATGAATTTGAAACAGAGCGAATTCTAAGCAATGGTGAAGTAGAACTAGTAAAACTTCAAGATTATAACTACAAAAGCGATCTCGAGTATATTGATGCTCGCAATGTCAAACAAATATACAAAATGAACATTTCATAAATAATCATTAATAAAAGTCAACTCCTCCACAAAATTATTAACAGTTAAGCAGCATTATTCAGAGTGTTAAGATGGATTTTGAAAGCGAGTTTTACACAGATTATTTATCACACGAAGATAGGAGAACTCTTGTCTACTATCGAAAATATATACAAAAATATGAAAACATGGAAATAATAACATCAGTTCATGGATCTCATTACGTTGATTGTTGTTGGGCTAAAGATGATACAACTACCGGACCAGATACATGTGTTTGTAGTTATAGACAAAATAAAGTTATCAAATTTAAAAATGAATTTGAAAAATTATTGAAACTTTACAAGAAAGTGATTGAGTACTTAGAAGAAGGAAATCTGGATATAATAGATAATATTTCATTTTTTCTAAATGAATTCGATACATTTTTTTTTAACACAAAATCATATGGACAAGTTATTTTTAACGAAAAAGAAATTGAAAATATTCGAGAATATTTAAACAACAGCAAAAGTGAAGAATATACATCAAACGGCCATTATCTTGCATGTTCTTATCCTGGAGACAATGAAAATATTTGTGAATGTGATTTAATAGAAGAAAAACAAAGAGAAAAAACTGATAGAGCTAAAGAAGCTATTAGACTTTTACAGGAATTTCTTGGAACAATATATTATAATTATTTTGCTGATTATTAGTTAATAAATAAAAACACTTGATATTCATTTAAAAAATTGTTTTTTTATTGATTTTATATTACATTATAAAAACCAGGTAAACTTATATTAAATTGTTGTGAATATTCATCATCATAATTCATATTAGCTTCTGTTTCTGTTGAATATTGCTCATCTGCTTCTGATTGTATAGGTTGCTGCTCATTCACTGGTATTTGAACTACTTGTTGTTGTTCTTGTTGTTGGTCTTGAAATTCACTAAAGTCTATACTGTAAGCTTTTCCTACTTGACCATAGTTGATTAAGTGATATTTTCCCTTGTTCAAACCTGCTATCACATTATCTGATAATTTATTATACTTTTCAGGCAAATTCAATCGTTGATTTCCTTCAAATTCAAGCGAAATTCGATCACCAAATTTTGTGTTAACTTTTTCTGCACTGATGATTTTATATGGGTGGTTTTTTACCATATTTCCCAAGTTTAAGTATATAATGCTTCGGAATGACTTTAACTCCTCCAGCTCAGAAGCAAATACTTTGTTAGGTAGTTCATCTCTTATAAGATTATCTTCTTGTTTCCGTTTAACTACTTTTGATGTCTTCAGCGCTTTCTTTGAACTTACTTTTTCAGGTTTCTGTACTTCACTCATTTTACAAACTTTAAGACAAAATTTAATAAACACTTTAAAATTCTACGATGAACTGATGTTGTTTGAAGAAATTGTCTCAATTTATAAGCAAAAAATCTTATCCCCACCCTTTTTCAACTGTTTATAAGTGCTAACTAAATCTTATCCCCACTCTTTTTCTACTGCTTACAAGTGCTAACAAAATACACACACATACACAACGAGAATTTCACAATATGATGAAATCTTTATCATGAAATAAAAACATTAAAACATCATATAATACGCTTAAAAACAATCGTCAGAATAGCTCAGTTGGGAGAGCGTTAGACTGAAACTCTAAAGGTCCCCGGTTCAAATCCGGGTTCTGACAATATGGTAAGTTTTTTTTTTGTTAATTAAACAATATAAACAATATTAAACATGTCTCAACATGATTAGCACTGATAAAGCACACGCGAATCAGAACTGTACCAAAAATTTTCCATTTATTTCAAGGTCTGATAATGATGTCATTGAACCGGGCCACAGCCAATATTTTTGAATTCTTTTCGGTTATTTTCAAAACAAACTTTGCATACTTACAGGTTATGACGCCATTTTCAAAACAAACTTTGCATACTTACAGGTTATGACGCCATTTTCACACAAAAAATTTGCATACTTTCAGGCGGTGACGTCATTCTCACACAAAAATTTGCATACTTTCAGGCGAACGCGATGACGTCATTGAGCCAGAGCCATGCGCCAGAAACGCCATATCCCTACTACTAACGCTCACTTAACTAGCTTCACTTCTACTAATTGAGCGAAGTTGCTTCACTTCACTTCAATTGACTAAGCTCAGTTGCTTCACTTCACTTCAACTAATTGGACTCACTTGGTTAGCGTCACCTCAACTGATAACGCTCACTTAACTAGCTTCACTTCAACTAATAGAGCTCACTTGCTTCACTTTACTTCAATTGATTCAGCTCAGTTGCCTCACTTCACTTCAATTGATTAGGCTCAGTTTCTTCACTTCACTTCAACTGATTCTGCTCACTTAACTAGCTTCACTTCAACTAATTGAGCTCAGTTGCTTCACTTCACTTCAATTGATTCAGCTCACTTAACTACCTGCACTTCAACTAATTGAGCTCAGTTGCTTCACTTGAATTAAATTGATTAAGCTCAGTTGCTTCACTTCACTTCAACTAATTGGACTCACTTAGTTAGCGTCACCTCAACTGATAACGCTCACTTAACTTGCTTCACTTCAACTAATTGAGCTCAGTTGCTTCACTTTACTTCAATTGATTCAGCTCAGTTGCCTCACTTCACTTCAATTGATTAGGCTCAGTTTCTTCACTTCACTTCAACTGATTCTGCTCACTTAACTAGCTTCACTTCAACTAATTGAGCTCTGTTGCTTCACTTCACTTCAATTGATTCAGCTCACTCAACTACCTGCACTTCAACTAATTGAGCTCAGTTGCTTCACTTGAATTAAATTGACTAAGCTCAGTTGCTTCACTTCACTTAAACTAATTGGACTCACTTTGTTAGCGTCACCTCAACTGATAACACTCACTTAACTAGCTTCACTTCAACTAATAGAGCTCACTTGCTTCGCTTCACTACAATTGATTAAGCTCAGTTGCCTCACTTCAATTCAGCTGATTAAACTCAGTTGCCTCACTTCACCTCAACTGATAACGCTCACTTAAATTGCTTCACTTCAACTAATTGAGCTCACTTGTTTCACTTGACTTAAATTGATTAAGCTCAGTTGCTTTACTTCACTTCAACTAATTGGACTCACTTTGTTAGCGTCACCTCAACTGATAACTCTCACTTAACTAGCTTCACTTCAACTAATAGAGCTCACTTGCTTCGCTTCACTACAATTGATTAAGCTCAGTTGCCTCACTTCAATTCAGCTGATTAGGCTCTGTTGCTTAACTTCACCTCAACTGATAACGCTCACTTAACTAGCTTCACTTCTACTAATTGAGCGAAGTTGCTTCACTTCACTTCAATTGACTAAGCTCAGTTGCTTCACTTCACTTCAACTAATTGGACTCACTTTGTTAGCGTCACCTCAACTGATAACGCTCACTTAACTAGCTTCACTTCAACTAATAGAGCTCACTTGCTTCACTTCACTACAATTGATTAAGCTCAGTTGCCTCACTACAATTCAGCTGATTAAACTCAGTTGCCTCACTTCACCTCAACTGATAACGCTTACTTAACTTGCTTCACTTCAACTAATTGAGCTCACTTGCTTCACTTAACTTAAATTGATTAAGCTCAGTGGCTTTACTTCACTTCAACTAATTGGACTCACTTTGTTAGCGTCACCTCAACTGATAACGCTCACTTAACTAGCTTCACTTCGAATGATTCTGCTCACTTAACTAGCTTCACTTCAATTGATTAAGCTCAGTTGCTTCACTTCACTTCAACTAATTGGACTCACTTAGTTAGCGTCACCTCAACTGATAACGCTCACTTAACTAGCTTTACTTCAACTAATAGAGCTCACTTGCTTCACTTCAATTCAATTGATTAAGCTCAGATGCCTCACTTCAATTCAGCTGATTAATCTCAGTTGCCTCACTTCACCTCAACTGATAACACTCAAATAACTTGCTTCACTTCAACTAATTGAGCTCACTTGCTTCACTTGACTTAAATTGATTAAGCTCAGTTGCTTTACTTCACTTCAATTGATTAAGTTCACTTGCTTCACTTCACTTCAACTAATTGGACTCACTCATTCAGCGTCACCTCAACTGATAACGCTCACTTAACTAGCTTCACTTCAACTAATAGAGCTCACTTGCTTCACTTCACTACAATTGATTTAGCTCAGTTACCTCACTTCAATTCAGCTGATTAAGCTTAGTTGCCTCACTTCAACTTAACTGATAACACTCACTTAACTTGCTTCACTTCAACTAATTGAGCTCACTTGCTTCACTTGACTTCAATTGATTAACCTCAGTTGCTTTACTTCACTTCAACTAATTGGACTCACTTAGTTAGCGTCACCTCGACTGATAACGCTCACTTAATTAGCTTTATTTCAACTAATAGAGCTCACTTGCTTCACTTCACTACAATTGATTAAGCTCAGTTGCCTCATTTCAATTCAGCTGATTAAGCTCAGTCGCTTCACTTTACTTCAGTTGATTAGGCGCAGTTGCCTCACTTCACTTCGAATGATTCTGCTCACTTAACTAGCTTCACTTCAATTGATTAAGCTCAGTTGCTTCACTTCACTTCAACTAATTGAACTCACTTAGTTAGCGTCACCTCAACTGATAACGCTCACTTAACTAGCTTCACTTCAACTAATAGAGCTCACTTGCTTCACTTCACTACAATTGATTAAGCTCAGTTGCTTCACTTCAATTCAGCTGATTAAATTCAGTTGCCTCACTTCACCTCAACTGATAACGCTCACTTAACTTGCTTCACTTCAACTAATTGAGCTCACTTGCTTTACTTGACTTAAATTGATTAAGCTCAGTTGCTTTACTTCACTTCAATTGATTAAGTTCACTTGCTTCACTTCACTTCAACTAATTGGACTCACTCATTCAGCGTCACTTCAACTGATAACGCTCACTTAACTAGCTTCACTTCAACTAATAGAGCTCACTTGCTTCACTTCACTACAATTGATTAAGCTCAGTTGCTTCACTTCAATTCAGCTGATTAAATTCAGTTGCCTCACTTCACCTCAACTGATAACGCTCACTTAACTTGCTTCACTTCAACTAATTGAGCTCACTTGCTTTACTTGACTTAAATTGATTAAGCTCAGTTGCTTTACTTCACTTCAACTAATTGGACTCACTTTGTTAGCGTCAACTGAACTGATAACGCTCACTTAATTAGCTTTACTTCAACTAATAGAGCTCACTCGCTTCACTTCACTTCAATTGATTAAGCTCAGATGCTTCACTTCAATTCAGCTGATTAAACTCAGTTGCCTCACTTCACCTCAACTGATAACGCTCACTTAACTAGCTTCACTTCAACTAATAGAGCTCACTTGCTTCACTTTACTACAATTGATTAAACTCAGTTGCCTCACTTCAATTCAGCTGATTAAACTCAGTTGCCTCACTTCACCTCAACTGATAACGCTCACTTAACTTGCTTCACTTCAACTAATTGAGCCCACTTGCTTCACTTAACTTAAATTGATTAAGCTCAGTTGCTTTACTTCACTTCAACTAATTGGACTCACTTTGTTAGCGTCACCTCAACTGATAACGCTCACTTAACTAGCTTCACTTCAACTAATAGAGCTCACTTGCTTCACTTCACTACAATTGATTAAGCTCAGTTGCCTCATTTCAATTCAGCTGATTAAGCTCAGTCGCTTCACTTTACTTCAGTTGATTAGGCGCAGTTGCCTCACTTCACTTCGAATGATTCTGCTCACTTAACTAGCTTCACTTCAATTGATTAAGCTCAGTTGCTTCACTTCACTTCAACTAATTGAACTCACTTAGTTAGCGTCACCTCAACTGATAACGCTCAATTAATTAGCTTTACTTCAACTAATAGAGCTCACTTGCTTCACTTCACTTCAATTGATTAAGCTCAGATGCTTCACTTCAATTCAGCTGATTAAGCTCAGTCGCTTCACTTTACTTCAGTTGATTAGGCGCAGTTGCCTCACTTCACTTCGAATGATTCTGCTCACTTAACTAGCTTCACTTCAATTGATTAAGCTCAGTTGCTTCACTTCACTTCAACTAATTGGACTCACTTTGTTAGCGTCACCTCAACTGATAACGCTCACTTAACTAGCTTCACTTCAACTAATAGAGCTCACTTGCTTCACTTCACTTCAATTGATTAAGCTCAGATGCTTCACTTCACTTCAACTGATTGGACTCAGTTAGTTAGCGTCACCTCAACTGATAACGCTCACTTAACTAGCTTTACTTCAACTAATAGAGCTCACTTGCTTCACTTCACTTCAATTGATTGAGCTCAGTTGCCTCACTTATATTCAGCTGATTAAGCTCAGTTGCCTCACTTCACCTCAACTGATAACGCTCACTTAACTAGCTTCACTCCAACTCATAGAGCTCACTTGCTTTACTTCACTTCAATTGATTAAGCTCAGTTGCCTCACTTCAATTCAGCTGATTAAGCTCAGTCGCTTCACTACACTTCAGTTGATTAGGCTCAGTTGCCTCACTTCACCTCAACTGATTCTGCTCACTTAACTAGCTTCACTTCAACTGATTGAGCTCACTTGCTTCACTTCACTTCAATCGATTAAGTTCACTTGCTTCACTTAACTTCAACTAATTGGACTCACTAAGTTAGCGTCACCTCAACTGATAACGCTCACTTGACTAGCTCCACTCCAACTAATAGAGCTCACTTGCTTTACTTCACTTCAATTGATTAAGTTCAGTTCCCTCACTTCAATTCAGCTGATTAAGCTCAGTCGCTTCACTGATTGGACTCACTTAGTTGGTGTCACCTCAACTGATAATGCACATTCGACTAGCTTCACTTCTACTAAATGAGCTCAGTTGCTTCACTTCACTTCAATTGATTCAGCTCAGTTGTCATACTTCACTTCAATTGATAAGGCTCAGTTGCCTCACTTCACTTCAACTGATTCTGCTCACTTAACTAGCTTCATTTCAACTGATTGAGCTCACTTGCTTCACTTCACTTCAATCGATTAAGTTCACTTGCTTCACTTCACTTCAACTAATTGGACTCACTAAGTTAGCGTCACCTCAACTGATAACGCTCACTTTACTAGCTTCACTCCAACTAATAGAGCTCACTTGCTTTACTTCACTTCAATTGATTAAGCTCAGTTGCCTCACTTCAATTCAGCTGATTAAGCTCAGTCGCTTCACTTCATTTCAACTGATTGGACTCACTTAGTTGGCGTCACCTCAACTGATAACGCTCACTTAACTAGCTTCACTTATATTAAATGAGCTCAGTTGCTTCACTTCACTTCAATTGATTCATCTCAGTTGCCACACTCCACTTCAATTGATTAGGCTCAGTTGCCTCACTTCACTTCAACTGATTCTGCTCACTTAACTAGCTTCACTTCAACTGATTGAGCTCACTTGCTTCACTTCACTTCAATCGATGAAATTCACTTGCTTCACTTCACTTCTACTAATTGGACTCACTAAGTTAGCGTCACCTCAACTGATAACGTTCGCTTAACAAGCCTCACTCCAACTAATAGAGCTCACTTGCTTTACTTCACTTCAATTGATTAAGCTCAATTGCCTCACTTCAATTCAGCTGATTAAGCTCAGTTGCTTCACTTCACTTCAACTGATTGGACTCACTTAGTTAGCGTCACCTCAACTGATAACGCTCACTTAGCTAGCTTCATTTCTGCTAATTAAGCTCAGTTGCTTCACTTCACTTCAATTGATTCAGCTCAGTTGCCACACTTCACTTCAATTGATTAGGCTCAGTTGCCTCACTTCACTTCAACTGATTCTGCTCACTTAACTAGTTTCACTTCAACTAATAGAGCTCACTTGCTTGACTTCACTACAATTGATTAAGCTCAGTTGCCTCACTTCAATTCAGCTGATTAAACTCAGTTGCCTCACTTCACCTCAACTGATAACGCTCACTTAACTTGCTTCACTTCAACTAATTGAGCTCACTTGCTTTACTTGACTTAAATTGATTAAGCTCAGTTGCTTTACTTCACTTCGAATAATTGGACTCACTTTGTTAGCGTCACCTCAACTGATAACGCTCACTTAACTAGCTGCACTTCAACTAATAGAGCTCACTTGCTTCACTTCACTTCAATTGATTAAGCTCAGATGCTTCACTTCACTTCAACTGATTGGACTCAGTTAGTTAGCGTCACCTCAACTGATAACGCTCACTTAACTAGCTTTACTTCAACTAATAGAGCTCACTTGCTTCACTTCACTTCAATTGATTAAGCTCAGTTGCCTCACTTCAATTCAGCTGATTAAGCTCAGTTGCCTCACTTCACCTCAACTGATAACGCTCACTTAACTAGCTTCACTCCAACTCATAGAGCTCACTTGCTTTACTTCACTTTAATTGATTAAGCTCAGTTGCCTCACTTCAATTCAGCTGATTAAGCTCAGTCGCTTCACTTCACTTCAGTTGATTAGGCTCAGTTGCCTCACTTCACCTGAACTGATTCTGCTCACTTAACTAGCTTCACTTCAACTGATTGAGCTCACTTGCTTTACTTCACTTCAATCGATTAAGTTCACTTGCTTCACTTAACTTCAACTAATTGGACTCACTAAGTTAGCGTCACCTCAACTGATAACGCTCACTTGACTAGCTTCACTCCAACTAATAGAGCTCACTTGCTTTACTTCACTTCAATTGATTAAGTTTAGTTCCCTCACTTCAATTCAGCTGATTAAGCTCAGTCGATTTACTGATTGGACTGACTTAGTTGGTGTCACCTCAACTGATAATGCTCATTCGACTAGCTTCACTTCTACTAAATGAGCTCAGGTGCTTCACTTCACTTCAATTGATTCAGCTCAGTTGTCATACTTCACTTCAATTGATTAGGCTCAGTTGCCTCACTTCACTTCAACTGATTCTGCTCACTTAACTAGCTTCACTTCAACTGATTGAGCTCACTTGCTTCACTTCACTTCAATCGATTAAGTACACTTGCTTCACTTCACTTCAACTAATTGGACTCACTAAGTTAGCGTCACCTCAACTGATAACGCTCACTTAACTAGCTTCACTTCAACTAATTGAGCTCACTTGCTTCACTTTACTTCAATTGATTCAGCTCAGTTGCGTCACTTCACTTCAATTGATTAGGCTCAGTTGCCTCACTTCACTCCAACTGATTAAGCTCAGTTGCCTCACTTCACCTCAACTGATAACACTCAAATAACTAGCTTCACTTCAACTAATTGAGCTCACTTGCTTTACTTGACTTAAATTGATTAAGCTCAGTTGCTTTACTTCACTTCAACTAATTGGACTCACTTTGTTAGCGTCACCTCAACTGATAACGCTCACTTAACTAGCTTCACTTCAACTAATAGAGCTCACTTGCTTCACTTCACTACAATTGATTAAGCTCAGTTGCCTCATTTCAATTCAGCTGATTAAGCTCAGTCGCTTCACTTTACTTCAGTTGATTAGGCGCAGTTGCCTCACTTCACTTCGATTGATTCTGCTCACTTAACTAGCTTCACTTCAATTGATTAAGCTCAGTTGCTTCACTTCACTTCAACTAATTGGACTCACTTAGTTAGCGTCACCTCAACTGATAACGCTCACTTAATTAGCTTTACTTCAACTAATAGAGCTCACTTGCTTCACTTCACTTCAATTGATTAAGCTCAGATGCTTCACTTCAATTCAACTGATTAAGCTTAGTTGCCTCACTTCACCTCAACTGATAACACTCACTTAACTTGCTTCACTTCAACTAATTGAGCTCACTTGCTTCACTTGACTTAAATTGATTAAGCTCAGTTGCTTTACTTCACTTCAATTGATTGAATTCACTTGCTTCACTTCACTTCAACTAATTGGACTCACTCATTCAGCGTCACCTCAACTGATAACGCTCACTTAACTAGCTTCACTTCAACTAATAGAGCTCACTTGCTTCACTTTACTACAATTGATTAAGCTCAGTTGCCTCACTTCAATTCAGCTGATTAAACTCAGTTGCCTCACTTCACCTCAACTGATAACGCTCACTTAACTTGCTTCACTTCAACTAATTGAGCTCACTTGCTTCACTTAACTTAAATTGATTAAGCTCAGTTGCTTTACTTCACTTCAACTAATTGGACTCACTAAGTTAGCGTCACCTCAACTGATAACGCTCACTTAACTAGCTTCACTTCAACTAATTGAGCTCACTTGCTTCACTTCACTTCAATTGATTCAGCTCAGTTGCGTCACTTCACTTCAATTGATTAGGCTCAGTTGCCTCACTTCACTCCAACTGATTAAGCTCAGTTGCCTCACTTCACCTCAACTGATAACACTCAAATAACTAGCTTCACTTCAACTAATTGAGCTCACTTGCTTTACTTGACTTAAATTGATTAAGCTCAGTTGCTTTACTTCACTTCAACTAATTGGACTCACTTTGTTAGCGTCACCTCAACTGATAACGCTCACTTAACTAGCTTCACTTCAACTAATAGAGCTCACTTGCTTCACTTCACTACAATTGATTAAGCTCAGTTGCCTCATTTCAATTCAGCTGATTAAGCTCAGTCGCTTCACTTTACTTCAGTTGATTAGGCGCAGTTGCCTCACTTCACTTCGAATGATTCTGCTCACTTAACTAGCTTCACTTCAATTGATTAAGCTCAGTTGCTTCACTTCACTTCAACTAATTGAACTCACTTAGTTAGCGTCACCTCAACTGATAACGCTCACTTAATTAGCTTTACTTCAACTAATAGAGCTCACTTGCTTCACTTCACTTCAATTGATTAAGCTCAGATGCTTCACTTCAATTCAGCTGATTAAGCTCAGTCGCTTCACTTTACTTCAGTTGATTAGGCGCAGTTGCCTCACTTCACTTCGAATGATTCTGCTCACTTAACTAGCTTCACTTCAATTGATTAAGCTCAGTTGCTTCACTTCACTTCAACTAATTGGACTCACTTAGTTAGCGTCACCTCAACTGATAACGCTCACTTAACTAGCTTCACTTCAACTAATACAGCTCACTTGCTTCACTTCACTACAATTGATTAAGCTCAGTTGCCTCATTTCAATTCAGCTGATTAAGCTCAGTCGCCTCACTTTACTTCAGTTGATTAGGCGCAGTTGCCTCACTTCACTTCGAATGATTCTGCTCACTTAACTAGCTTCACTTCAATTGATTAAGCTCAGTTGCTTCACTTCACTTCAACTAATTGGACTCACTTTGTTAGCGTCACCTCAACTGATAACGCTCACTTAACTAGCTTCACTTCAACTAATAGAGCTCACTTGCTTCACTTCACTTCAATTGATTAAGCTCAGATGTTTCACTTCACTTCAACTGATTGGACTCAGTTAGTTAGCGTCACCTCAACTGATAACGCTCACTTAACTAGCTTTACTTCAACTAATAGAGCTCACTTGCTTCACTTCACTTCAATTGATTAAGCTCAGTTGCCTCACTTATATTCAGCTGATTAAGTTCAGTTGCCTCACTTCACCTCAACTGATAACGCTCACTTAACTAGCTTCACTCCAACTCATAGAGCTCACTTGCTTTACTTCACTTCAATTGATTAAGCTCAGTCGCTTCACTTCACTTTAGTTGATTAGGCTCAGTTGCCTCACTTCACCTCAACTGATTATGCTCACTTAACTAGCTTCACTTCAACTGATTGAGCTCACTTGCTTCACTTCACTTCAATCGATTAAGTTCACTTGCTTCACTTAACTTCAACTAATTGGACTCACTAAGTTAGCGTCACCTCAACTGATAACGCTCACTTGACTAGCTCCACTCCAACTAATAGAGCTCACTTGCTTTACTTCACTTCAATTGATTAAGTTCAGTTCCCTCACTTCAATTCAGCTGATTAAGCTCAGTCGCTTCACTGATTGGACTCACTTAGTTGGTGTCACCTCAACTGATAATGCACATTCGACTAGCTTCACTTCTACTAAATGAGCTCAGTTGCTTCACTCCACTTCAATTGATTCAGCTCAGTTGTCATACTTCACTTCAATTGATAAGGCTCAGTTGCCTCACTTCACTTCAACTGATTCTGCTCACTTAACTAGCTTCACTTCAACTGATTGAGCTCACTTGCTTCACTTCACTTCAATCGATTAAGTTCACTTGCTTCACTTCACTTCAACTAATTGGACTCACTAAGTTAGCGTCACCTCAACTGATAACGCTCACTTTACTAGCTTCACTCCAACTAATAGAGCTCACTTGCTTTACTTCACTTCAATTGATTAAGCTCAGTTGCCTCACTTCAATTCAGCTGATTAAGCTCAGTCGCTTCACTTCATTTCAACTGATTGGACTCACTTAGTTGGCGTCACCTCAACTGATAACGCTCACTTAACTAGCTTCACTTATATTAAATGAGCTCAGTTGCTTCACTTCACTTCAATTGATTCATCTCAGTTGCCACACTTCACTTCAATTGATTAGGCTCAGTTGCCTCACTTCACTTCAACTGATTCTGCTCACTTAACTAGCTTCACTTCAACTGATTGAGCTCACTTGCTTCACTTCACTTCAATCGATGAAATTCACTTGCTTCACTTCACTTCTACTAATTGGACTCACTAAGTTAGCGTCACCTCAACTGATAACGTTCGCTTAACAAGCCTCACTCCAACTAATAGAGCTCACTTGCTTTACTTCACTTCAATTGATTAAGCTCAATTGCCTCACTTCAATTCAGCTGATTAAGCTCAGTTGCTTTACTTCACTTCAACTGATTGGACTCACTTAGTTAGCGTCACCTCAACTGACAACGCTCACTTAGCTAGCTTCACTTCTGCTAATTAAGCTCAGTTGCTTCACTTCACTTCAATTGATTCAGCTCAGTTGCCACACTTCACTTCAATTGATTAGGCTCAGTTGCCTCACTTCACTTCAACTGATTCTGCTCACTTAACTAGTTTCACTTCAACTAATAGAGCTCACTTGCTTGACTTCACTACAATTGATTAAGCTCAGTTGCCTCACTTCAATTCAGCTGATTAAACTCAGTTGCCTCACTTCACCTCAACTGATAACGCTCACTTAACTTGCTTCACTTCAACTAATTGAGCTCACTTGCTTTACTTGACTTAAATTGATTAAGCTCAGTTGCTTTACTTCACTTCGAATAATTGGACTCACTTTGTTAGCGTCACCTCAACTGATAACGCTCACTTAACTAGCTGCACTTCAACTAATAGAGCTCACTTGCTTCACTTCACTTCAATTGATTAAGCTCAGATGCTTCACTTCACTTCAACTGATTGGACTCAGTTAGTTAGCGTCACCTCAACTGATAACGCTCACTTAACTAGCTTTACTTCAACTAATAGAGCTCACTTGCTTCACTTCACTTCAATTGATTAAGCTCAGTTGCCTCACTTCAATTCAGCTGATTAAGCTCAGTTGCCTCACTTCACCTCAACTGATAACGCTCACTTATCTAGCTTCACTCCAATACATAGAGCTCACTTGCTTTACTTCACTTCAATTGATTAAGCTCAGTTGCCTCACTTCAATTCAGCTGATTAAGCTCAGTCGCTTCACTTCACTTCAGTTGATTAGGCTCAGTTGCCTCACTTCACCTGAACTGATTCTGCTCACTTAACTAGCTTCACTTCAACTGATTGAGCTCACTTGCTTTACTTCACTTCAATCGATTAAGTTCACTTGCTTCACTTAACTTCAACTAATTGGACTCACTAAGTTAGCGTCACCTCAACTGATAACGCTCACTTGACTAGCTTCACTCCAACTAATAGAGCTCACTTGCTTTACTTCACTTCAATTGATTAAGTTCAGTTCCCTCACTTCAATTCAGCTGATTAAGCTCAGTCGATTTACTGATTGGACTGACTTAGTTGGTGTCACCTCAACTGATAATGCTCATTCGACTAGCTTCACTCCAACTCATAGAGCTCACTTGCTTTACTTCACTTCAATTGATTCAGCTCAGTTGTCATACTTCACTTCAATTGATTAGGCTCAGTTGCCTCACTTCACTTCAACTGATTCTGCTCACTTAACTAGCTTCACTTCAACTGATTGAGCTCACTTGCTTCACTTCACTTCAATCGATTAAGTTCAGTTGCTTCACTTCACTTCAACTAATTGGACTCACTAAATTAGCGTCACCTCAACTGATAACGCTCACTTTACTAGCTTCACTCCAACTAATAGAGCTCACTTGCTTTACTTCACTTCAATTGATTAAGCTCAGTTGCCTCACTTCAATTCAGCTGATTAAGCTCAGTCACTTCACTTCATTTCAACTGATTGGACTCACTTAGTTGGCTTCACCTCAACTGATAACGGTCACTTAACTAGCTTCACTTATATTAAATGAGCTCAGTTGCTTCACTTCACTTCAATTGATTCATCTCAGTAGCCACACTTCACTTCAATTGAATAGGCTCAGTTGCCTCACTTCACTTCAACTGATTCTGCTCACTTAACTAGCTTCACTTCAACTGATTGAGCTCACTTGCTTCACTTCACTTCAATCGATTAAGTTCAGTTGCTTCACTTCACTTCAACTAATTGGACTCACTAAGTTAGCGTCACCTCAACTGATAACGCTCACTTAACTAGCTGCCCTTTAACTAATAGAGCTCACTTGCTTTACTTCACTTCAATTGATTAAGCTCAATTGCCTCACTTCAATTCAGCTGATTAAGCTCAGTTGCTTCACTTCACTTCAACTGATTGGACTCACTTAGTTAGCGTCACCTCAACTGAAAACGCTCACTTAGCTAGCTTCACTTCTGCTAATTAAGCTCAGTTGCTTCACTTCACTTCAATTGATTCAGCTCAGTTGCCACACTTCACTTCAATTGATTAGGCTCAGTTGCCTCACTTCACTTCAACTGATTCTGCTCACTTAACTAGCTTCACTTCAACTAATTGAGCTCACTTGCTTCACTTGACTTCAATTGATTAACCTCAGTTGCTTCACTTCACTTCAACTTATTGGTCTCACTTAGTTAGCGTCACCTCAACTAATAACGCTCACTGAACCAGCTTCACTTCTACTAATTGAGCTCAGTTGCTTCATTTAACTTCAATTGATTAAGCTCACTTGCTTCACTTCACTTCAATTGATTAAGCTCAGTTGCTCTTCTTCACTTCAACTGATTGGACTCACTTATTCAGCGTCACATAAACTGATTGAGCTCACTTGCTTCAATTCACTTCAATCGATGAAGTTCACTTGCTTCACTTCACTTCAACTAATTGGACTCACTGAGTTAGCGTCACCTCAACTGATAACGTTCGCTTAACTAGCCTCACTCCAACTAATAGAGCTCACTTGCTTTACTTCACTTCAATTGATTAAGCCCAGTTGCCTCACTTCAATTCAGCTGATTAAGCTCAGTCACTTCACTTCATTTCAACTAATTGGACTCACTAAGTTAGCGTCACCTCAACTGATAACGCTCACTTTACTAGCTTCACTCCAACTAATAGTGCTCACTTGCTTTACTTCACTTCAATTGATTAAGCTCAGTTGCCTCACTTCAATTCAGCTGATTAAGCTCAGTCACTTCACTTCATTTCAACTGATTGGACTCACTTAGTTGGCTTCACCTCAACTGATAACGCTCACTCAACTAGCTTCACTTATATTAAATGAGCTCAGTTGCTTCACTTCACTTCAATTGATTCATCTCAGTTGCCACACTTCACTTCAATTGATTGGACTCACTAAGTTAGCGTCACCTCAACTGATAACGCTCACTTAACTAGCTTCACTTCAACTAATTGAGCTCACTTGCTTCACTTCACTTCAATTGATTCAGCTCAGTTGCGTCACTTCACTTCAATTGATTAGGCTCAGTTGCCTCACTTCACTCCAACTGATTAAGCTCAGTTGCCTCACTTCACCTCAACTGATAACACTCAAATAACTAGCTTCACTTCAACTAATTGAGCTCACTTGCTTTACTTGACTTAAATTGATTAAGCTCAGTTGCTTTACTTCACTTCAACTAATTGGACTCACTTTGTTAGCGTCACCTCAACTGATAACGCTCACTTAACTAGCTTCACTTCAACTAATAGAGCTCACTTGCTTCACTTCACTACAATTGATTAAGCTCAGTTGCCTCATTTCAATTCAGCTGATTAAGCTCAGTCGCTTCACTTTACTTCAGTTGATTAGGCGCAGTTGCCTCACTTCACTTCGAATGATTCTGCTCACTTAACTAGCTTCACTTCAATTGATTAAGCTCAGTTGCTTCACTTCACTTCAACTAATTGGACTCACTTAGTTTGCGTCACCTCAACTGATAACGCTCACTTAATTAGCTTTACTTCAACTAATAGAGCTCACTTGCTTCACTTCACTTCAATTGATTAAGCTCAGATGCTTCACTTCAATTCAGCTGATTAAGCTTAGTTGCCTCACTTCACCTCAACTGATAACACTCACTTAACTTGCTTCACTTCAACTAATTGAGCTCACTTGCTTCACTTGACTTAAATTGATTAAGCTCAGTTGCTTTACTTCACTTCAATTGATTAAGTTCACTTGCTTCACTTCACTTCAACTAATTGGACTCACTCATTCAGCGTCACCTCAACTGATAACGCTCACTTAACTAGCTTCACTTCAACTAATAGAGCTCACTTGCTTCACTTTACTACAATTGATTAAGCTCAGTTGCCTCACTTCAATTCAGCTGATTAAACTCAGTTGCCTCACTTCACCTCAACTGATAACGCTCACTTTACTTGCTTCACTTCAACTAATTGAGCTCACTTGCTTCACTTAACTTAAATTGATTAAGCTCAGTTGCTTTACTTCACTTCAACTAATTGGACTCACTTTGTTAGCGTCACCTCAACTGATAACGCTCACTTAACTAGCTTCACTTCAACTAATAGAGCTCACTTGCTTCACTTCACTACAATTGATTAAGCTCAGTTGCCTCATTTCAATTCAGCTGATTAAGCTCAGTCGCTTCACTTTACTTCAGTTGAGTAGGCGCAGTTGCCTCACTTCACTTCGAATGATTCTGCTCACTTAACTAGCTTCACTTCAATTGATTAAGCTCAGTTGCTTCACTTCACTTCAACTAATTGAACTCACTTAGTTAGCGTCACCTCAACTGATAACGCTCACTTGATTAGCTTTACTTCAACTAATAGAGCTCACTTGCTTCACTTCACTTCAATTGATTAAGCTCAGATGCTTCACTTCAATTCAGCTGATTAAGCTCAGTCGGTTCACTTTACTTCAGTTGATTAGGCGCAGTTGCCTCACTTCACTTCGAATGATTCTGCTCACTTAACTAGCTTCACTTCAATTGATTAAGCTCAGTTGCTTCACTTCACTTCAACTAATTGGACTCACTTAGTTAGCGTCACCTCAACTGATAACGCTCACTTAACTAGCTTCACTTCAACTAATAGAGCTCACTTGCTTCACTTCACTACAATTGATTAAGCTCAGTTGCCTCATTTCAATTCAGCTGATTAAGCTCAGTCGCCTCACTTTACTTCAGTTGATTAGGCGCAGTTGCCTCACTTCACTTCGAATGATTCTGCTCACTTAACTAGCTTCACTTCAATTGATTAAGCTCAGTTGCTTCACTTCACTTCAACTAATTGGACTCACTTTGTTAGCGTCACCTCAACTGATAACGCTCACTTAACTAGCTTCACTTCAACTAATAGAGCTCACTTGCTTCACTTCACTTCAATTGATTAAGCTCAGATGCTTCACTTCACTTCAACTGATTGGACTCAGTTAGTTAGCGTCACCTCAACTGATAACGCTCACTTAACTAGCTTTACTTCAACTAATAGAGCTCACTTGCTTCACTTCACTTCAATTGATTAAGCTCAGTTGCCTAACTTATATTCAGCTGATTAAGCTCAGTTGCCTCACTTCACCTCAACTGATAACGCTCACTGAACTATTTTCACTCCAACTCATAGAGCTCACTTGCTTTACTTCACTTCAATTGATTAAGCTCAGTTGCCTCACTTCAATTCAGCTGATTAAGCTCAGTCGCTTCACTTCACTTCAGTTGATTAGGCTCAGTTGCCTCACTTCACCTCAACTGATTCTGCTCACTTAACTAGCTTCACTTCAACTGATTGAGCTCACTTGCTTCACTTCACTTCAATCGATTAAGTTCACTTGCTTCACTTAACTTCAACTAATTGGACTCACTAAGTTAGCGTCACCTCAACTGATAACGCTCACTTGACTAGCTCCACTCCAACTAATAGAGCTCACTTGCTTTACTTCACTTCAATTGATTAAGTTCAGTTCCCTCACTTCAATTCAGCTGATTAAGCTCAGTCGCTTCACTGATTGGACTCACTTAGTTGGTGTCACCTCAACTGATAATGCACATTCGACTAGCTTCACTTCTACTAAATGAGCTCAGTTGCTTCACTTCACTTCAATTGATTCAGCTCAGTTGTCATACTTCACTTCAATTGATAAGGCTCAGTTGCCTCACTTCACTTCAACTGATTCTGCTCACTTAACTAGCTTCACTTCAACTGATTGAGCTTACTTGCTTCACTTCACTTCAATCGATTAAGTTCACTTGCTTCACTTCACTTCAACTAATTGGACTCACTAAGTTAGCGTCACCTCAACTGATAACGCTCACTTTACTAGCTTCACTCCAACTAATAGAGCTCACTTGCTTTACTTCACTTCAATTGATTAAGCTCAGTTGCCTCACTTCAATTCAGCTGATTAAGCTCAGTCGTTTCACTTCATTTCAACTGATTGGACTCACTTAGTTGGCGTCACCTCAACTGATAACGCTCACTTAACTAGCTTCACTTATATTAAATGAGCTCAGTTGCTTCACTTTACTTCAATTGATTCATCTCAGTTGCCACACTTCACTTCAATTGATTAGGCTCAGTTGCCTCACTTCACTTCAACTGATTCTGCTCACTTAACTAGCTTCACTTCAACTGATTGAGCTCACTTGCTTCACTTCACTTCAATCGATGAAATTCACTTCCTTCACTTCACTTCAACTAATTGGACTCACTAAGTTAGCGTCACCTCAACTGATAACGTTCGCTTAACAAGCCTCACTCCAACTAATAGAGCTCACTTGCTTTACTTCACTTCAATTGATTAAGCTCAATTGCCTCACTTCAATTCAGCTGATTAAGCTCAGTTGCTTCACTTCACTTCAACTGATTGGACTCACTTAGTTAGCGTCACCTCAACTGATAACGCTCACTTAGCTAGCTTCACTTCTGCTAATTAAGCTCAGTTGCTTCACTTCACTTCAATTGATTCAGCTCAGTTGCCACACTTCACTTCAATTGATTAGGCTCAGTTGGCTCACTTCACTTCAACTGATTCTGCTCACTTAACTAGTTTCACTTCAACTAATAGAGCTCACTTGCTTGACTTCACTACAATTGATTAAGCTCAGTTGCCTCACTTCAATTCAGCTGATTAAACTCAGTTGCCTCACTTCACCTCAACTGATAACGCTCACTTAACTTGCTTCACTTCAACTAATTGAGCTCACTTGCTTTACTTGACTTAAATTGATTAAGCTCAGTTGCTTTACTTCACTTCGAATAATTGGACTCACTTTGTTAGCGTCACCTCAACTGATAACGCTCACTTAACTAGCTGCACTTCAACTAATAGAGCTCACTTGCTTCACTTCACTTCAATTGATTAAGCTCAGATGCTTCACTTCACTTCAACTGATTGGACTCAGTTAGTTAGCGTCACCTCAACTGATAACGCTCACTTGACTAGCTCCACTCCAACTAATAGAGCTCACTTGCTTCACTTCACTTCAATTGATTAAGCTCAGTTGCCTCACTTCAATTCAGCTGATTAAGCTCAGTTGCCTCACTTCACCTCAACTGATAACGCTCACTTAACTAGCTTCACTCCAACTCATAGAGCTCACTTGCTTTACTTCACTTCAATTGATTAAGCTCAGTTGCCTCACTTCAATTCAGCTGATTAAGCTCAGTCGCTTCACTTCACTTCAGTTGATTAGGCTCAGTTGCCTCACTTCACCTGAACTGATTCTGCTCACTTAACTAGCTTCACTTCAACTGATTGAGCTCACTTGCTTTACTTCACTTCAATCGATTAAGTTCACTTGCTTCACTTAACTTCAACTAATTGGACTCACTAAGTTAGCGTCACCTCAACTGATAACGCTCACTTGACTAGCTTCACTCCAACTAATAGAGCTCACTTGCTTTACTTCACTTCAATTGATTAAGTTTAGTTCCCTCACTTCAATTCAGCTGATTAAGCTCAGTCGATTTACTGATTGGACTGACTTAGTTGGTGTCACCTCAACTGATAATGCTCATTCGACTAGCTTCACTTCTACTAAATGAGCTCAGGTGCTTCACTTCACTTCAATTGATTCAGCTCAGTTGTCATACTTCACTTCAATTGATTAGGCTCAGTTGCCTCACTTCACTTCAACTGATTCTGCTCACTTAACTAGCTTCACTTCAACTGATTGAGTTCACTTGCTTCACTTCACTTCAATCGATTAAGTTCACTTGCTTCACTTCACTTCAACTAATTGGACTCACTAAGTTAGCGTCACCTCAACTGATAACGCTCACTTTATTAGCTTCACTCCAACTAATAGAGCTCACTTGCTTTACTTCACTTCAATTGATTAAGCTCAGTTGCCTCACTTCAATTCAGCTGATTAAGCTCAGTCGCTTCACTTCACTTCAGTTGATTAGGCTCAGTTGCCTCACTTCACCTGAACTGATTCTGCTCACTTAACTAGCTTCACTTCAACTGATTGAGCTCACTTGCTTTACTTCACTTCAATCGATTAAGTTCACTTGCTTCACTTAACTTCAACTAATTGGACTCACTAAGTTAGCGTCACCTCAACTGATAACGCTCACTTGACTAGCTTCACTCCAACTAATAGAGCTCACTTGCTTTACTTCACTTCAATTGATTAAGTTTAGTTCCCTCACTTCAATTCAGCTGATTAAGCTCAGTCGATTTACTGATTGGACTGACTTAGTTGGTGTCACCTCAACTGATAATGCTCATTCGACTAGCTTCACTTCTACTAAATGAGCTCAGGTGCTTCACTTCACTTCAATTGATTCAGCTCAGTTGTCATACTTCACTTCAATTGATTAGGCTCAGTTGCCTCACTTCACTTCAACTGATTCTGCTCACTTAACTAGCTTCATTTCAACTGATTGAGCTCACTTGCTTCACTTCACTTCAATCGATGAAGTTCACTTGCATCACTTCACTTCAACTAATTGGACTCACTAAGTTAGCGTCACCTCAACTGATAACGCTCACTTGACTAGCTCCACTCCAACTAATAGAGCTCACTTGCTTTACTTCACTTCAATTGATTAAGTTCAGTTCCCTCACTTCAATTCAGCTGATTAAGCTCAGTCGCTTCACTTCACTTCAGTTGATTAGGCTCAGTTGCCTCACTTCACCTCAACTGATTCTGCTCACTTAACTAGCTTCACTTCAACTGATTGAGCTCACTTGCTTCACTTCACTTCAATCGATTAAGTTCACTTGCTTCACTTAACTTCAACTAATTGGACTCACTAAGTTAGCGTCACCTCAACTGATAACGCTCACTTGACTAGCTCCACTCCAACTAATAGAGCTCACTTGCTTTACTTCACTTCAATTGATTAAGTTCAGTTCCCTCACTTCAATTCAGCTGATTAAGCTCAGTCGCTTCACTGATTGGACTCACTTAGTTGGTGTCACCTCAACTGATAATGCACATTCGACTAGCTTCACTTCTACTAAATGAGCTCAGTTGCTTCACTTCACTTCAATTGATTCAGCTCAGTCGCTTCACTTCACTTCAATTGATAAGGCTCAGTTGCCTCACTTCACTTCAACTGATTCTGCTCACTTAACTAGCTTCACTTCAACTGATTGAGCTCACTTGCTTCACTTCACTTCAATCGATTAAGTTCACTTGCTTCACTTCACTTCAACTAATTGGACTCACTAAGTTAGCGTCACCTCAACTGATAACGTTCGCTTAACTAGCCTCACTCCAACTAATAGAGCTCACTTGCTTTACTTCACTTCAATT
The DNA here is from genome assembly GCA_939192795.1 of Bombylius discolor. Taxonomy (NCBI): domain Eukaryota; kingdom Metazoa; phylum Arthropoda; class Insecta; order Diptera; family Bombyliidae; genus Bombylius; species Bombylius discolor. The sequence goes on along the minus strand of OW584241.1, from coordinate 22,027,543 downwards.
GATTAAGCTCAATTGCCTCACTTCAATTCAGCTGATTAAGCTCAGTCGCTTCACTTCACTTCAGTTGATTAGGCTCAGTTGCCTCACTTCACCTCAACTGATTCTGCTCACTTAACTAGCTTCACTTCAACTGATTGAGCTCACTTGCTTCACTTCACTTCAATCGATTAAGTTCACTTGCTTCACTTAACTTCAACTAATTGGACTCACTAAGTTAGCGTCACCTCAACTGATAACGCTCACTTGACTAGCTCCACTCCAACTAATAGAGCTCACTTGCTTTACTTCACTTCAATTGATTAAGTTCAGTTCCCTCACTTCAATTCAGCTGATTAAGCTCAGTCGCTTCACTGATTGGACTCACTTAGTTGGTGTCACCTCAACTGATAATGCACATTCGACTAGCTTCACTTCTACTAAATGACCTCAGTTGCTTCACTTCACTTCAATTGATTCAGCTCAGTCGCTTCACTTCACTTCAATTGATAAGGCTCAGTTGCCTCACTTCACTTCAACTGATTCTGCTCACTTAACTAGCTTCACTTCAACTGATTGAGCTCACTTGCTTCACTTCACTTCAATCGATTAAGTTCACTTGCTTCACTTCACTTCAACTAATTGGACTCACTAAGTTAGCGTCACCTGAACTGATAACGCTCACTTTACTAGCTTCACTCCAACTAATAGAGCTCACTTGCTTTACTTCACTTCAATTGATTAAGCTCAGTTGCCTCACTTCAATTCAGCTGATTAAGTTCACTTGCTTCACTTCACTTCAACTAATTGGACTCACTAAGTTAGCGTCACCTCAACTGATAACGCTCACTTTATTAGCTTCACTCCAACTAATAGAGCTCACTTGCTTTACTTCACTTCAATTGATTAAGCTCAGTTGCCTCACTTCAATTCAGCTGATTAAGCTCAGTCGCTTCACTTCACTTCAATTGATAAGGCTCAGTTGCCTCACTTCACTTCAACTGATTCTGCTCACTTAACTAGCTTCACTTCAACTGATTGAGCTCACTTGCTTCACTTCACTTCAATCGATTAAGTTCACTTGCTTCACTTCACTTCAACTAATTGGACTCACTAAGTTAGCGTCACCTCAACTGATAACGCTCACTTTACTAGCTTCACTCCAACTAATAGAGCTCACTTGCTTTACTTCACTTCAATTGATTAAGCTCAGTTGCCTCACTTCAATTCAGCTGATTAAGCTCAGTCGCTTCACTTCATTTCAACTGATTGGACTCACTTAGTTGGCGTCACCTCAACTGATAACGCTCACTTAACTAGCTTCACTTATATTAAATGAGCTCAGTTGCTTCACTTTACTTCAATTGATTCATCTCAGTTGCCACACTTCACTTCAATTGATTAGGCTCAGTTGCCTCACTTCACTTCAACTGATTCTGCTCACTTAACTAGCTTCACTTCAACTGATTGAGCTCACTTGCTTCACTTCACTTCAATCGATGAAATTCACTTGCTTCACTTCACTTCTACTAATTGGACTCACTAAGTTAGCGTCACCTCAACTGATAACGTTCGCTTAACAAGCCTCACTCCAACTAATAGAGCTCACTTGCTTTACTTCACTTCAATTGATTAAGCTCAATTGCCTCACTTCAATTCAGCTGATTAAGCTCAGTTGCTTCACTTCACTTCAACTGATTGGACTCACTTAGTTAGCGTCACCTCAACTGATAACGCTCACTTAGCTAGCTTCACTTCTGCTAATTAAGCTCAGTTGCTTCACTTCACTTCAAATGATTCAGCTCAGTTGCCACACTTCACTTCAATTGATTAGGCTCAGTTGGCTCACTTCACTTCAACTGATTCTGCTCACTTAACTAGTTTCACTTCAACTAATAGAGCTCACTTGCTTCACTTCACTTCAATCGATTAAGTTCACTTGCTTCACTTCACTTCAACTAATTGGACTCACTAAGTTAGCGTCACCTCAACTGATAACGCTCACTTTACTAGCTTCACTCCAACTAATAGAGCTCACTTGCTTTACTTCACTTCAATTGATTAAGCTCAGTTGCCTCACTTCAATTCAGCTGATTAAGCTCAGTCACTTCACTTCATTTCAACTGATTGGACTCACTTAGTTGGCTTCATCTCAACTGATAACGCTCACTTAACTAGCTTCACTTATATTAAATGAGCTCAGTTGCTTCACTTCACTTCAATTGATTCATCTCAGTTGCTACACTTCACTTCAATTGATTAGGCTCAGTTGCCTCACTTCACTTCAACTGATTCTGCTCACTTAACTAGCTTCACTTCAACTGATTGAGCTCACTTGCTTTACTTCACTTCAATTGATTAAGCTCAGTTGCCTCACTTCAATTCAGCTGATTAAGCTCAGTCGCTTCACTTCATTTCAACTGATTGGACTCACTTAGTTGGCGTCACCTCAACTGATAACGCTCACTTAACTAGCTTCACTTATATTAAATGAGCTCAGTTGCTTCACTTTACTTCAATTGATTCATCTCAGTTGCCACACTTCACTTCAATCGATTAGGCTCAGTTGCCTCACTTCACTTCAACTGATTCTGCTCACTTAACTAGCTTCACTTCAACTGATTGAGCTCACTTGCTTCACTTCACTTCAATCGATGAAATTCACTTGCTTCACTTCACTTCTACTAATTGGACTCACTAAGTTAGCGTCACCTCAACTGATAACGTTCGCTTAACAAGCCTCACTCCAACTAATAGAGCTCACTTGCTTTACTTCACTTCAATTGATTAAGCTCAGTTGCCTCACTTCAATTCAGCTGATTAAACTCAGTTGCCTCACTTCACCTCAACTGATAACGCTCACTTAACTTGCTTCACTTCAACTAATTGAGCTCACTTGCTTTACTTGACTTAAATTGATTAAGCTCAGTTGCTTTACTTCACTTCGAATAATTGGACTCACTGTGTTAGCGTCACCTCAACTGATAACGCTCACTTAACTAGCTGCACTTCAACTAATAGAGCTCACTTGCTTCACTTCACTTCAATTGATTAAGCTCAGATGCTTCACTTCACTTCAACTGATTGGACTCAGTTAGTTAGCGTCACCTCAACTGATAACGCTCACTTAACTAGCTTTACTTCAACTAATAGAGCTCACTTGCTTCACTTCACTTCAATTGATTAAGCTCAGTTGCCTCACTTCAATTCAGCTGATTAAGCTCAGTTGCCTCACTTCACCTCAACTGATAACGCTCACTTAACTAGCTTCACTCCAACTCATAGAGCTCACTTGCTTTACTTCACTTCAATTGATTAAGGTCAGTTGCCTCACTTCAATTCAGCTGATTAAGCTCAGTCGCTTCACTTCACTTCAGTTGATTAGGCTCAGTTGCCTCACTTCACCTGAACTGATTCTGCTCACTTAACTAGCTTCACTTTAACTGATTGAGCTCACTTGCTTTACTTCACTTCAATCGATTAAGTTCACTTGCTTCACTTCACTTCAACTAATTGGACTCACTAAGTTAGCGTCACCTCAACTGATAACGCTCACTTTACTAGCTTCACTCCAACTAATAGAGCTCACTTGCTTTACTTCACTTCAATTGATTAAGCTCAGTTGCCTCACTTCAATTCAGCTGATTAAGCTCAGTCGATTTACTGATTGGACTGACTTAGTTGGTGTCACCTCAACTGATAATGCTCATTCGACTAGCTTCACTTCTACTAAATGAGCTCAGGTGCTTCACTTCACTTCAATTGATTCAGCTCAGTTGTCATACTTCACTTCAATTGATTAGGCTCAGTTGCCTCACTTCACTTCAACTGATTCTGCTCACTTAACTAGCTTCACTTCAACTGATTGAGCTCACTTGCTTCACTTCACTTCAATCGATTAAGTTCACTTGCTTCACTTCACTTCAACTAATTGGACTCACTAAGTTAGCGTCACCTCAACTGATAACGCTCACTTTACTAGCTTCACTCCAACTAATAGAGCTCACTTGCTTTACTTCACTTCAATTGATTAAGCTCAGTTGCCTCACTTCAATTCAGCTGATTAAGCTCAGTCACTTCACTTCATTTCAACTGATTGGACTCACTTAGTTGGCTTCATCTCAACTGATAACGCTCACTTAACTAGCTTCACTTATATTAAATGAGCTCAGTTGCTTCACTTCACTTCAATTGATTCATCTCAGTTGCTACACTTCACTTCAATTGATTAGGCTCAGTTGCCTCACTTCACTTCAACTGATTCTGCTCACTTAACTAGCTTCACTTCAACTGATTGAGCTCACTTGCTTCACTTCACTTCAATCGATGAAGTTCACTTGCATCACTTCACTTCAACTAATTGGACTCACTAAGTTAGCGTCACCTCAACCGATAACGTTCGCTTAACTAGCCTCACTCCAACTAATAGAGCTCACTTGCTTTACTTCACTTCAATTGATTAAGCTCAATTGCCTCACTTCAATTCAGCTGATTAAGCTCAGTTGCTTCACTTCACTTCAACTGATTGGACTCACTTAGTTAGCGTCACCTCAACTGAAAACGCTCACTTAGCTAGCTTCACTTCTGCTAATTAAGCTCAGTTGCTTCACTTGACTTCAATTGATTCAGCTCAGTTGCCACACTTCACTTCAATTGATTAGGCTCAGTTGCCTCACTTCACTTCAACTGATTCTGCTCACTTAACTAGTTTCACTTCAACTAACTGAGCTCATTTGCTTCACTTCACTTCAATTGATTAGGCTCAGTTGCCTCACTTCACTTAAACTGATCCTGCTCACTTAACTAGCTTCACTTCAACTAATTGAGCTCACTTGCTTCACTTGACTTCAATTGATTAACCTCAGTTGCTTCACTTCACTTCAACTAATTGGTCTCACTTAGTTAGCGTCACCTCAACTATAACGCTCACTGAACCAGCTTCACTTCTACTAATTGAGCTCAGTTGCTTCATTTAACTTCAATTGATTAAGCTCACTTGCTTCACTTCACTTCAATTGATTAAGCTCAGTTGCTCTTCTTCACTTCAACTGATTGGACTCACTTATTCAGCGTCACATCAACTGATTGAGCTCACTTGCTTCAATTCACTTCAATCGATGAAGTTCACTTGCTTCACTTCACTTCAACTAATTGGACTCACTGAGTTAGCGTCACCTCAACTGATAACGTTCGCTTAACTAGCCTCACTCCAACTAATAGAGCTCACTTGCTTTACTTCACTTCAATTGATTAAGCCCAGTTGCCTCACTTCAATTCAGCTGATTAAGCTCAGTCACTTCACTTCATTTCAACTAATTGGACTCACTAAGTTAGCGTCACCTCAACTGATAACGCTCACTTTACTAGCTTCACTCCAACTAATAGAGCTCACTTGCTTTACTTCACTTCAATTGATTAAGCTCAGTTGCCTCACTTCAATTCAGCTGATTAAGCTCAGTCACTTCACTTCATTTCAACTGATTGGACTCACTTAGTTGGCTTCACCTCAACTGATAACGCTCACTTAACTAGCTTCACTTATATTAAATGAGCTCAGTTGCTTCACTTCACTTCAATTGATTCATCTCAGTTGCCACACTTCACTTCAATTGATTAGGCTCAGTTGCCTCACTTCACTTCAACTGATTCTGCTCACTTAACTAGCTTCACTTCAACTGATTAAGCTCAATTGCTTCACTTGACTTCAATTGATCAAGCTCAGTTGCCTCACTTCACTTCAACTAATTGGACTCACTTTGTTAGCGTCACCTCAACTGATAACGCTCACTTACCTAGCTTCACTTCAACTAATTGTCCTCACTTGCTTCACTTCATTCCAATTGATTAAGCTCAGTTGCTTCACTTCAATTCAGCTGATTAAGCTCAGTTGTCTCACTTCGCCTCAACTGATAACGCTCACTTAACTAGATTCACTTCTACTAACTGAGCTCATTTGCTTCACTTCACTTCAATTGATTAGGCTCAGTTGCTTCACTTCAATTCAGCTGATTAAGCTCAGTTGTCTCACTTCGCCTCAACTGATAACGCTCACTTAACTAGATTCACTTCTACTAACTGAGCTCATTTGCTTCACTTCACTTCAATTGATTAGGCTCAGTTGCCTCACTTCAACTTAAACTGATCCTGCTCACTTAACTAGCTTCACTTCAACTAATTGAGCTCACTTGCTTCACTTGACTTTAATTGATTAAGCTCAGTTGCCTCACTTCACTTCAACTGATTTTGCTCACTTAACTAGCTTCACTTCAACTAATTGAGCTCACTTGCTTCACTTGACTTCAATTGATCAAGCTCAGTTGCCTCACTTCACTTCAACTAATTGGACTCACTTTGTTAGCGTCACCTCAACTGATAACGCTCACTTACCTAGCTTCACTTCAACTAATTGTCCTCACTTGCTTCACTTCACTTCAATTGATTAAGCTCAGTTGCTTCACTTCAATTCAGCTGATTAAGCTCAGTTGTCTCAATTCGCCTCAACTGATAACGCTCACTTAACTAGATTCACTTCTACTAACTGAGCTCATTTGCTTCACTTCACTTCAATTGATTAGGCTCAGTTGCCTCACTTCAACTTAAACTGATCCTGCTCACTTAACTAGCTTCACTTCAACTAATTGAGCTCACTTGCTTCACTTGACTTTAATTGATTAAGCTCAGTTGCCTCACTTCACTTCAACTGATTCTGCTCACTTAACTAGCTTCACTTCAACTAATTGAGCTCACTTGCTTCACTTGACTTCAATTGATCAAGCTCAGTTGCCTCACTTCACTTCAACTAGTTGGACTCACTTTGTTAGCGTCACCTCAACTGATAACGCTCACTTACCTAGCTTCACTTCAACTAATTGTCCTCACTTGCTTCACTTCACTTCAATTGATTAAGCTCAGTTGCTTCACTTCAATTCAGCTGATTAAGCTCAGTTGTCTCACTTCGCCTCAACTGATAACGCTCACTTAACAAGATTCACTTCTACTAACTGAGCTCATTTGCTTCACTTCACTTCAATTGATTAGGCTCAGTTGCCTCACTTCACTTCAACTGATTCTGCTCACTTAACTAGCTTCACTTCAACTAATTGAGCTCACTTGCTTCACTTGACTTCAATTGATCAAGCTCAGTTGCCTCACTTCACTTCAACTAATTGGACTCACTTTGTTAGCGTCACCTCAACTGATAACGCTCACTTAATTAGCTTCACTTCAACTAATTGTCCTCACTTGCTGCACTTCACTTCAATTGATTAAGCTCAGTTGCTTCACTTCAATTCAGCTGATTAAGCTCAGTTGTCTCACTTCGCCTCAACTGATAACGCTCACTTAACTAGATTCACTTCTAATAACTGAGCTCATTTGCTTCACTTCACTTCAATTGATTAAGCTCAGTTGCTCTTCTTCACTTCAACTAATTGGACTCACTTAGTTAGCGTCACCTCAACTAATAACGCTCACTTAACAAGCTTCACTTCTACTAATTGAGCTTAGTTGCTTCATTTAACTTCAATTGATTAAGCTCACTTGCTTCACTTCACTTCAATTGATAAAGCTCAGTTGCTCTTCTTCACTTCAACTGATTGGACTCACTTATTCAGCGTCACCTCAACTGATAACGCTCACTTAACTAGATTCACTTCTACTAACTGAGCTCATTTGCTTCACTTCACTTCAATTGATTAGGCTCAGTTGCCTCACTTCACTTCAACTGATTCTGCTCACTTAACTAGCTTCACTTCAACTAATTGAGCTCACTTGCTTCACTTGACTTCAATTGATTAACCTCAGTTGCTTCACTTCTATTCAGCTGAGTAAGCTCAGTTGCCTCACTTCACATCAACTGATAACGCTCACTTATCTAGCTTCACTTCAACTAATTGAGCTCACTTGCTTCACTTGACTTTAATTGATTAAGCTCAGTTGCCCCACTCCACTTCAACTGATTCTGCTTACTTAACTAGCTTCACTTCAACTAATTGAGCTCACTTGCTTCACTTGACTTCAATTGATTAAGCTCACTTGCTTCACTTCACTTCAATTGATTAAGCTCAGTTGCTCTTCTTCACTTCAAATGATTGGACTCACTTATTCAGCGTTACCTCAACTGATAACGCTCACTTAACAAGCTTCACTTCTGCTAATTAAGCTCTGTTGCTTCACTTCACTTCAATTGATTCAGCTTAGTTGCCACACTTCACTTCAATTGATTAGGCTCAGTTGCCTCACTTCACTTCAACTGATTCTGCTCACTTAACTAGTTTCACTTCAACTAATAGAGCTCACTTGCTTCACTTCACTTCAATTGATTAAAATCAGTTGCCTGACTTCAATTCAGCTGATTAAGCTCAGTTGCCTCACTTCACCTCAACTGATAACGCTCACTTATCTAGCTTCACTTCAACTAATTGAGCTCACTTGCTTCACTTGACTTTAATTGTTCAAGCTCAGTTGCCTCACTCCACTTCAACTGATTCTGCTCACTTAACTAGCTTCACTTCAACTAATTGAGCTCACTTGCTTCACTTGACTTCAATTGATCAAGCTCAGTTGTCTCACTTCACTTCAACTAATTGGACTCACTTAGTTAGCGTCACCTCAACTGATAACGCTCACTTAACTAGCTTTACTTCAACTAATAGAGCTCACTTGCTTCACTTCACTTCACTTGATTAAGCTCAGATGCCTCACTTCAATTCAGCTGATTAAGCTCAGTTGCCTCACTTCACCTCAACTGATAACGCTCACTTAACTAGCTTCACTTCAACTGATTGAGCTCACTTGCTTTACTTCACTTCAATTGATTAAGCTCAGTTGCCTCACTTCAATTCAGCTGATTAAGCTCATTTGCTTCACTTCACTTCAGTTGATTAGGCTCAGTTGCCTCACTTCACCTCAACTGATTCTGCTCACTTAACTAGCTTCACTTCAACTGATTGAGCTCACTTGCTTCACTTCACTTTAATCGATTAAGTTCACTTGCTTCAATTCACTTCAACTAATTGGACACACTAAGTTAGCGTCACCTCAACTGATAACGCTCACTTGACTAGCTTTACTTCAACTAATAGAGCTCACTTGCTTTACTTCACTTCAAATGATTAAGTTTAGTTGCCTCACTTCAATTCAGCTGATTAAGCTCAGTCGCTTCAATGATTGGACTCACTAAGTTGGTGTCACCCCAACTGATAATGCTCACTTGACTAGCTTCACTTCTACTAAATGAGCTCAGTTGCTTCACTTCACTTCAATTGATTCAGCTCAGTTGTCTTACTTCACTTCAATTGATTAGGCTCAGTTGCCTCATTTAACTTCAACTGATTCTGCTCACTTAACTAGCTTCACTTCAACTGATTGAGCTCACTTGCTTCACTTCACTTCAATCGATGAAGTTCACTTGCTTCACTTCACTTCAACTAATTGGACTCACTAAGTTAGCGTCACCTCAACTGATAACGCTCACTTTACTAGCTTCACTCCAACTAATAGAGCTCACTTGCTTTACTTCACTTCAATTGATTAAGCTCAGTTGCCTCACTTCAATTCAGCTGATTAAGCTCAGTCGCTCCACTTCATTTCAACTGATTGGACTCAATTAGTTGGCGTCACCTCAACTGATAACGCTCACTTAACTAGCTTCACTTCTGCTAATTAAGCTAAGTTGCTCCACTTCACTTCAATTGATTCAGCTCAGTTGCCACACTTCACTTCAATTGATTAGGCTCAGTTGCCTCACTTCACTTCAACTGATTCTGCTCACTTAACTAGTTTCACTTCAACTAATAGAGCTCACTTGCTTCACTTCACTTCAATTGATTAAAATCAGTTGCCTCACTTCAATTCAGCTGATTAAACTCAGTTGCCTCACTTCACCTCAACTGATAACGCTCACTTATCAAGCTTCACTTCAACTAATTGAGCTCAGTTGCTTCACTTGACTTTAATTGATTAAGCTCAGTTGCCTCACTCCACTTCAACTGATTCTGCTCACTTAACTAGCTTCACTTCAACTAATTGAGCTCACTTGCTTCACTTGACTTCAATTGATCAAGCTCAGTTGCCTCGCATCACTTCAACTAATTGGACTCACTTTGTTAGCGTCACCTCAACTGATAACGCTCACTTAACTAGCTTCACTTCAACTAATTGAGCTCACTTGCTTCACTTGACTTCAATTGATTAACCTCAGTTGCTTCACTTCTATTCAGCTGAGTAAGCTCAGTTGCCTCACTTCACATCAACTGATAACGCTCACTTATCTAGCTTCACTTCAACTAATTGAGATCACTTGCTTCACTTGACTTTAATTGATTAAGCTCAGTTGCCCCACTCCACTTCAACTTATTCTGCTTACTTAACTAGCTTCACTTCAACTAATTGAGCTCACTTGCTTCACTTGACTTCAATTGATTAAGCTCACTTGCTTCACTTCACTTCAATTGATTAAGCTCAGTTGCTCTTCTTCACTTCAAATGATTGGACTCACTTATTCAGCGTTACCTCAACTGATAACGCTCACTTAACAAGCTTCACTTCTGCTAATTAAGCTCTGTTGCTTCACTTCACTTCAATTGATTCAGCTCAGTTGCCACACTTCACTTCAATTGATTAGGCTCAGTTGCCTCACTTCACTTCAACTGAATCTGCTCACTTAACTAGTTTCACTTCAACTAATAGAGCTCACTTGCTTCACTTCACTTCAATTGATTAAAATCAGTTGCCTCACTTCAATTCAGCTGATTAAGCTCAGTTGCCTCACTTCACCTCAACTGATAACGCTCACTTATCTAGCTTCACTTCAACTAATTGAGCTCACTTGCTTCACTTGACTTTAATTGTTCAAGCTCAGTTGCCTCACTCCACTTCAACTGATTCTGCTCACTTAACTAGCTTCACTTCAACTAATTGAGCTCACTTGCTTCACTTGACTTCAATTGATCAAGCTCAGTTGTCTCACTTCACTTCAACTAATTGGACTCACTTAGTTAGCGTCACCTCAACTGATAACGCTCACTTAACTAGCTTTACTTCAACTAATAGAGCTCACTTGCTTCACTTCACTTCACTTGATTAAGCTCAGATGCCTCACTTCAATTCAGCTGATTAAGCTCAGTTGCCTCACTTCACCTCAACTGATAACGCTCACTTAACTAGCTTCACTTCAACTGATTGAGCTCACTTGCTTTACTTCACTTCAATTGATTAAGCTCAGTTGCCTCACTTCAATTCAGCTGATTAAGCTCATTTGCTTCACTTCACTTCAGTTGATTAGGCTCAGTTGCCTCACTTCACCTCAACTGATTCTGCTCACTTAACTAGCTTCACTTCAACTGATTGAGCTCACTTGCTTCACTTCACTTTAATCGATTAAGTTCACTTGCTTCACTTCACTTCAACTAATTGGACACACTAAGTTAGCGTCACCTCAACTGATAACGCTCACTTGACTAGCTTTACTTCAACTAATAGAGCTCACTTGCTTTACTTCACTTCAAATGATTAAGTTTAGTTGCCTCACTTCAATTCAGCTGATTAAGCTCAGTCGCTTCAATGATTGGACTCACTAAGTTGGTGTCACCCCAACTGATAATGCTCACTTGACTAGCTTCACTTCTACTAAATGAGCTCAGTTGCTTCACTTCACATCAATTGATTCAGCTCAGTTGTCTTACTTCACTTCAATTGATTAGGCTCAGTTGCCTCATTTAACTTCAACTGATTCTGCTCACTTAACTAGCTTCACTTCAACTGATTCAGCTCACTTGCTTCACTTCACTTCAATCGATGAAGTTCACTTGCTTCACTTCACTTCAACTAATTGGACTCACTAAGTTAGCGTCACCTCAACTGATAACGCTCACTTTACTAGCTTCACTCCAACTAATAGAGCTCACTTGCTTTACTTCACTTCATTTGATTAAGCTCAGTTGCCTCACTTCAATTCAGCTGATTAAGCTCAGTCGCTCCACTTCATTTCAACTGATTGGACTCACTTAGTTGGCGTCACCTCAACTGATAACGCTCACTTAACTAGCTTCACTTCTGCTAATTAAGCTAAGTTGCTCCACTTCACTTCAATTGATTCAGCTCAGTTGCCACACTTCATTTCAATTGATTAGGCTCAGTTGCCTCACTTCACTTCAACTGATTCTGCTCACTTAACTAGTTTCACTTCAACTAATAGAGCTCACTTGCTTCACTTCACTTCAATTGATTAAAATCAGTTGCCTCACTTCAATTCAGCTGATTAAACTCAGTTGCCTCACTTCACCTCAACTGATAACGCTCACTTATCAAGCTTCACTTAAACTAATTGAGCTCAGTTGCTTCACTTGACTTTAATTGATTAAGCTCAGTTGCCTCACTCCACTTCAACTGATTCTGCTCACTTAACTAGCTTCACTTCAACTAATTGAGCTCACTTGCTTCACTTGACTTCAATTGATCAAGCTCAGTTGCCTCACTTCACTTCAACTAATTGGACTCACTTTGTAAGCGTCACCTCAACTGATAACGCTCACTTAACTAGCTTCACTTCAACTAATTGTATTCACTTGCTTCACTTCACTTCAATTGATTAAGCTCAGTTGCTTCACTTCAATTTAGCTGATTAAGCTCAGTTGTCTCACTTCACCTCAACTGATAACGCTCACTTAACTAGATTCACTTCTACTAACTGAGCTCATTTGCTTCACTTCACTTCAATTGATTAGGCTCAGTTGCCTCACTTCACTTCAACTGATTCTGCTCACTTAACTAGCTTCACTTCAACTAATTGAGCTCACTTGCTTCACTTGACTTCAATTGATTAACCTCAGTTGCTTCACTTCACTTCAACTAATTGGACTCACTTAGTTAGCGTCACCTCAACTAATAACGCTCACTTAACTAGCTTCACTTCTACTAATTGAGCTCAGTTGCTTCATTTAACTTCAATTGATTAAGCTCACTTGCTTCACTTCACTTCAATTAATTAAGCTCAGTTGCTCTTCTTCACTTCAACTGATTGGACTCACTTATTCAGCGTCACTTCAACTGATTGAGCTCACTTGCTTCAATTCACTTCAATCGATGAAGTTCACTTGCTTCACTTCACTTCAACTAATTGGACTCACTGAGTTAGCGTCACCTCAACTGATAACGTTCGCTTAACTACCCTCACTCCAACTAATAGAGCTCACTTGCTTTACTTCACTTCAATTGATTAAGCTCAATTGCTTCACTTGACTTCAATTGATCAAGCTCAGTTGCCTCACTTCACTTCAACTAATTGGACTCACTTTGTTAGCGTCACCTCAACTGATAACGCTCACTTACCTAGCTTCACTTCAAATAATAGAGCTCACTTGCTTCACTTCACTTCAATTGATTAAAATCAGTTGCCTCACTTCAATTCAGCTGATTAAGCTCAGTTGCCTCACTTCACCTCAACTGATAACGCTCACTTATCTAGCTTCACTTCAACTAATTGAGCTCACTTGCTTTACTTGACGTTAATTGATTAAGCTCAGTTGCCTCACTCCACTTAAACTGATTAAGCTCAGTTGCTCTTCTTCACTTCAACTAATTGGACTCACTTAGTTAGCGTCACCTCAACTAATAACGCTCACTTGACAAGCTTCACTTCTACTAATTGAGCTCAGTTGCTTCATTTAACTTCAATTGATTAAGCTCACTTGCTTCACTTCACTTCAATTGATAAAGCTCAGTTACTCTTCTTCACTTCAACTGATTGGACTCACTTATTCAGCGTCACCTCAACTGATAACTCTCACTTAACTAGATTCACTTCTACTAACTGAGCTCATTTGCGTCACTTCACTTCAATTGATTAGGCTCAGTTGCCTCACTTCACTTCAACTGATTTTGCTCACTTAACTAGCTTGACTTCAACTAATTGAGCTCACTTGCTTCATTTGACTTCAATTGATTAACCTCAGTTGCTTCACTTCTATTCAGCTGAGTAAGCTCAGTTGCCTCACTTCACATCAACTGATAACGCTCACTTAACTAGCTTCACTTCTACTAATTGAGCTAAGTTGCCTCACTTCACTTCCACTGATTCTGCTCACTTAACTAGCTTCACTTCAAATAATAGAGCTTACTTGCTTCACTTCACTTCAATTGATTAAAATAAGTTGCCTCACTTCAATTCAGCTGATTAAGCTCAGTTGCCTCACTTCACCTCAACTGATAACGCTCACTTATCTAGCTTCACTTCAACTAATTGAGCTCACTTGCTTTACTTGACGTTAATTGATTAAGCTCAGTTGCCTCACTCCACTTCAACTGATTCTGCTTACTTAACCACCTTCACTTCAACTAATTGAGCTCACTTGCTTCACTTGACTTCAATTGATTAAGCTCACTTGCTTCACTTCACTTCAATTGATTAAGCTCAGTTGCTCTTCTTCACTTCAAATGATTGGACTCACTTATTCAGCGTCACCTCAACTGATAACGCTCACTTAACAAGCTTCACTTCTGCTAATTAAGCTCAGTTGCTTCACTTCACTTCAATTGATTCAGCTCAGTTGCCACACTTCACTTCAATTGATTAGGCTCAGTTGCCTCACTTTACTTCAACTGATTCTGCTCACTTAACTAGTTTCACTTCAACTAATAGAGCTCACTTGCTTCACTTCACTTCAATTAATTAAAATCAGTTGCCTCACTTCTATTCAGCAGATTAAGCTCAGTTGCCTCACTTCACCTCAACTGATAACGCTCACTTATCTAGCTTCACTTCAACTAATTGAGCTCACTTGCTTCACTTGACTTTGACTGATTAAGCTCAGTTGCCTCACTCCACTTCAACTGATTCTGCTCACTTAACTAGCTTCACTTCAACTAATTGAGCTCACTTGCTTTACTTGACGTTAATAGATTAAGCTCAGTTGCCTCACTCCACTTCAACTGATTCTGCTTACTTAACCACCTTCACTTCAACTAATTGAGCTCACTTGCTTCACTTGACTTCAATTGATTAAGCTCACTTGCCTCATTTCACTTCAACTGATTCTGCTCACTTAACTAGTTTCACTTCAACTAATAGAGCTCACTTGCTTCACTTCACTTCAATTGATTAAAATCAGTTGCCTCACTTCAATTCAGCAGATTAAGCTCAGTTGCCTCACTTCACCTCAACTGATAACGCTCACTTATCTAGCTTCACTTCTACTAATTGAGCTCAGTTGCTTCATTTAACTTCAATTGATCAAGCTCACTTGCTTCAATTCACTTCAATTGATAAAGCTCAGTTTCTCTTCTTCACTTCAACTGATTGGACTCACTTATTCAGCGTCACCTCAACTGATAACTCTCACTTAACTAGATTCACTTCAACTAATTGAGCTCACTTGCTTCACTTGACTTTAATTGATTAGGCTCAGTTGCCTCACTCCACTTCAACTGATTCTGCTTACTTAACTAGCTTCACTTCAACTAATTGAGTTCACTTGCTTCAGTTGACTTCAATTGATTAAGCTCACTTGCTTCACTTCACTTCAATTGATTAAGCTCAGTTGCTCTTCTTCACTTCAAATGATTGGACTCACTTATTCAGCGTCACCTCAACTGATAACGCTCACTTAACAAGCTTCACTTCTGCTAATTAAGCTCAGTTGCTTCACTTCACTTCAATTGATTCAGCTCAGTTGCCACACTTCACTTCAATTGATTAAGCTCACTTGCCTCACTTCACTTCAACTGATTCTGCTCACTTAACTAGTTTCACTTCAACTAATAGAGCTCACTTGCTTCACTTCACTTCAATTGATTAAAATCAGTTGCCTCACTTCAATTCAGCAGATTAAGCTCAGTTGCCTCACTTCACCTCAACTGATAACGCTCACTTATCTAGCTTCACTTCAACTAATTTAGCTCACTTGCTTCACTTGACTTTAATTGATTAAGCTCAGTTGCCTCACTCCACTTCAACTGATTCTGCTCACTTAACTAGCTTCACTTCAACTAATTGAGCTCACTTGCTTCACTTGACTTCAATTGATCAAGCTCAGTTGCCTCACTTTACTTCAACTAATTGGACTCACTTAGTTAGCGTCACCTCAACTGATAACGCTCACTTAACTAGCTTTACTTCAACTAATAGAGCTCACTTGCTTCACTTCACTTCAATTGATTAAGCTCAGATGCCTCACTTCAATTCAGCTGATTAAGCTCAATTGCCTCACTTCACCTCAACTGATAACGCTCACTTAACTAGCTTCACTTCAACTGATTGAGCTCACTTGCTTTACTACAGTTCAATTGATTAAGCTCAGTGGCCTCACTTCAATTCAGCTGATTAAGCTCATTTGCTTCACTTCACTTCAGTTGATTAGGCTCAGTTGCCTCACTTCACCTCAACTGATTCTGCTCACTTAACTAGCTTCACTTCAACTGATTGAGCTCACTTGCTTCACTTCACTTTAATCGATTAAGCTCACTTGCTTCACTTCACTTCAACTAATTGGACTCAATAAGTTAGCGTCACCTCAACTGATAACGCTCACTTTACTAGCTTCACTCCAACTAATAGAGCTCACTTGCTTTACTTCACTTCAATTGATTAAGCTCAGTTGCCTCACTTCAATTCAGCTGATTAAGCTCAGTCGCTCCACTTGATTTCAACTGATTGGACTCACTTAGTTGGCGTCACCTCAACTGATAACGCTCACTTAACTAGCTTCACTTCTGCTAATTAAGCTCAGTTGCTTCACTTCACTTCAATTGATTCAGCTCAGTTGCCACACTTCACTTCAATTGATTAGGCTCAGTTGCCTCACTTCACTTCAACTGATTCTGCTCACTTAACTAGTTTCACTTCAACTAATAGAGCTCACTTGCTTCACTTCACTTCAATTGATTAAAATCAGTTGCATCACTTCAATTCAGCTGATTAAGCTCAGTTGCCTCACTTCACCTCAACTGATAACGCTCACTTATCTAGCTTCACTTCAACTAAATGAGCTCACTTGCTTCACTTGACTTTAATTGATTAAGCTCAGTTGCCTCACTCCACTTCAACTGATTCTGCTCACTTAACTAGCTTCACTTCAACTAATTGAGCTCACTTGCTTCACTTGACTTCAATTGATCAAGCTCAGTTGCCTCACTTCACTTCAACTAATTGGACTCACTTTGTTAGCGTCACCTCAACTGATAACGCTCACTTAACTAGCTTCACTTCAACTAATTGTATTCACTTGCTTCACTTCACTTCAATTGATTAAGCTCAGTTGCTTCACTTCAATTTAGCTGATTAAGCTCAGTTGTCTCACTTCACCTCAACTGATAACGCTCACTTAACTAGATTCACTTCTACTAACTGAGCTCATTTGCTTCACTTCACTTCAATTGATTAGGCTCAGTTGGCTCACTTCACTTCAACTGATTCTGCTCACTTAACTAGCTTCACTTCAACTAATTGAGCTCACTTGCTTCACTTGACTTCAATTGATTAACCTCAGTTGCTTCACTTCACTTCAACTAATTGGACTCACTTAGTTAGCGTCACCTCAACTAATAACGCTCACTTAACTAGCTTCACTTCTACTAATTGAGCTCAGTTGCTTCATTTAACTTCAATTGATTAAGCTCACTTGCTTCACTTCACTTCAATTAATTAAGCTCAGTTGCTCTTCTTCACTTCAACTGATTCTGCTCACTTAACTAGCTTCACTTCAACTGATTGAGCTCACTTGCTTCACTTCACTTTAATCGATTAAGTTCACTTGCTTCACTTCACTTCAACTAATTGGACTCACTAAGTTAGCGTCACCTCAACTGATAACGCTCACTTTACTAGCTTCACTCCAACTAATAGAGCTCACTTGCTTTACTTCACTTCAATTGATTAAGCTCAGTTGCCTCACTTCAATTCAGCTGATTAAGCTCAGTCGCTCCACTTGATTTCAACTGATTGGACTCACTTAGTTGGCGTCACCTCAACTGATTCTGCTCACTTAACTAGCTTCACTTCAACTAATTGAGCTCACTTGCTTCACTTGACTTCAATTGATTAACCTCAGTTGCTTCACTTCACTTCAACTAATTGGACTCACTTAGTTAGCGTCACCTCAACTAATAACGCTCACTTAACTAGCTTCACTTCTACTAATTGAGCTCAGTTGCTTCATTTAACTTCAATTGATTAAGCTCACTTGCTTCACTTCATTTCAATTAATTAAGCTCAGTTGCTCTTCTTCACTTCAACTGATTCTGCTCACTTAACTAGCTTCACTTCAACTGATTGAGCTCACTTGCTTCACTTCACTTTAATCGATTAAGTTCACTTGCTTCTCTTCACTTCAACTAATTGGACTCACTAAGTTAGCGTCACCTCAACTGATAACGCTCACTTTACTAGCTTCACTCCAACTAATAGAGCTCACTTGCTTTACTTCACTTCAATTGATTAAGCTCAGATGCCTCACTTCAATTCAGCTGATTAAGCTCAGTTGCCTCACTTCACCTCAACTGATAACGCTCACTTAACTAGCTTCACTTCAACTGATTGAGCTCACTTGCTTTACTTCAGTTCAATTGATTAAGCTCAGTTGCCTCACTTCAATTCAGCTGATTAAGCTCATTTGCTTCACTTCACTTCAGTTGATTAGGCTCAGTTGCCTCACTTCACCTCAACTGATTCTGCTCACTTAACTAGCTTCACTTCAACTGATTGAGCTCACTTGCTTCACTTCACTTTAATCGATTAAGTTCACTTGCTTCACTTCACTTCAACTAATTGGACTCACTAAGTTAGCGTCACCTCAACTGATAACGCTCACTTTACTAGCTTCACTCCAACTAATAGAGCTAACTTGCTTTACTTCACTTCAATTGATTAAGCTCAGTTGCCTCACTTCAATTCAGCTGATTAAGCTCAGTCGCTCCACTTGATTTCAACTGATTGGACTCACTTAGTTGGCGTCACCTCAACTGATAACGCTCACTTTACTAGCTTCACTTCTGCTAATTAAGCTCAGTTGCTTCACTTCACTTCAATTGATTCAGCTCAGTTGCCACACTTCACTTCAATTGATTAGGCTCAGTTGCCTCACTTCACTTCAACTGATTCTGCTCACTTAACTAGTTTCACTTCAACTAATAGAGCTCACTTGCTTCACTTCACTTCAATTGATTAAAATCAGTTGCCTCACTTCAATTCAGCTGATTAAGCTCAGTTGCCTCACTTCACCTCAACTGATAACGCTCACTTATCTAGCTTCACTTCAACTAATTGAGCTCACTTGCTTCACTTGACTTTAATTGATTAAGCTCAGTTGCCTCACTCCACTTCAACTGATTCTGCTCACTTAACTAGCTTCACTTCAACTAATTGAGCACACTTGCTTCACTTGACTTCAATTGATCAAGCTCAGTTGCCTCACTTCACTTCAACTAATTGGACTCACTTAGTTAGCGTCACCTCAACTGATAACGCTCACTTAACTAGCTTTACTTCAACTAATAGAGCTCACTTGCTTCACTTCACTTCAATTGATTAAGCTCAGATGCCTCACTTCAATTCAACTGATTTAGCTCAGTTGCCTCACTTCACCTCAACTGATAACGCTCACTTAACTAGCTTCACTTCAACTGATTGAGCTCACTTGCTTTACTTCAGTTCAATTGCTTAAGCTCAGTTGCCTCACTTCACCTCAACTGATTCTGCTCACTTAACTAGCTTCACTTCAACTGATTGAGCTCACTTGCTTCACTTCACTTTAATCGATTAAGTTCACTTGCTTCACTTCACTTCAACTAATTGGACTCACTAAGTTAGCGTCACCTCAACTGATAACGCTCACTTTACTAGCTTCACTCCAACTAATAGAGCTCACTTGCTTTACTTCACTTCAATTGATTAAGCTCAGTTGCCTCACTTCAATTCAGCTGATTAAGCTCAGTCGCTCCACTTGATTTCAACTGGTTGGACTCACTTAGTTGGCGTCACCTCAACTGATAACGCTCACTTTACTAGCTTCACTTCTGCTAATTAAGCTCAGTTGCTTCACTTCACTTCAATTGATTCAGCTCAGTTGCCACACTTCACTTCAATTGATTAGGCTCAGTTGCCTCACTTCACTTCAACTGATTCTGCTCACTTAACTAGTTTCACTTCAACTAATAGAGCTCACTTGCTTCACTTCACTTCAATTGATTAAAATCAGTTGCCTCACTTCAATTCAGCTGATTAAGCTCAGTTGCCTCACTTCACCTCAACTGATAACGCTCACTTATCTAGCTTCACTTCAACTAATTGAGCTCACTTGCTTCACTTGACTTTAATTGATTAAGCTCAGTTGCCTCACTCCACTTCAACTGATTCTGCTCACTTAACTAGCTTCACTTCAACTAATTGAGCACACTTGCTTCACTTGACTTCAATTGATCAAGCTCAGTTGCCTCACTTCACTTCAACTAATTGGACTCACTTAGTTAGCGTCACCTCAACTGATAACGCTCACTTAACTAGCTTTACTTCAACTAATAGAGCTCACTTGCTTCACTTCACTTCAATTGATTAAGCTCAGATGCCTCACTTCAATTCAGCTGATTTAGCTCAGTTGCCTCACTTCACCTCAACTGATAACGCTCACTTAACTAGCTTCACTTCAAATAATAGAGCTCACTTGCTTCACTTCACTTCAATTGATTAAAATCAGTTGCCTCACTTCAATTCAGCTGATTAAGCTCAGTTGCCTCACATCACCTCAACTGATAACGCTCACTTATCTAGCTTCACTTCAACTAATTGAGCTCACTTGCTTCACTTGACTTTAATTGATTAAGCTCAGTTGCCTCACTCCACTTCAACTGATTCTGCTCACTTAACTAGCTTCACTTCAACTAATTGAGCACACTTGCTTCACTTGACTTCGATTGATCAAGCTCAGTTGCCTCACTTCACTTCAACTAATTGGACTCACTTAGTTAGCGTCGCCTCAACTGATAACGCTCACTTAACTAGCTTTACTTCAACTAATAGAGCTCACTTGCTTCACTTCACTTCAATTGATTAAGCTCAGATGCCTCACTTCAATTCAGCTGATTTAGCTCAGTTGCCTCACTTCACCTCAACTGATAACGCTCACTTAACTAGCTTCACTTCAACTGATTGAGCTCACTTGCTTTACTTCAGTTCAATTGCTTAAGCTCAGTTGCCTCACTTCAATTCAGCTGATTAAGCTCATTTGCTTCACTTCACTTCAGTTGATTAGGCTCAGTTGCCTCACTTCACTTCAACTGATTCTGCTCACTTAACTAGTTTCACTTCAACTAATAGAGCTCACTTGCTTCACTTCACTTCAATTGATTAAAATCAGTTGCCTCACTTCAATTCAGCTGATTAAGCTCAGTTGCCTCACATCACCTCAACTGATAACGCTCACTTATCTAGCTTCACTTCAACTAATTGAGCTCACTTGCTTCACTTGACTTTAATTGATTAAGCTCAGTTGCCTCACTCCACTTCAACTGATTCTGCTCACTTAACTAGCTTCACTTCAACTAATTGAGCACACTTGCTTCACTTGACTTCGATTGATCAAGCTCAGTTGCCTCACTTCACTTCAACTAATTGGACTCACTTAGTTAGCGTCGCCTCAACTGATAACGCTCACTTAACTAGCTTTACTTCAACTAATAGAGCTCACTTGCTTCACTTCACTTCAATTGATTAAGCTCAGATGCCTCACTTCAATTCAGCTGATTTAGCTCAGTTGCCTCACTTCACCTCAACTGATAACGCTCACTTAACTAGCTTCACTTCAACTGATTGAGCTCACTTGCTTTACTTCAGTTCAATTGCTTAAGCTCAGTTGCCTCACTTCAATTCAGCTGATTAAGCTCATTTGCTTCACTTCACTTCAGTTGATTAGGCTCAGTTGCCTCACTTCACCTCAACTGATTCTGCTCACTTAACTAGCTTCACTTCAACTGATTGAGCTCACTTGCTTCACTTCACTTTAATCGATTAAGTTCACTTGCTTCACTTCACTTCAACTAATTGGACTCACTAAGTTAGCGTCACCTCAACTGATAACGCTCACTTTACTAGCTTCACTCCAACTAATAGAGCTCACTTGCTTTACTTCACTTCAATTGATTAAGCTCAGTTGCCTCACTTCAATTCAGCTGATTAAGCTCAGTCGCTCCACTTGATTTCAACTGATTGGACTCACTTAGTTGGCGTCACCTCAACTGATAACGCTCACTTTACTAGCTTCACTTCTGCTAATTAAGCTCAGTTGCTTCACTTCACTTCAATTGAATCAGCTCAGTTGCCACACTTCACTTCAATTGATTAGGCTCAGTTGCCTCACTTCACTTCAACTGATTCTGCTCACTTAACTAGTTTCACTTCAACTAATAGAGCTCACTTGCTTCACTTCACTTCAATTGATTAAAATCAGTTGCCTCACTTCAATTCAGCTGATTAAGCTCAGTTGCCTCACTTCACCTCAACTGATAACGCTCACTTATCTAGCTTCACTTCAACTAATTGAGCTCACTTGCTTCACTTGACTTTAATTGATTAAGCTCAGTTGCCTCACTCCACTTCAACTGATTCTGCTCACTTAACTAGCTTCACTTCAACTAATTGAGCACACTTGCTTCACTTGACTTCAATTGATCAAGCTCAGTTGCCTCACTTCACTTCAACTAATTGGACTCACTTAGTTAGCGTCACCTCAACTGATAACGCTCACTTAACTAGCTTTACTTCAACTAATAGAGCTCACTTGCTTCACTTCACTTCAATTGATTAAGCTCAGATGCCTCACTTCAATTCAGCTGATTTAGCTCAGTTGCCTCACTTCACCTCAACTGATTGGACTCACTTAGTTGGCGTCACCTCAACTGATAACGCTCACTTAACTAGCTTCACTTCTACTAATTGAGCTAAGTTGCCTCACTTCACTTCGACTGATTCTGCTCACTTAACTAGCTTCACTTCAAATAATAGAGCTCACTTGCTTCACTTCACTTCAATTGATTAAATTCAGTTGCCTAACTTCAATTCAGCTGATTAAGCTCAGTTGCCTCACTTCACTTCAATTGATTCAGCTCATTTGCTTCACTTCACTTCCATTGATTAGGCTCAGTTGCCTCACTTCACTTCAACTGATTCTGCTCACTTAACTAGCTTCACTTCAACTAATTGAGCTCACTTGCTTCACTTGACTTCAATTGATTAAAATCAGTTGCCTCACTTCAATTCAGCTGATTAAGCTCAGTTGCCTCACTTCACTTCAACTGATTCTGCTCACTTAACTAGCTTCACTTCAACTAATTGGACTCACTTTGTTAGCGTCACCTCAACTGATAACGCTCACTTAACTAGCTTCACTTCAACTAATTGTTCTCACTTGCTTCACTTCACTCCAATTGATTAAAATCAGTTGCCTCACTTCAATTCAGCTGATTAAGCTCAGTTGCCTCACTTCACTTCAACTGATTCTGCTCACTTAACTATATTCACTTCTACTAACTGAGCTCATTTGCTTCACTTCACTTCCATTGATTAGGCTCAGTTGCCTCACTTCACTTCAACTGATTCTGCTCACTTAACTAGCTTCACTTCAACTAATTGAGCTCACTTGCTTCACTTGACTTCAATTGATTAAAATCAGTTGCCTCACTTCAATTCAGCTGATTAAGCTCAGTTGCCTCACTTCACTTCAACTGATTCTGCTCACTTAACTATATTCACTTCTACTAACTGAGCTCATTTGCTTCACTTCACTTCCATTGATTAGGCTCAGTTGCCTCACTTCACTTCAACTGATTCTGCTCACTTAACTAGCTTCACTTCAACTAATTGAGCACACTTGCTTCACTTGACTTCAATTGATCAAGCTCAGTTGCCTCACTTCACTTCAACTAATTGGACTCACTTAGTTAGCGTCACCTCAACTGATAACGCTCACTTAACTAGCTTTACTTCAACTAATAGAGCTCACTTGCTTCACTTCACTTCAATTGATTAAGCTCAGATGCCTCACTTCAATTCAACTGATTTAGCTCAGTTGCCTCACTTCACCTCAACTGATAACGCTCACTTAACTAGCTTCACTTCAACTGATTGAGCTCACTTGCTTTACTTCAGTTCAATTGTTTAAGCTCAGTTGCCTCACTTCACCTCAACTGATTCTGCTCACTTAACTAGCTTCACTTCAACTGATTGAGCTCACTTGCTTCACTTCACTTTAATCGATTAAGTTCACTTGCTTCACTTCACTTCAACTAATTGGACTCACTAAGTTAGCGTCACCTCAACTGATAACGCTCACTTTACTAGCTTCACTCCAACTAATAGAGCTCACTTGCTTTACTTCACTTCAATTGATTAAGCTCAGTTGCCTCACTTCAATTCAGCTGATTAAGCTCAGTCGCTCCACTTGATTTCAACTGATTGGACTCACTTAGTTGGCGTCACCTCAACTGATAACGCTCACTTTACTAGCTTCACTTCTGCTAATTAAGCTCAGTTGCTTCACTTCACTTCAATTGATTCAGCTCAGTTGCCACACTTCACTTCAATTGATTAGGCTCAGTTGCCTCACTTCACTTCAACTGATTCTTCTCACTTAACTAGTTTCACTTCAACTAATAGAGCTCACTTGCTTCACTTCACTTCAATTGATTAAAATCAGTTGCCTCACTTCAATTCAGCTGATTAAGCTCAGTTGCCTCACTTCACCTCAACTGATAACGCTCACTTATCTAGCTTCACTTCAACTAATTGAGCTCACTTGCTTCACTTGACTTTAATTGATTAAGCTCAGTTGCCTCACTCCACTTCAACTGATTCTGCTCACTTAACTAGCTTCACTTCAACTAATTGAGCACACTTGCTTCACTTGACTTCAATTGATCAAGCTCAGTTGCCTCACTTCACTTCAACTAATTGGACTCACTTAGTTAGCGTCACCTCAACTGATAACGCTCACTTAACTAGCTTTACTTCAACTAATAGAGCTCACTTGCTTCACTTCACTTCAATTGATTAAGCTCAGATGCCTCACTTCAATTCAGCTGATTTAGCTCAGTTGCCTCACTTCACCTCAACTGATAACGCTCACTTAACTAGCTTCACTTCAAATAATAGAGCTCACTTGCTTTACTTCAGTTCAATTGATTAAGGTCAGTTGCCTCACTTCAATTCAGCTGATTAAGCTCATTTGCTTCACTTCACTTCAGTTGATTAGGCTCAGTTGCCTCACTTCACTTCAACTGATTCTGCTCACTTAACTAGTTTCACTTCAACTAATAGAGCTCACTTGCTTCACTTCACTTCAATTGATTAAAATCAGTTGCCTCACTTCAATTCAGCTGATTAAGCTCAGTTGCCTCACATCACCTCAACTGATAACGCTCACTTATCTAGCTTCACTTCAACTAATTGAGCTCACTTGCTTCACTTGACTTTAATTGATTAAGCTCAGTTGCCTCACTCCACTTCAACTGATTCTGCTCACTTAACTAGCTTCACTTCAACTAATTGAGCACACTTGCTTCACTTGACTTCAATTGATCAAGCTCAGTTGCCTCACTTCACTTCAACTAATTGGACTCACTTAGTTAGCGTCGCCTCAACTGATAACGCTCACTTAACTAGCTTTACTTCAACTAATAGAGCTCACTTGCTTCACTTCACTTCAATTGATTAAGCTCAGATGCCTCACTTCAATTCAGCTGATTTAGCTCAGTTGCCTCACTTCACCTCAACTGATAACGCTCACTTAACTAGCTTCACTTCAACTGATTGAGCTCACTTGCTTTACTTCAGTTCAATTGCTTAAGCTCAGTTGCCTCACTTCAATTCAGCTGATTAAGCTCATTTGCTTCACTTCACTTCAGTTGATTAGGCTCAGTTGCCTCACTTCACCTCAACTGATTCTGCTCACTTAACTAGCTTCACTTCAACTGATTGAGCTCACTTGCTTCACTTCACTTTAATCGATTAAGTTCACTTGCTTCACTTCACTTCAACTAATTGGACTCACTAAGTTAGCGTCACCTCAACTGATAACGCTCACTTTACTAGCTTCACTCCAACTAATAGAGCTCACTTGCTTTACTTCACTTCAATTGATTAAGCTCAGTTGCCTCACTTCAATTCAGCTGATTAAGCTCAGTCGCTCCACTTGATTTCAACTGATTGGACTCACTTAGTTGGCGTCACCTCAACTGATAACGCTCACTTTACTAGCTTCACTTCTGCTAATTAAGCTCAGTTGCTTCACTTCACTTCAATTGATTCAGCTCAGTTGCCACACTTCACTTCAATTGATTAGGCTCAGTTGCCTCACTTCACTTCAACTGATTCTGCTCACTTAACTAGTTTCACTTCAACTAATAGAGCTCACTTGCTTCACTTCACTTCAATTGATTAAAATCAGTTGCCTCACTTCAATTCAGCTGATTAAGCTCAGTTGCCTCACTTCACCACAACTGATAACGCTCACTTATCTAGCTTCACTTCAACTAATTGAGCTCACTTGCTTCACTTGACTTTAATTGATTAAGCTCAGTTGCCTCACTCCACTTCAACTGATTCTGCTCACTTAACTAGCTTCACTTCAACTAATTGAGCACACTTGCTTCACTTGACTTCAATTGATCAAGCTCAGTTGCCTCACTTCACTTCAACTAATTGGACTCACTTAGTTAGCGTCACCTCAACTGATAACGCTCACTTAACTAGCTTTACTTCAACTAATAGAGCTCACTTGCTTCACTTCACTTCAATTGATTAAGCTCAGATGCCTCACTTCAATTCAGCTGATTTAGCTCAGTTGCCTCACTTCACCTCAACTGATTGGACTCACTTAGTTGGCGTCACCTCAACTGATAACGCTCACTTAACTAGCTTCACTTCTACTAATTGAGCTAAGTTGCCTCACTTCACTTCGACTGATTCTGCTCACTTAACTAGCTTCACTTCAAATAATAGAGCTCACTTGCTTCACTTCACTTCAATTGATTAAATTCAGTTGCCTAACTTCAATTCAGCTGATTAAGCTCAGTTGCCTCACTTCACTTCAATTGATTCAGCTCATTTGCTTCACTTCACTTCCATTGATTAGGCTCAGTTGCCTCACTTCACTTCAACTGATTCTGCTCACTTAACTAGCTTCACTTCAACTAATTGAGCTCACTTGCTTCACTTGACTTCAATTGATTAAAATCAGTTGCCTCACTTCAATTCAGCTGATTAAGCTCAGTTGCCTCACTTCACTTCAACTGATTCTGCTCACTTAACTAGCTTCACTTCAACTAATTGGACTCACTTTGTTAGCGTCACCTCAACTGATAACGCTCACTTAACTAGCTTCACTTCAACTAATTGTTCTCACTTGCTTCACTTCACTTCAATTGATTAAAATCAGTTGCCTCACTTCAATTCAGCTGATTAAGCTCAGTTGCCTCACTTCACTTCAACTGATTCTGCTCACTTAACTATATTCACTTCTACTAACTGAGCTCATTTGCTTCACTTCACTTCCATTGATTAGGCTCAGTTGCCTCACTTCACTTCAACTGATTCTGCTCACTTAACTAGCTTCACTTCAACTAATTGAGCTCACTTGCTTCACTTGACTTCAATTGATTAAAATCAGTTGCCTCACTTCAATTCAGCTGATTAAGCTCAGTTGCCTCACTTCACTTCAACTGATTCTGCTCACTTAACTATATTCACTTCTACTAACTGAGCTCATTTGCTTCACTTTACTTCAATTGATTAGGCTCAGTTGCCTCACTTCACTTCAACTGATTCTGCTCACTTAACTAGCTTCACTTCAACTAATTGAGCTCACTTGCTTCACTTGACTTCAATTGATTAACCTCAGTTGCCTCACTTCAATTCAGCTGATTCAACTCAGTTGCCTCACTTCACCTCAACTGATAACGCTCACTTATCTAGCTTCACTTCAATAATTGAGCTCACTTGCTTCACTTGACTTTAATTGATTAAGCTCAGTTGCCTCACTCCACTTCAACTGATTCTGCTCACTTAACTAGCTTCACTTCAACTAATTGAGCTCACTTGCTTCACTTGACCTCAATTGATTAACCTCAGTTGCCTCACTTCAATTCAGCTGATTTAACTCAGTTGCCTCACTTCACCTCAACTGATAACGCTCACTTATCTAGCTTCAGTTCAACTAATTGAGCTCACTTGCTTCACTTGACTTTAATTGATTAAGCTCAGTTGCCTCACTCCACTTCAACTGATTCTGCTCACTTAACTAGCTTCACTTCAACTAATTGAGCTCACTTGCTTCACTTGACTTCAATTGATTAACCTCAGTTGCCTCACTTCAATTCAGCTGATTAAGCTCAGTTGCCTCACTTCACCTAAACTGATAACGCTCACTTATCTAGCTTCACTTCAACTAATTGAGCTCACTTGCTTCACTTTACTTTAATTGATTAAGCTCAGTTGCCTCACTCCACTTCAACTGATTCTGCTCACTTAACTAGCTTCACTTCAACTAATTGAGCTCACTTGCTTCACTTGACTTCAATTGATTAACCTAACTTGCTTCATTTCACTTCAATTGATTAAGCTCAGTTGCTCTTCTTCACTTCAACTGATTGGACTCACTTATTTAGCGTCACCTCAACTGATAACGCTCACTTAACTAGCTTCACTTCTGCTAATTAAGCTCAGTTGCTTCACTTCACTTAAATTGATTCAGCTCAGTTGCCACACTTCGCCTCAACTGATAACGCTCACTTAACTAGATTCACTTCTACTAACTGAGCACATTTGCTTCACTTCACTTCAATTGATTAGGCTCAGTTGCCTCACTTCACTTCAACTGATTCTGCTCACTTAACTAGCTTCACTTCAACTAATTGAGCTCACTTGCTTCACTTCACTTCAATTGATTAAGCTCAGTTGCTCTTCTTCACTTCAACTAATTGGACTCACTTTGTTAGCGTCACCTCAACTGGTACCGCTCACTTAACTAGCTTCACTTCAACTAATTGTCCTCACTTGCTGCACTTGACTTTAATTGATTCAGCTCAGTTGCCTCACTTCACTTCAACTGATTCTGCTCACTTAACTAGCTTCACTTCAACTAATTGAGCTCACTTGCTTCACTTCACTTCAATTGATTAGGCTCAGTTGCTCTTCTTCACTTCAACTGATTGGACTCACATATTTAGCGTCACCTCAACTGATAACGCTCACTTAACTAGCTTCACTTCTGCTAATTAAGCTCAGTTGCTTCACTTCACTTAAATTGATTCAGCTCAGTTGCCACACTTCACTTCAATTGATTAGGCTCAGTTGCCTAACTTCACCTCAACTGATTCTGCTCACTTAACTAGTTTCACTTCAACTAATAGAGCTCACTTGCTTCACTTCACTTCAATTGATTAAAATCAGTTGCCTCACTTCAATTCAGCTGATTAAGCTCAGTTGCCTCACTTCGCCTCAACTGATAACGCTCACTTAACTAGATTCACTTCTACTAACTGAGCACATTTGCTTCACTTCACTTCAATTGATTAGGCTCAGTTGCCTCACTTCACTTCAACTGATTCTGCTCACTTAACTAGCTTCACTTCAACTAATTGAGCTCACTTGCTTCACTTCACTTCAATTGATTAAGCTCAGTTGCTCTTCTTCACTTCAACTGATTGGACTCACATATTTAGCGTCACCTCAACTGATAACGCTCACTTAACTAGCTTCACTTCTGCTAATTAAGCTCAGTTGCTTCACTTCACTTAAATTGATTCAGCTCAGTTGCCACACTTCACTTCAATTGATTAGGCTCAGTTGCCTAACTTCACTTCAACTGATTCTGCTCACTTAACTAGCTTCACTTCAACTAATTGAGCTCACTTGCTTCACTTCACTTCAATTGATCAAGTTCAGTTGCCTCACTTCACTTCAACTAATTGGACTCACTTTGTTAGCGTCACCTCAACTGGTACCGCTCACTTAACTAGCTTCACTTCAACTAATTGTGCTCACTTGCTGCACTTGACTTTAATTGATTAAGCTCAGTTGCCTCACTTCACTTCAACTGATTCTGCTCACTTAACTAGCTTCACTTCAACTAATTGAGCTCACTTGCTTCACTTCACTTCAATTGATCAAGTTCAGTTGCCTCACTTCACTTCAACTAATTGGACTCACTTTGTTAGCGTCACCTCAACTGGTACCGCTCACTTAACTAGCTTCACTTCAACTAATTGTCCTCACTTGTTGCACTTGACTTTAATTGATTAAGCTCAGTTGCCTCACTCCACTTCAACTGATTCTGCTCACTTAACTAGCTTCACTTCAACTAATTGAGCTCACTTGCTTCACTTGACTTCAATTGATTAACCTCAGTTGCCTCACTTCAATTCAGCTGATTCAACTCAGTTGCCTCACTTCACCTCAACTGATAACGCTCACTTATCTAGCTTCACTTCAACTAATTGAGCTCACTTGCTTCACTTGACTTTAATTGATTAAGCTCAGTTGCCTCACTCCACTTCAACTGATTCTGCTCACTTAACTAGCTTCACTTCAACTAATTGAGCTCACTTGCTTCACTTGACTTCAATTGATTAACCTCAGTTGCCTCACTTCAATTCAGCTGATTAAGCTCAGTTGCCTCACTTCACCTCAACTGATAACGCTCACTTATCTAGCTTCACTTCAACTAATTGAGCTCACTTGCTTCACTTGACTTTAATTGATTAAGCTCAGTTGCCTCACTCCACTTCAACTCATTCTGCTCACTTAACTAGCTTCACTTCAACTAATTGAGCTCACTTGCTTCACTTGACCTCAATTGATTAACCTCAGTTGCCTCACTTCAATTCAGCTGATTCAACTCAGTTGCCTCACTTCACCTCAACTGATAACGCTCACTTATCTAGCTTCACTTCAACTAATTGAGCTCACTTGCTTCACTTGACTTTAATTGATTAAGCTCAGTTGCTCTTCTTCACTTCAACTGATTGGACTCACTTATTTAGCGTCACCTCAACTGATAACGCTCACTTAACTAGCTTCACTTCTGCTAATTAAGCTCAGTTGCTTCACTTCACTTAAATTGATTCAGCTCAGTTGCCACACTTCACTTCAATTGATTAGGCTCAGTTGCCTCACTTCACCTCAACTGATTCTGCTCACTTAACTAGTTTCACTTCAACTAATAGAGCTCACTTGCTTCACTTCACTTCAATTGATTAAAATCAGTTGCTTCACTTCAATTCAGCTGATTAAGCTCAGTTGCCTCACTTCGCCTCAACTGATAACGCTCACTTAACTAGATTCACTTCTACTAACTTAGCTCAGTTGCCTCACTTCACTTCAATTGATTCAGCTCATTTGCTTCACTTCACTTCCATTGATTAGGCTCAGTTGCCTCACTTCACTTCAACTGATTCTGCTCACTTAACTAGCTTCACTTCAACTAATTGAGCTCACTTGCTTCACTTCACTTCAATTGATTAAGCTCAGTTGCTCTTCTTCACTTCAACTGATTGGACTCACTTATTTAGCGTCACCTCAACTGATAACGCTCACTTAACTAGCTTCACTTCTGCTAATTAAGCTCAGTTGCTTCACTTCACTTAAATTGATTCAGCTCAGTTGCCACACTTCACTTCAATTGA
Organism: Bombylius discolor; assembly: GCA_939192795.1. NCBI lineage: Eukaryota > Metazoa > Arthropoda > Insecta > Diptera > Bombyliidae > Bombylius > Bombylius discolor. The sequence goes on along the minus strand of OW584241.1, from coordinate 21,995,905 downwards.
TTAGGCTCAGTTGCCTCACTTCACCTCAACTGATTCTGCTCACTTAACTAGTTTCACTTCAACTAATAGAGCTCACTTGCTTCACTTCACTTCAATTGATTAAAATCAGTTGCTTCACTTCAATTCAGCTGATTAAGCTCAGTTGCCTCACTTCGCCTCAACTGATAACGCTCACTTAACTAGATTCACTTCTACTAACTTAGCTCAGTTGCCTCACTTCACTTCAATTGATTCAGCTCATTTGCTTCACTTCACTTCCATTGATTAGGCTCAGTTGCCTCACTTCACTTCAACTGATTCTGCTCACTTAACTAGCTTCACTTCAACTAATTGAGCTCACTTGCTTCACTTGACTTCAATTGATTAAAATCAGTTGCCTCACTTCAATTCAGCTGATTAAGCTCAGTTGCCTCACTTCACTTAAACTGATTCTGCTCACTTAACTAGCTTCACTTCAACTAATTGGACTCACTTGCTTCACTTCACTTCAATTGATTAAGCTCAGTTGCTTCACTTCTATTCAGCTGAGTAAGCTCAGTTGCCTCACTTCACATAATCTGATAACGCTCACTTAACTAGCTTCACTTCTACTAATTGAGCTAAGTTGCCTCACTTCACTTCCACTGATTCTGCTCACTTAACTAGGTTCACTTCAAATATTAGAGCTCACTTGCTTCACTTCACTTCAATTGATTAAAATCAGTAGCCTCACTTCAATTCAGCTGATTAAGCTCAGTTGCCTCACTTCACTTCAACTGATTCTGCTCACTCAACTAGCTTTATTCAACTAATTGTCCTCACTTGCTTCACTTCACTTCAATTGATTAAGCTCAGTTGCTTCACTTCAATTCAGCTGTTTCTGCTCACTTAACTAGCTTCACTTCAACTAATTGAGCTCACTTGCTTCACTTGATTCCAATTGATTAACCTCAGTTGCTTCACTTCACTTCAACTAATTGGACTCACTTAGTTAGCGTCACCTCAGCTAATAACGTTCACTTAACAAGCTTCACTTCTACTAATTGAGCTCAGTTGCTTCATTTAACTTCAATTGATTAAGCTCACTTGCTTCACTTCACTTCAATTGATTAAGCTCAGTTGCTCTTCTTCACTTAAACTGATTGGACTCACTTATTCAGCGTCACCTCAACTGATAACGCTCACTTAACTATATTCACTTCTACTAACTGAGCTCATTTGCTTCACTTTACTTCAATTGATTAGGCTCAGTTGCCTCACTTCACTTCAACTGATTCTGCTCACTTAACTAGCTTCACTTCAACTAATTGAGCTCACTTGCTTCACTTGACTTCAATTGATTAACCTCAGTTGCCTCACTTCAATTCAGCTGATTCAACTCAGTTGCCTCACTTCACCTCAACTGATAACGCTCACTTATCTAGCTTCACTTCAACTAATTGAGCTCACTTGCTTCACTTGACTTTAATTGATTAAGCTCAGTTGCCTCACTCCACTTCAACTGATTCTGCTCACTTAACTAGCTTCACTTCAACTAATTGAGCTCACTTGCTTCACTTGACCTCAATTGATTAACCTCAGTTGCCTCACTTCAATTCAGCTGATTTAACTCAGTTGCCTCACTTCACCTCAACTGATAACGCTCACTTATCTAGCTTCAGTTCAACTAATTGAGCTCACTTGCTTCACTTGACTTTAATTGATTAAGCTCAGTTGCCTCACTCCACTTCAACTGATTCTGCTCACTTAACTAGCTTCACTTCAACTAATTGAGCTCACTTGCTTCACTTGACTTCAATTGATTAACCTCAGTTGCCTCACTTCAATTCAGCTGATTAAGCTCAGTTGCCTCACTTCACCTCAACTGATAACGCTCACTTATCTAGCTTCACTTCAACTAATTGAGCTCACTTGCTTCACTTCACTTTAATTGATTAAGCTCAGTTGCCTCACTCCACTTCAACTGATTCTGCTCACTTAACTAGCTTCACTTCAACTAATTGAGCTCACTTGCTTCACTTGACTTCAATTGATTAAGCTAACTTGCTTCATTTCACTTCAATTGATTAAGCTCAGTTGCTCTTCTTCACTTCAACTGATTGGACTCACTTATTTAGCGTCACCTCAACTGATAACGCTCACTTAACTAGCTTCACTTCTGCTAATTAAGCTCAGTTGCTTCACTTCACTTAAATTGATTCAGCTCAGTTGCCACACTTCGCCTCAACTGATAACGCTCACTTAACTAGATTCACTTCAACTAATTGAGCTCACTTGCTTCACTTGACTTTAATTGATTAAGCTCAGTTGCCTCACTCCACTTCAACTGATTCTGCTCACTTAACTAGCTTCACTTCAACTAATTGAGCTCACTTGCTTCACTTGACCTCAATTGATTAACCTCAGTTGCCTCACTTCAATTCAGCTGATTCAACTCAGTTGCCTCACTTCACCTCAACTGATAACGCTCACTTATCTAGCTTCACTTCAACTAATTGAGCTCACTTGCTTCACTTGACTTTAATTGATTAAGCTCAGTTGCCTCACTCCACTTCAACTGATTCTGCTCACTTAACTAGCTTCACTTCAACTAATTGAGCTCACTTGCTTCACTTGACTTCAATTGATTAACCTCAGTTGCCTCACTTCAATTCAGCTGATTAAGCTCAGTTGCCTCACTTCACCTCAACTGATAACGCTCACTTATCTAGCTTCACTTCAACTAATTGAGCTCACTTGCTTCACTTCACTTTAATTGATTAAGCTCAGTTGCCTCACTCCACTTCAACTGATTCTGCTCACTTAACTAGCTTCACTTCAACTAATTGAGCTCACTTGCTTCACTTGACCTCAATTGATTAACCTCAGTTGCCTCACTTCAATTCAGCTGATTTAACTCAGTTGCCTCACTTCACCTCAACTGATAACGCTCACTTATCTAGCTTCAGTTCAACTAATTGAGCTCACTTGCTTCACTTGACTTTAATTGATTAAGCTCAGTTGCCTCACTCCACTTCAACTGATTCTGCTCACTTAACTAGCTTCACTTCAACTAATTGAGCTCACTTGCTTCACTTGACTTCAATTGATTAACCTCAGTTGCCTCACTTCAATTCAGCTGATTAAGCTCAGTTGCCTCACTTCACCTCAACTGATAACGCTCACTTATCTAGCTTCACTTCAACTAATTGAGCTCACTTGCTTCACTTCACTTTAATTGATTAAGCTCAGTTGCCTCACTCCACTTCAACTGATTCTGCTCACTTAACTAGCTTCACTTCAACTAATTGAGCTCACTTGCTTCACTTGACTTCAATTGATTAAGCTAACTTGCTTCATTTCACTTCAATTGATTAAGCTCAGTTGCTCTTCTTCACTTCAACTGATTGGACTCACTTATTTAGCGTCACCTCAACTGATAACGCTCACTTAACTAGCTTCACTTCTGCTAATTAAGCTCAGTTGCTTCACTTCACTTAAATTGATTCAGCTCAGTTGCCACACTTCGCCTCAACTGATAACGCTCACTTAACTAGATTCACTTCAACTAATTGAGCTCACTTGCTTCACTTGACTTTAATTGATTAAGCTCAGTTGCCTCACTCCACTTCAACTGATTCTGCTCACTTAACTAGCTTCACTTCAACTAATTGAGCTCACTTGCTTCACTTGACCTCAATTGATTAACCTCAGTTGCCTCACTTCAATTCAGCTGATTCAACTCAGTTGCCTCACTTCACCTCAACTGATAACGCTCACTTATCTAGCTTCACTTCAACTAATTGAGCTCACTTGCTTCACTTGACTTTAATTGATTAAGCTCAGTTGCCTCACTCCACTTCAACTGATTCTGCTCACTTAACTAGCTTCACTTCAACTAATTGAGCTCACTTGCTTCACTTGACTTCAATTGATTAACCTCAGTTGCCTCAATTCAATTCAGCTGATTAAGCTCAGTTGCCTCACTTCACCTCAACTGATAACGCTCACTTATCTAGCTTCACTTCAACTAATTGAGCTCACTTGCTTCACTTCACTTTAATTGATTAAGCTCAGTTGCCTCACTCCACTTCAACTGATTCTGCTCACTTAACTAGCTTCACTTCAACTAATTGAGCTCACTTAACTACCTTCACTTCAACTAATAGAGCTCACTTGCTTCACTTCACTTCAATTGATTAAGCTCAGTTGCTCTTCTTCACTTCAACTGATTGGACTGACTTATTTAGCGTCACCTCAACTGATAACGCTCACTTAACTAGCTTCAGTTCTGCTAATTAAGCTCAGTTGCTTCACTTCACTTAAATTGATTCAGCTCAGTTGCCACACTTCACTTCAATTGATTAGGCTCAGTTGCCTCACTTCACCTCAACTGATTCTGCTCACTTAACTAGTTTCACTTCAACTAATAGAGCTCACTTGCTTCACTTCACTTCAATTGATTAAAATCAGTTGCTTCACTTCAATTCAGCTGATTAAGCTCAGTTGCCTCACTTCGCCTCAACTGATAACGCTCACTTAACTAGATTCACTTCTACTAACTTAGCACATTTGCTTCACTTCACTTCAATTGATTAGGCTCAGTTGCCTCACTTCACTTCAACTGATTCTGCTCACTCAACTAGCTTCACTTCAACTAATTGAGCTCACTTGCTTCACTTCACTTCAATTGATTAAGCTCAGTTGCTCTTCTTCACTTCAACTAATTGGACTCACTTTGTTAGCGTCACCTCAAGTGGTACCGCTCACTTAACTAGCTTCACTTCAACTAATTGTCCTCACTTGCTGCACTTGACTTTAATTGATTAAGCTCAGTTGCCTCACTTCACTTCAACTGATTCTGCTCACTTAACTAGCTTCACTTCAACTAATTGAGCTCACTTGCTTCACTTCACTTCAATTGATTAAGCACAGTTGCTCTTCTTCACTTCAACTGATTGGACTCACTTATTTAGCGTCACCTCAACTGATAACGCTCACTTAACTAGCTTCACTTCTGCTAATTAAGCTCAGTTGCTTCACTTCACTTAAATTGATTCAGCTCAGTTGCCACACTTCACTTCAATTGATTAGGCTCAGTTGCCTCACTTCACCTCAACTGATTCTGCTCACTTAACTAGTTTCACTTCAACTAATAGAGCTCACTTGCTTCACTTCACTTCAATTGATTAAAATCAGTTGCCTCACTTCAATTCAGCTGATTAAGCTCAGTTGCCTCACTTCGCCTCAACTGATAACGCTCACTTAACTAGATTCACTTCTACTAACTAAGCACATTTGCTTCACTTCACTTCAATTGATTAGGCTCAGTTGCCTCACTTCACTTCAACTGATTCTGCTCACTTAACTAGCTTCACTTCAACTAATTGAGCTCACTTGCTTCACTTCACTTCAATTGATCAAGTTCAGTTGCCTCACTTCACTTCAACTAATTGGACTCACTTTGTTAGCGTCACCTCAACTGGTACCGCTCACTTAACTAGTTTCACTTCAACTAATTGAGCTCACTTGCTTCACTTCACTTCAATTGATTAAGCTCAGTTTCTCTTCTTCACTTCAACTAATTGGACTCACTTTGTTAGCGTCACCTCAACTGGTACCGCTCACTTAACTAGCTTCACTTCAACTAATTGTCCTCAATTGCTGCACTTGACTTTAATTGATTAAGCTCAGTTGCCTCACTTCAATTCAGCTGATTAAGCTCAGTTGCCTCACTTCACCTCAACTGATAACGCTCACTTATCTAGCTTCACTTCAACTAATTGTCCTCACTTGCTTCACTTCACTTCAATTGATTAAGCTCAGTTGCTTCACTTCAATTCAGCTGATTATGCTCAGTTGTCTCACTTCGCCTCAACTGATAACGCTCACTTAACTAGATTCACTTCTACTAACTGAGCACATTTGCTTCACTTCACTTCAATTGATTAGGCTCAGTTGCCTCACTTCACTTCAACTGATTCTGCTCACTTAACTAGCTTCACTTCAACTAAATGAGCTCACTTGCTTCACTTCACTTCAATTGATCAAGTTCAGTTGCCTCACTTCACTTCAACTAATTGGACTCACTTTGTTAGCGTCACCTCAACTGGTACCGCTCACTTAACTAGCTTCACTTCAACTAATTGTCCTCACTTGCTGCACTTGACTTTAATTGATTAAGCTCAGTTGCCTCACTTCTTTTCAACTGATTCTGCTCACTTAACTAGCTTCAGTTCAACTAATTGAGCTCACTTGCTTCACTTCACTTCAATTGATCAAGTTCAGTTGCCTCACTTCACTTCAACTAATTGGACTCACTTTGTTAGCGTCACCTCAACTGGTACCGCTCACTTAACTAGCTTCACTTCAACTAATTGTCCTCACTTGCTGCACTTGACTTTAATTGATTAAGCTCAGTTGCTTCACTTTAATTCAGCTGATTAGGCTCAGTTGTCTCACTTCACCTCAACTGATAACGCTCACTTAACTAGATTCACTTCTACTAACTGAGCTCATTTGCTTCACTTCACTTCAATTGATTAGGCTCAGTTGTCTTACTTCACTTCAACTGATTCTGCTCACTTAACTAGCTTCACTTCAACTAATTGAGCACACTTGCTTCACTTGAATTCAATTGATCAAGCTCAGTTGCCTCACTTCACTTCAACTAATTGGACTCGCTTTGTTAGCGTCACCTCAACTGATAACGCTCACTTAACTAGATTCACTTCTACTAACTGAGCTCATTTGCTTCACTTCACTTCAATTGATTAGGCTCAGTTGCCTCACTTCACTTCAACTGATTCTGCACACTTAACTAGCTTCACTTCAACTAATTGAGCTCACTTGCTTCACTTGACTTCAATTGATTAACCTCAGTTGCCTCACTTCAATTCAGCTGATTAAGCTCAGTTGCCTCACTTCACCTCAACTGATAACGCTCACTTATCTAGCTTCACTTCAACTAATTGTCCTCACTTGCTTCACTTCACATCAATTGATTAAGCTCAGTTGCTTCACTTCAATTCAGCTGATTCTGCTCACTTAACTAGCTTCACTTCAACTAATTGAGCTCACTTGCTTCACATGACTTCAATTGATTAACCTCAGTTGCTCTTCTTCACTTCAACTGATTGGACTGACTTATTTAGCGTCACCTCAACTGATAACGCTCACTTAACTAGCTTCACTTCTGCTAATTAAGCTCAGTTGCTTCACTTCACTTAAATTGATTCAGCTCAGTTGCCACACTTCACTTCAATTGATTAGGCTCAGTTGCCTCACTTCACCTCAACTGATTCTGCTCACTTAACTAGTTTCACTTCAACTAATAGAGCTCACTTGCTTCACTTCACTTCAATTGATTAAAATCAGTTGCTTCACTTCAATTCAGCTGATTAAGCTCAGTTGCCTCACTTCGCCTCAACTGATAACGCTCACTTAACTAGATTCACTTCTACTAACTTAGCACATTTGCTTCACTTCACTTCAATTGATTAGGCTCAGTTGCCTCACTTCACTTCAACTGATTCTGCTCACTCAACTAGCTTCACTTCAACTAATTGAGCTCACTTGCTTCACTTCACTTCAATTGATTAAGCTCAGTTGCTCTTCTTCACTTCAACTAATTGGACTCACTTTGTTAGCGTCACCTCAAGTGGTACCGCTCACTTAACTAGCTTCACTTCAACTAATTGTCCTCACTTGCTGCACTTGACTTTAATTGATTAAGCTCAGTTGCCTCACTTCACTTCAACTGATTCTGCTCACTTAACTAGCTTCACTTCAACTAATTGAGCTCACTTGCTTCACTTCACTTCAATTGATTAAGCACAGTTGCTCTTCTTCACTTCAACTGATTGGACTCACTTATTTAGCGTCACCTCAACTGATAACGCTCACTTAACTAGCTTCACTTCTGCTAATTAAGCTCAGTTGCTTCACTTCACTTAAATTGATTCAGCTCAGTTGCCACACTTCACTTCAATTGATTAGGCTCAGTTGCCTCACTTCACCTCAACTGATTCTGCTCACTTAACTAGTTTCACTTCAACTAATAGAGCTCACTTGCTTCACTTCACTTCAATTGATTAAAATCAGTTGCCTCACTTCAATTCAGCTGATTAAGCTCAGTTGCCTCACTTCGCCTCAACTGATAACGCTCACTTAACTAGATTCACTTCTACTAACTAAGCACATTTGCTTCACTTCACTTCAATTGATTAGGCTCAGTTGCCTCACTTCACTTCAACTGATTCTGCTCACTTAACTAGCTTCACTTCAACTAATTGAGCTCACTTGCTTCACTTCACTTCAATTGATCAAGTTCAGTTGCCTCACTTCACTTCAACTAATTGGACTCACTTTGTTAGCGTCACCTCAACTGGTACCGCTCACTTAACTAGTTTCACTTCAACTAATTGAGCTCACTTGCTTCACTTCACTTCAATTGATTAAGCTCAGTTTCTCTTCTTCACTTCAACTAATTGGACTCACTTTGTTAGCGTCACCTCAACTGGTACCGCTCACTTAACTAGCTTCACTTCAACTAATTGTCCTCAATTGCTGCACTTGACTTTAATTGATTAAGCTCAGTTGCCTCACTTCAATTCAGCTGATTAAGCTCAGTTGCCTCACTTCACCTCAACTGATAACGCTCACTTATCTAGCTTCACTTCAACTAATTGTCCTCACTTGCTTCACTTCACTTCAATTGATTAAGCTCAGTTGCTTCACTTCAATTCAGCTGATTATGCTCAGTTGTCTCACTTCGCCTCAACTGATAACGCTCACTTAACTAGATTCACTTCTACTAACTGAGCACATTTGCTTCACTTCACTTCAATTGATTAGGCTCAGTTGCCTCACTTCACTTCAACTGATTCTGCTCACTTAACTAGCTTCACTTCAACTAAATGAGCTCACTTGCTTCACTTCACTTCAATTGATCAAGTTCAGTTGCCTCACTTCACTTCAACTAATTGGACTCACTTTGTTAGCGTCACCTCAACTGGTACCGCTCACTTAACTAGCTTCACTTCAACTAATTGTCCTCACTTGCTGCACTTGACTTTAATTGATTAAGCTCAGTTGCCTCACTTCTTTTCAACTGATTCTGCTCACTTAACTAGCTTCAGTTCAACTAATTGAGCTCACTTGCTTCACTTCACTTCAATTGATCAAGTTCAGTTGCCTCACTTCACTTCAACTAATTGGACTCACTTTGTTAGCGTCACCTCAACTGGTACCGCTCACTTAACTAGCTTCACTTCAACTAATTGTCCTCACTTGCTGCACTTGACTTTAATTGATTAAGCTCAGTTGCTTCACTTTAATTCAGCTGATTAGGCTCAGTTGTCTCACTTCACCTCAACTGATAACGCTCACTTAACTAGATTCACTTCTACTAACTGAGCTCATTTGCTTCACTTCACTTCAATTGATTAGGCTCAGTTGTCTTACTTCACTTCAACTGATTCTGCTCACTTAACTAGCTTCACTTCAACTAATTGAGCACACTTGCTTCACTTGAATTCAATTGATCAAGCTCAGTTGCCTCACTTCACTTCAACTAATTGGACTCGCTTTGTTAGCGTCACCTCAACTGATAACGCTCACTTAACTAGATTCACTTCTACTAACTGAGCTCATTTGCTTCACTTCACTTCAATTGATTAGGCTCAGTTGCCTCACTTCACTTCAACTGATTCTGCACACTTAACTAGCTTCACTTCAACTAATTGAGCTCACTTGCTTCACTTGACTTCAATTGATTAACCTCAGTTGCCTCACTTCAATTCAGCTGATTAAGCTCAGTTGCCTCACTTCACCTCAACTGATAACGCTCACTTATCTAGCTTCACTTCAACTAATTGTCCTCACTTGCTTCACTTCACATCAATTGATTAAGCTCAGTTGCTTCACTTCAATTCAGCTGATTCTGCTCACTTAACTAGCTTCACTTCAACTAATTGAGCTCACTTGCTTCACATGACTTCAATTGATTAACCTCAGTTGCTTCACTTCACTTCAACTAATTGGATTCACTTAGTTAGCGTCACCTCAACTAATAACGCTCACCTAACAAGCTTCACTTCTACTAATTGAGCTCAGTTGCTTCATTTAACTACAATTGATTAAGCTCACTTGATTCACTTCACTTCAATTGATTAAGCTCAGTTGCTCTTCTTCACTTCAACTGATTGGACTCACTTATTCAGCGTCACCTCAACTGATAACGCTCACTTAACTAGATTCACTTCTACTAACTGAGCTCATTTGCTTCACTTCACTTCAATTGATTAGGCTCAGTTGCCTCACTTCACTTCAACTGATTCTGCACACTTAACTAGCTTCACTTCAACTAATTGAGCTCACTTGCTTCACTTGACTTCAATTGATTAACCTCAGTTGCCTCACTTCAATTCAGCTGATTAAGCTCAGTTGCCTCACTTCACCTCAACTGATAACGCTCACTTATCTAGCTTCACTTCAACTAATTGAGCTCACTTGCTTCACTTGACTTTAATTGATTAAGCTTAGTTGCCTCACTCCACTTCAACTGATTCTGCTCACTTAACTAGCTTCACTTCAACTAATTGAGCTCACTTACTTCACTTGACTTCAATTGATTAACCTCAGTTGCCTTACTTCAATTCAGCTGATTAAGCTCAGTTGTCTCACTTCACATCAACTGATAACGCTCACTTAACTAGCTTCACTTCTACTAATTAAGCTTACTTGCTTCACTTCACTTCAATTGATTAAGCTCAGTTGCTCTTCTTCACGTCAACTGATTGGACTCACTTATTCAGCGTCACCTCAACTGATAACGCTCACTTAACTAGCTTCACTTCTGCTAATTAAGCTCAGTTGCTTCACTTCACTTCAATTGATTAGGCTCAGTTGCCTCACTTCACTTCAACTGATTCTGCTCACTTAACTAGCTTCACTTCAACTAATTGAGCTCACTTGCTTCACTTCACTTCAATTGATCAAGTTCAGTTGCCTCACTTCACTTCAACTAATTGGACTCACTTTGTTAGCGTCACCTCAACTGGTACCGCTCACTTAACTAGTTTCACTTCAACTAATTGAGCTCACTTGCTTCACTTCACTTCAATTGATTAAGCTCAGTTGCTCTTCTTCACTTCAACTAATTGGACTCACTTTGTTAGCGTCACCTCAACTAGTACCGCTCACTTAACTAGCTTCACTTCAACTAATTGTCCTCACTTGCTGCACTTGACTTTAATTGATTAAGCTCAGTTGCCTCACTTCAATTCAGCTGATTAAGCTCAGTTGCCTCACTTCGCCTCAACTGATAACGCTCACTTAACTAGATTCACTTCTACTAACTAAGCACATTTGCTTCACTTCACTTCAATTGATTAGGCTCAGTTGCCTCACTTCACTTCAACTGATTCTGCTCACTTAACTAGCTTCACTTCAACTAATTGAGCTCACTTGCTTCACTTCACTTCAATTGATCAAGTTCAGTTGCCTCACTTCACTTCAACTAATTGGACTCACTTTGTTAGCGTCACCTCAACTGGTACCGCTCACTTAACTAGTTTCACTTCAACTAATTGAGCTCACTTGCTTCACTTCACTTCAATTGATTAGGCTCAGTTGCCTCACTTCACTTCAACTGATTCTGCACACTTAACTAGCTTCACTTCAACTAATTGAGCTCACTTGCTTCACTTGACTTCAATTGATTAACCTCAGTTGCCTCACTTCAATTCAGCTGATTAAGCTCAGTTGCCTCACTTCACCTCAACTGATAACGCTCACTTATCTAGCTTCACTTCAACTAATTGTCCTCACTTGCTTCACTTCACATCAATTGATTAAGCTCAGTTGCTTCACTTCAATTCAGCTGATTCTGCTCACTTAACTAGCTTCACTTCAACTAATTGAGCTCACTTGCTTCACTTGACTTCAATTGATTAACCTCAGTTGCTTCACTTCACTTCAACTAATTGGATTCACTTTGTTAGCGTCACCTCAACTGGTACCGCTCACTTAACTAGTTTCACTTCAACTAATTGTCCTCACTTGCTTCACTTCACATCAATTGATTAAGCTCAGTTGCTTCACTTCAATTCAACTAATTGGACTCACTTTGTTAGCGTCACCTCAACTGGTACCGCTCACTTAACTAGTTTCACTTCAACTAATTGTCCTCACTTGCTTCACTTCACATCAATTGATTAAGCTCAGTTGCCTCACTTCACTTCAACTGATTCTGCTCACTTAACTAGCTTCACTTCAACTAATTGAGCTCACTTGCTTCACTTCACTTCAATTGATCAAGTTCAGTTGCCTCACTTCACTTCAACTAATTGGACTCACTTTGTTAGCGTCACCTCAACTGGTACCGCTCACTTAACTAGTTTCACTTCAACTAATTGTCCTCACTTGCTTCACTTCACATCAATTGATTAAGCTCAGTTGCTTCACTTCAATTCAGCTGATTCTGCACACTTAACTAGCTTCACTTCAACTAATTGAGCTCACTTGCTTCACTTGACTTCAATTGATTAACCTCAGTTGCCTCACTTCAATTCAGCTGATTAAGCTCAGTTGTCTCACTTCACCTCAACTGATAACGCTCACTTAACTAGATTCACTTCTACTAACTGAGCTCATTTGCTTCACTTCACTTCAATTGATTAGGCTCAGTTGTCTTACTTCACTTCAACTGATTCTGCTCACTTAACTAGCTTCACTTCAACTAATTGAGCACACTTGCTTCACTTGAATTCAATTGATCAAGCTCAGTTGCCTCACTTCACTTCAACTAATTGGACTCGCTTTGTTAGCGTCACCTCAACTGATAACGCTCACTTAACTAGATTCACTTCTACTAACTGAGCTCATTTGCTTCACTTCACTTCAATTGATTAGGCTCAGTTGCCTCACTTCACTTCAACTGATTCTGCACACTTAACTAGCTTCACTTCAACTAATTGAGCTCACTTGCTTCACTTGACTTCAATTGATTAACCTCAGTTGCCTCACTTCAATTCAGCTGATTAAGCTCAGTTGCCTCACTTCACCTCAACTGATAACGCTCACTTATCTAGCTTCACTTCAACTAATTGTCCTCACTTGCTTCACTTCACATCAATTGATTAAGCTCAGTTGCTTCACTTCAATTCAGCTGATTCTGCTCACTTAACTAGCTTCACTTCAACTAATTGAGCTCACTTGCTTCACTTGACTTCAATTGATTAACCTCAGTTGCTTCACTTCACTTCAACTAATTGGATTCACTTAGTTAGCGTCACCTCAACTAATAACGCTCACCTAACAAGCTTCACTTCTACTAATTGAGCTCAGTTGCTTCATTTAACTACAATTGATTAAGCTCACTTGATTCACTTCACTTCAATTGATTAAGCTCAGTTGCTCTTCTTCACTTCAACTGATTGGACTCACTTATTCAGCGTCACCTCAACTGATAACGCTCACTTAACTAGATTCACTTCTACTAACTGAGCTCATTTGCTTCACTTCACTTCAATTGATTAGGCTCAGTTGCCTCACTTCACTTCAACTGATTCTGCACACTTAACTAGCTTCACTTCAACTAATTGAGCTCACTTGCTTCACTTGACTTCAATTGATTAACCTCAGTTGCCTCACTTCAATTCAGCTGATTAAGCTCAGTTGCCTCACTTCACCTCAACTGATAACGCTCACTTATCTAGCTTCACTTCAACTAATTGAGCTCACTTGCTTCACTTGACTTTAATTGATTAAGCTTAGTTGCCTCACTCCACTTCAACTGATTCTGCTCACTTAACTAGCTTCACTTCAACTAATTGAGCTCACTTACTTCACTTGACTTCAATTGATTAACCTCAGTTGCCTTACTTCAATTCAGCTGATTAAGCTCAGTTGTCTCACTTCACATCAACTGATAACGCTCACTTAACTAGCTTCACTTCTACTAATTAAGCTCACTTGCTTCACTTCACTTCAATTGATTAAGCTCAGTTGCTCTTCTTCACTTCAACTGATTGGACTCACTTATTCAGCGTCACCTCAACTGATAACGCTCACTTAACTAGCTTCACTTCTGCTAATTAAGCTCAGTTGCTTCACTTCACTTCAATTGATTAGGCTCAGTTGCCTCACTTCACTTCAACTGATTCTGCTCACTTAACTAGCTTCACTTCAACTAATTGAGCTCACTTGCTTCACTTCACTTCAATTGATCAAGTTCAGTTGCCTCACTTCACTTCAACTAATTGGACTCACTTTGTTAGCGTCACCTCAACTGGTACCGCTCACTTAACTAGTTTCACTTCAACTAATTGAGCTCACTTGCTTCACTTCACTTCAATTGATCAAGCTCAGTTGCCTCACTTCACTTCAACTAATTGAACTCACTTTGTTAGCGTCACCTCAACTGATAACGCTCACTTAACTAGCTTCACTTCAACTAATTGTCCTCACTTGCTGCACTTCACTTCAATTGATTAAGCTCAGTTGCTTCACTTCAATTCAGCTGATTAAGCTCAGTTGTCTCACTTCACCTCAACTGATAACGCTCACTTTACTAGATTCACTTCTACTAACTGAGCTCATTTGCTTCACTTCACTTCAATTGATTAGGCTCAGTTGCCTCACTTCACTTCAACTGATTCTGCTCACTTAACTAGCTTCACTTCAACTAATTGAGCTCACTTGCTTCACTTCACTTCAATTGATCAAGCTCAGTTGCCTCACTTCACTTCAACTAATTGGACTCACTTTGTTAGCGTCACCTCAACTGATAACGCTCACTTAACTAGCTTCACTTCAACTAATTGTCCTCACTTGCTGCACTTCACTTCAATTGATTAAGCTCAGTTGCTTCACTTCAATTCAGCTGATTAAGCTCAGTTGTCTCACTTCACCTCAACTGATAACGCTCACTTTACTAGATTCACTTCTACTAACTGAGCTCATTTGCTTCACTTCACTTCAATTGATTAGGCTCAGTTGTCTCACTTCACTTCAACTGATTCTGCTCACTTAACTAGCTTCACTTCAACTAATTGGACTCACTTAGTTAGCGTCACCTTAACTGATAACGTTTACTTAACTAGCTTCACTTCAACTAATTGTCCTCACTTGCTTCACTTCATTTCAATTGCTTAAGCTCAGTTGCTTCACTTCAATTCAGCTGATTCTGCTCACTTAACTAGCTTCACTTCAACTAATTGAGCTCATTTGCTTCACTTGACTTCAATTGATTAAGCTCAGTTGCTCTTCTTCACTTCAACTAATTGGACTCACTTATTCAGCGTCACCTCAACTGATAACGCTCACTTAACTAGATTCACTTCTACTAACTGAGCTCATTTGCTTCACTTCACTTCAATTGATTAGCCTCAGTTGCCTCACTTCACTTCAACTGATTCTGCTCACTTAACTAGCTTCACTTCAACTAATTGAGCTCACTTGCTTCACTTGACTTCAATTGATTAACCTCAGTTGCTTCACTTCTATTCAGATGAGTAAGTTCAGTTGCCTCACTTCACCTCAACTGATAACGCTCACTTAACTAGCTTCACTTCTACTAACTGAGCTCATTTGCTTCACTTTACTTCAACTGATTCTGCTCATTCAACTAGCTTCACTTCAAATAATAGAGCTCACTTGCTTCACTTCACTTCAATTGATAAAAATCAGTTGCCTCACTTCAATTCAGCTGATTAAGCTCAGTTGCCTCACTTCACCTCAACTGATAACGCTCACTTATCTAGCTTCACTTCAACTAATTGAGCTCACTTGCTTCACTTGACTTTAATTGATTAAGCTCAGTTGCCTCACTCCACTTCAACTGATTCTGCTCACTTAACTAGCTTCACTTCAACTAATTGAGCTCACTTGCTTCACTTGACTTCAATTGATTAAGCTCACTTGCTTCACTTTACTTCTATTGATTAAGCTCAGTTGCTCTTCTTCACTTCAACTGATTGGACTCACTTATTCAGCGTCACCTCAACTGATAACGCTCACTTAACTAGATTCACTTCTACTAACTGAGCTCATTTGCTTCACTTCACTTCAATTGATAAAAATCAGTTGCCTCACTTCAATTCAGCTGATTAAGCTCAGTTGCCTCACTTCACCTCAACTGGTACCGCTCACTTAACTTGTTTCACTTCAACTAATTGTCCTCACTTGCTTCACTTCACATCAATTGATTAAGCTCAGTTGCTTCACTTCAATTCAGCTGATTCTGCACACTTAACTAGCTTCACTTCAACTAATTGAGCTCACTTGCTTCACTTGACTTCAATTGATTAACCTCAGTTGCCTCACTTCAATTCAGCTGATTAAGCTCAGTTGTCTCACTTCACCTCAACTGATAACGCTCACTTAACTAGATTCACTTCTACTAACTGAGCTCATTTGCTTCACTTCACTTCAATTGATTAGGCTCAGTTGCCTCACTTCACTTCAACTGATTCTGCACACTTAACTAGCTTCACTTCAACTAATTGAGCACACTTGCTTCACTTGAATTCAATTGATCAAGCTCAGTTGCCTCACTTCACTTCAACTAATTGGACTCGCTTTGTTAGCGTCACCTCAACTGATAACGCTCACTTAACTAGATTCACTTCTACTAACTGAGCTCATTTGCTTCACTTCACTTCAATTGATTAGGCTCAGTTGCCTCACTTCACTTCAACTGATTCTGCACACTTAACTAGCTTCACTTCAACTAATTGAGCTCACTTGCTTCACTTGACTTCAATTGATTAACCTCAGTTGCCTCACTTCAATTCAGCTGATTAAGCTCAGTTGCCTCACTTCACCTCAACTGATAACGCTCACTTATCTAGCTTCACTTCAACTAATTGTCCTCACTTGCTTCACTTCACATCAATTGATTAAGCTCAGTTGCTTCACTTCAATTCAGCTGATTCTGCTCACTTAACTAGCTTCACTTCAACTAATTGAGCTCACTTGCTTCACTTGACTTCAATTGATTAACCTCAGTTGCTTCACTTCACTTCAACTAATTGGATTCACTTAGTTAGCGTCACCTCAACTAATAACGCTCACCTAACAAGCTTCACTTCTACTAATTGAGCTCAGTTGCTTCATTTAACTACAATTGATTAAGCTCACTTGATTCACTTCACTTCAATTGATTAAGCTCAGTTGCTCTTCTTCACTTCAACTGATTGGACTCACTTATTCAGCGTCACCTCAACTGATAACGCTCACTTAACTAGATTCACTTCTACTAACTGAGCTCATTTGCTTCACTTCACTTCAATTGATTAGGCTCAGATGTCTTACTTCACTTCAACTGATTCTGCTCACTTAACTAGCTTCACTTCAACTAATTGAGCACACTTGCTTCACTTGAATTCAATTGATCAAGCTCAGTTGCCTCACTTCACTTCAACTAATTGGACTCGCTTTGTTAGCGTCACCTCAACTGATAACGCTCACTTAACTAGATTCACTTCTACTAACTGAGCTCATTTGCTTCACTTCACTTCAATTGATTAGGCTCAGTTGCCTCACTTCACTTCAACTGATTCTGCACACTTAACTAGCTTCACTTCAACTAATTGAGCTGACTTGCTTCACTTGACTTCAATTGATTAACCTCAGTTGCCTCACTTCAATTCAGCTGATTAAGCTCAGTTGCCTCACTTCACCTCAACTGATAACGCTCACTTATCTAGCTTCACTTCAACTAATTGTCCTCACTTGCTTCACTTCACATCAATTGATTAAGCTCAGTTGCTTCACTTCAATTCAGCTGATTCTGCTCACTTAACTAGCTTCACTTCAACTAATTGAGCTCACTTGCTTCACTTGACTTCAATTGATTAACCTCAGTTGCTTCACTTCACTTCAACTAATTGGATTCACTTAGTTAGCGTCACCTCAACTAATAACGCTCACCTAACAAGCTTCACTTCTACTAATTGAGCTCAGTTGCTTCATTTAACTACAATTGATTAAGCTCACTTGATTCACTTCACTTCAATTGATTAAGCTCAGTTGCTCTTCTTCACTTCAACTGATTGGACTCACTTATTCAGCGTCACCTCAACTGATAACGCTCACTTAACTAGATTCACTTCTACTAACTGAGCTCATTTGCTTCACTTCACTTCAATTGATTAGGCTCAGTTGCCTCACTTCACTTCAACTGATTCTGCACACTTAACTAGCTTCACTTCAACTAATTGAGCTCACTTGCTTCACTTGACTTCAATTGATTAACCTCAGTTGCCTCACTTCAATTCAGCTGATTAAGCTCAGTTGCCTCACTTCACCTCAACTGATAACGCTCACTTATCTAGCTTCACTTCAACTAATTGAGCTCACTTGCTTCACTTGACTTTAATTGATTAAGCTTAGTTGCCTCACTCCACTTCAACTGATTCTGCTCACTTAACTAGCTTCACTTCAACTAATTGTCCTCACTTGCTGCACTTGACTTTAATTGATTAAGCTCAGTTGCCTCACTTCAATTCAGCTGATTAAGCTCAGTTGCCTCACTTCGCCTCAACTGATAACGCTCACTTAACTAGATTCACTTCTACTAACTAAGCACATTTGCTTCACTTCACTTCAATTGATTAGCCTCAGTTGCCTCACTTCACTTCAACTGATTCTGCTCACTTAACTAGCTTCACTTCAACTAATTGAGCTCACTTGCTTCACTTCACTTCAATTGATCAAGTTCAGTTGCCTCACTTCACTTCAACTAATTGGACTCACTTTGTTAGCGTCACCTCAACTGGTACCGCTCACTTAACTAGTTTCACTTCAACTAATTGAGCTCACTTGCTTCACTTCACTTCAATTGATCAAGCTCAGTTGCCTCACTTCACTTCAACTAATTGAACTCACTTTGTTAGCGTCACCTCAACTGATAACGCTCACTTAACTAGCTTCACTTCAACTAATTGTCCTCACTTGCTGCACTTCACTTCAATTGATTAAGCTCAGTTGCTTCACTTCAATTCAGCTGATTAAGCTCAGTTGTCTCACTTCACCTCAACTGATAACGCTCACTTTACTAGATTCACTTCTACTAACTGAGCTCATTTGCTTCACTTCACTTCAATTGATTAGGCTCAGTTGCCTCACTTCACTTCAACTGATTCTGCTCACTTAACTAGCTTCACTTCAACTAATTGAGCTCACTTGCTTCACTTCACTTCAATTGATCAAGCTCAGTTGCCTCACTTCACTTCAACTAATTGGACTCACTTTGTTAGCGTCACCTCAACTGATAACGCTCACTTAACTAGCTTCACTTCAACTAATTGTCCTCACTTGCTGCACTTCACTTCAATTGATTAAGCTCAGTTGCTTCACTTCAATTCAGCTGATTAAGCTCAGTTGTCTCACTTCACCTCAACTGATAACGCTCACTTTACTAGATTCACTTCTACTAACTGAGCTCATTTGCTTCACTTCACTTCAATTGATTAGGCTCAGTTGTCTCACTTCACTTCAACTGATTCTGCTCACTTAACTAGCTTCACTTCAACTAATTGGACTCACTTAGTTAGCGTCACCTTAACTGATAACGTTTACTTAACTAGCTTCACTTCAACTAATTGTCCTCACTTGCTTCACTTCATTTCAATTGCTTAAGCTCAGTTGCTTCACTTCAATTCAGCTGATTCTGCTCACTTAACTAGCTTCACTTCAA
The DNA here is from genome assembly GCA_939192795.1 of Bombylius discolor. Taxonomy (NCBI): domain Eukaryota; kingdom Metazoa; phylum Arthropoda; class Insecta; order Diptera; family Bombyliidae; genus Bombylius; species Bombylius discolor. Next base: position 21,976,242 of record OW584241.1, on the reverse strand, counting down.
CTAATTGAGCTCATTTGCTTCACTTGACTTCAATTGATTAAGCTCAGTTGCTCTTCTTCACTTCAACTAATTGGACTCACTTATTCAGCGTCACCTCAACTGATAACGCTCACTTAACTAGATTCACTTCTACTAACTGAGCTCATTTGCTTCACTTCACTTCAATTGATTAGCCTCAGTTGCCTCACTTCACTTCAACTGATTCTGCTCACTTAACTAGCTTCACTTCAACTAATTGAGCTCACTTGCTTCACTTGACTTCAATTGATTAACCTCAGTTGCTTCACTTCTATTCAGATGAGTAAGTTCAGTTGCCTCACTTCACCTCAACTGATAACGCTCACTTAACTAGCTTCACTTCTACTAACTGAGCTCATTTGCTTCACTTTACTTCAACTGATTCTGCTCATTCAACTAGCTTCACTTCAAATAATAGAGCTCACTTGCTTCACTTCACTTCAATTGATAAAAATCAGTTGCCTCACTTCAATTCAGCTGATCAAGCTCAGTTGCCTCACTTCACCTCAACTGATAACGCTCACTTATCTAGCTTCACTTCAACTAATTGAGCTCACTTGCTTCACTTGACTTTAATTGATTAAGCTCAGTTGCCTCACTCCACTTCAACTGATTCTGCTCACTTAACTAGCTTCACTTCAACTAATTGAGCTCACTTGCTTCACTTGACTTCAATTGATTAAGCTCACTTGCTTCACTTTACTTCTATTGATTAAGCTCAGTTGCTCTTCTTCACTTCAACTGATTGGACTCACTTATTCAGCGTCACCTCAACTGATAACGCTCACTTAACTAGATTCACTTCTACTAACTGAGCTCATTTGCTTCACTTCACTTCAATTGATTAGGCTCAGTTGCCTCACTTCTATTCAGATGAGTAAGCTCAGTTGCCTCACTTCACCTCAACTGATAACGCTCACTTAACTAGTTTCACTTCAACTAATAGAGCTCACTTGCTTCACTTCACTTAAATTGATTAAAATCAGTTGCCTCACTTCAATTCAGCTGATTAAGCTCAGTTGCCTCACTTCACCTCAACTGATAACGCTCACTTATCTAGCTTCACTTCAACTAATTGAGCTCACTTGCTTCACTTGACTTTAATTGATTAAGCTCAGTTGCCTCACTCCACTTCAACTGATTCTGCTCACTTAACTAGCTTCACTTCAACTAATTGAGCACACTTGCTTCACTTGACTTCAATTGATCAAGCTCAGTTGCCTCACTTCACTTCAACTAATTGGACTCACTTAGTTAGCGTCACCTCAACTGATAACGCTCACTTAACTAGCTTTACTTCAACTAATAGAGCTCACTTGCTTCACTTCACTTCAATTGATTAAGCTCAGATGCCTCACTTCAATTCAGCTGATTTAGCTCAGTTGCCTCACTTCACCTCAACTGATAACGCTCACTTAACTAGCTTCACTTCAACTGATTGAGCTCACTTGCTTTACTTCAGTTCAATTGCTTAAGCTCAGTTGCCTCACTTCAATTCAGCTGATTAAGCTCATTTGCTTCACTTCACTTCAGTTGATTAGGCTCAGTTGCCTCACTTCACCTCAACTGATTCTGCTCACTTAACTAGCTTCACTTCAACTGATTGAGCTCACTTGCTTCACTTCACTTTAATCGATTAAGTTCACTTGCTTCACTTCACTTCAACTAATTAGATTTACTAAGTTAGCGTCACCTCAACTGATAACGCTCACTTTACTAGCTTCACTCCAACTAATAGAGCTCACTTGCTTCACTTCACTTCAATTGATTAGGCTCAGTTGCCTCACTTCACTTCAACTGATTCTGCTCACTTAACTAGCTTCACTTCAACTAATTGAGCTCACTTGCTTCACTTCACTTCAATTGATTAACCTCAGTTGCTTCACTTCACTTCAACTAATTGGATTCACTTAGTTAGCGTCACCTCAACTGGTACCGCTCACTTAACTAGTTTCACTTCAACTAATTGAGCTCACTTGCTTCACTTCACTTCAATTGATTAAGCTCAGTTGCTCTTCTTCACTTCAACTAATTGGACTCACTTTGTTAGCGTCACCTCAACTGGTACCGCTCACTTAACTAGCTTCACTTCAACTAATTGTCCTCACTTGCTGCACTTGACTTTAATTGATTAAGCTCAGTTGCCTCACTTCAATTCAGCTGATTAAGCTCAGTTGCCTCACTTCGCCTCAACTGATAACGCTCACTTAACTAGATTCACTTCTACTAACTAAGCACATTTGCTTCACTTCACTTCAATTGATTAGGCTCAGTTGCCTCACTTCACTTCAACTGATTCTGCTCACTTAACTAGCTTCACTTCAACTAATTGAGCTCACTTGCTTCACTTCACTTCAATTGATCAAGTTCAGTTGCCTCACTTCACTTCAACTAATTGGACTCACTTTGTTAGCGTCACCTCAACTGGTACCGCTCACTTAACTAGTTTCACTTCAACTAATTGAGCTCACTTGCTTCACTTCACTTCAATTGATCAAGCTCAGTTGCCTCACTTCACTTCAACTAATTGAACTCACTTTGTTAGCGTCACCTCAACTGATAACGCTCACTTAACTAGCTTCACTTCAACTAATTGTCCTCACTTGCTGCACTTCACTTCAATTGATTAAGCTCAGTTGCTTCACTTCAATTCAGCTGATTAAGCTCAGTTGTCTCACTTCACCTCAACTGATAACGCTCACTTTACTAGATTCACTTCTACTAACTGAGCTCATTTGCTTCACTTCACTTCAATTGATTAGGCTCAGTTGCCTCACTTCACTTCAACTGATTCTGCTCACTTAACTAGCTTCACTTCAACTAATTGAGCTCACTTGCTTCACTTCACTTCAATTGATCAAGCTCAGTTGCCTCACTTCACTTCAACTAATTGGACTCACTTTGTTAGCGTCACCTCAACTGATAACGCTCACTTAACTAGCTTCACTTCAACTAATTGTCCTCACTTGCTGCACTTCACTTCAATTGATTAAGCTCAGTTGCTTCACTTCAATTCAGCTGATTAAGCTCAGTTGTCTCACTAAACCTCAACTGATAACGCTCACTTTACTAGATTCACTTCTACTAACTGAGCTCATTTGCTTCACTTCACTTCAATTGATTAGGCTCAGTTGTCTCACTTCACTTCAACTGATTCTGCTCACTTAACTAGCTTCACTTCAACTAATTGGACTCACTTAGTTAGCGTCACCTTAACTGATAACGTTTACTTAACTAGCTTCACTTCAACTAATTGTCCTCACTTGCTTCACTTCATTTCAATTGCTTAAGCTCAGTTGCTTCACTTCAATTCAGCTGATTCTGCTCACTTAACTAGCTTCACTTCAACTAATTGAGCTCATTTGCTTCACTTGACTTCAATTGATTAAGCTCAGATGCTCTTCTTCACTTCAACTAATTGGACTCACTTATTCAGCGTCACCTCAACTGATAACGCTCACTTAACTAGATTCACTTCTACTAACTGAGCTCATTTGCTTCACTTCACTTCAATTGATTAGCCTCAGTTGCCTCACTTCACTTCAACTAATTCTGCTCACTTAACTAGCTTCACTTCAACTAATTGAGCTCACTTGCTTCACTTGACTTCAATTGATTAACCTCAGTTGCTTCACTTCTATTCAGATGAGTAAGTTCAGTTGCCTCACTTCACCTCAACTGATAACGCTCACTTAACTAGCTTCACTTCTACTAACTGAGCTCATTTGCTTCACTTTACTTCAACTGATTCTGCTCATTCAACTAGCTTCACTTCAAATAATAGAGCTCACTTGCTTCACTTCACTTCAATTGATAAAAATCAGTTGCCTCACTTCAATTCAGCTGATCAAGCTCAGTTGCCTCACTTCACCTCAACTGATAACGCTCACTTATCTAGCTTCACTTCAACTAATTGAGCTCACTTGCTTCACTTGACTTTAATTGATTAAGCTCAGTTGCCTCACTCCACTTCAACTGATTCTGCTCACTTAACTAGCTTCACTTCAACTAATTGAGCTCACTTGCTTCACTTGACTTCAATTGATTAACCTCAGTTGCTTCACTTTACTTCTATTGATTAAGCTCAGTTGCTCTTCTTCACTTCAACTGATTGGACTCACTTATTCAGCGTCACCTCAACTGATAACGCTCACTTAACTAGATTCACTTCTACTAACTGAGCTCATTTGCTTCACTTCACTTCAATTGATTAGGCTCAGTTGCCTCACTTCTATTCAGATGAGTAAGCTCAGTTGCCTCACTTCACCTCAACTGATAACGCTCACTTAGCTAGCTTCACTTCTGCTAATTAAGCTCAGTTGCTTCACTTGACTTTAATTGATTCAGCTCAGTTGCCACACTTCACTTCAATTGATAAGCTCAGTTGCCTCACTTCACTTCAACTGATAACGCTCACTTAACTAGATTCACTTCTACTAACTGAGCTCATTTGCTTCACTTCACTTCAATTGATTAGGCTCAGTTGCCTCACTTCACTTCAACTGATTCTGCTCACTTAAATAGTTTCACTTCAACTAATAGAGCTCACTTGCTTTACTTCAGTTCAATTGATTAAGCTCAGTTGCCTCACTTCAATTCAGCTGATTAAGCTCATTTGCTTCACTTCACTTCAGTTGATTAGGCTCAGTTGCCTCACTTCACCTCAACTGATTCTGCTCACTTAACTAGCTTCACTTCAACTGATTGAGCTCACTTGCTTCACTTCACTTTAATCGATTAAGTTCACTTGCTTCACTTCACTTCAACTAATTGGACTCACTAAGTTAGCGTCACCTCAACTGATAACGCTCACTTTACTAGCTTCACTCCAACTAATAGAGCTAACTTGCTTTACTTCACTTCAATTGATTAAGCTCAGTTGCCTCACTTCAATTCAGCTGATTAAGCTCAGTCGCTCCACTTGATTTCAACTGATTGGACTCACTTAGTTCGCGTCACCTCAACTGATAACGCTCACTTTACTAGCTTCACTTCTGCTAATTAAGCTCAGTTGCTTCACTTCACTTCAATTGATTCAGCTCAGTTGCCACACTTCACTTCAATTGATTAGGCTCAGTTGCCTCACTTCACTTCAACTGATTCTGCTCACTTAACTAGTTTCACTTCAACTAATAGAGCTCACTTGCTTCACTTCACTTAAATTGATTAAAATCAGTTGCCTCACTTCAATTCAGCTGATTAAGCTCAGTTGCCTCACTTCACCTCAACTGATAACGCTCACTTATCTAGCTTCACTTCAACTAATTGAGCTCACTTGCTTCACTTGACTTTAATTGATTAAGCTCAGTTGCCTCACTCCACTTCAACTGATTCTGCTCACTTAACTAGCTTCACTTCAACTAATTGAGCACACTTGCTTCACTTGACTTCAATTGATCAAGCTCAGTTGCCTCACTTCACTTCAACTAATTGGACTCACTTAGTTAGCGTCACCTCAACTGATAACGCTCACTTAACTAGCTTTACTTCAACTAATAGAGCTCACTTGCTTCACTTCACTTCAATTGATTAAGCTCAGATGCCTCACTTCAATTCAGCTGATTTAGCTCAGTTGCCTCACTTCACCTCAACTGATAACGCTCACTTAACTAGCTTCACTTCAACTGATTGAGCTCACTTGCTTTACTTCAGTTCAATTGCTTAAGCTCAGTTGCCTCACTTCAGTTCAGCTGATTAAGCTCATTTGCTTCACTTCACTTCAGTTGATTAGGCTCAGTTGCCTCACTTCACCTCAACTGATTCTGCTCACTTAACTAGCTTCACTTCAACTGATTGAGCTCACTTGCTTCACTTCACTTTAATCGATTAAGTTCACTTGCTTCACTTCACTTCAACTAATTAGACTCACTAAGTTAGCGTCACCTCAACTGATAACGCTCACTTTACTAGCTTCACTCCAACTAATAGAGCTCACTTGCTTTACTTCACTTCAATTGATTAAGCTCAGTTGCCTCACTTCAATTCAGCTGATTAAGCTCAGTCGCTCCACTTGATTTCAACTGATTGGACTCACTTAGTTGGCGTCGCCTCAACTGATAACGCTCACTCAACTAGATTCACTTCTACTAACTGAGCTCATTTGCTTCACTTCACTTCAATTGATTAGGCTCAGTTGCCTCACTTCACTTCAACTGATTCTGCTCACTTAACTAGCTTCACTTCAACTAATTGAGCTCACTTGCTTCACTTCACTTCAATTGATCAAGTTCAGTTGCCTTACTTCACTTCAACTAATTGGACTCACTTTGTTAGCGTCACCTCAACTGGTAACGCTCACTTAACTAGCTTCACTTCAACTAATTGTCCTTACTTGCTGCACTTCACTTCAATTGATTAAGCTCCGTTGCTTCACTTTAATTCAGCTGATTAAGCTCAGTTGTCTCACTTCACCTCAACTGATAACGCTCACTTAACTAGATTCACTTCTACTAACTGAGCTCATTTGCTTCACTTCACTTCAATTGATTAGGCTCAGTTGTCTTACTTCACTTCAACTGATTCTGCTCACTTAACTAGCTTCACTTCAACTAATTGAGCATACTTGCTTCACTTGAATTCAATTGATCAAGCTCAGTTGCCTCACTTCACTTCAACTAATTGGACTCGCTTTGTTAGCGTCACCTCAACTGATAACGCTCACTTAACTAGTTTCACTTCAACTAATTGTCCTCACTTGCTTCACTTCACTTCAAATGATTAAGCTCAGTTGCTTCACTTCAATTCAGCTGATTCTGCTCACTTAACTAGCTTCACTTCAACTAATTGAGCTCATTTGCTTCACTTGACTTCAATTGATTAACCTCAGTTGCCTCACTTCAATTCAGCTGATTAAGCTCAGTTGCCTCACTTCACCTCAACTGATAACGCTCACTTATCTAGCTTCACTTCAACTAATTGAACTCACTTGCTTCACTTGACTTTAATTGATTAAGCTTAGTTGCCTCACTCCACTTCAACTGATTCTGCTCACTTAACTAGCTTCACTTCAACTAATTGAGCTCACTTGCTTCACTTGACTTCAATTGATTAACCTCAGTTGCCTCACTTCAATTCAGCTGATTAAGCTCAGTTGCCTCACTTCACATCAACTGATAACGCTCACTTAACTAGGTTCACTTCTACTAATTAAGCTCACTTGCTTCACTTCACTTCAATTGATTAAGCTCAGTTGCTCTTCTTCACTTCAACTGATTGGACTCACTTATTCAGCGTCACCTCAACTGATAACGCTCACTTAACTAGCTTCACTTCTGCTAATTAAGCTCAGTTGCTTCACTTCACTTCAATTGATTCAGCTCAGTTGCCACACTCCACTTCAATTGAATAGGCTCAGTTGCCTCACTTCACTTCAACTGATTCTGCTCACCTAACTAGTTTCACTTCAACTAATAGAGCTCACTTGCTTCACTTCACTTCAATTGATTAAAATCAGTTGCCTCACTTCAATTCAGCTGATTAAGCTCAGTTGCCTCACTTCACCTCAACTGATAACGCTCACTTATCTAGCTTCACTTCAACTAATTGTCCTCACTTGCTTCACTTCACTTCAATTGATTAAGCTCAGTTGCTTCACTTCAATTCAGCTGATTAAGCTCAGTTGTCTCACTTCGCCTCAACTGATAACGCTCACTTAACTAGATTCACTTCTACTAACTGAGCTCATTTGCTTCACTTCACTTCAATTGATTAGGCTCAGTTGCCTCACTTCACTTCAACTGATTCTGCTCACTTAACTAGCTTTACTTCAACTAATTGAGCTCACTTGCTTCACTTCACTTCAATTGATCAAGCTCGGTTGCCTCACTTCACTTCAACTAATTGGACTCACTTTGTTAGCGTCACCTCAACTGATAACGCTCACTTAACTAGCTTCACTTCAACTAATTGTCCTCACTTGCTGCACTTCACTTCAATTGATTAAGCTCAGTTGCTTCACTTCAATTCAGCTGATTAAGCTCAGTTGTCTCACTTCACCTCAACTGATAACGCTCACTTTACTAGATTCACTTCTACTAACTGAGCTCATTTGCTTCACTTCACTTCAATTGATTAGGCTCAGTTGTCTCACTTCACTTCAACTGATTCTGCTCACTTAACTAGCTTCACTTCAACTAATTGGACTCACTTAGTTAGCGTCACCTCAACTGATAACGTTTACTTAGCTAGCTTCACTTCTGCTAATTAAGCTCAGTTGCCTCACTTCACTTCAACTAATTGGACTCACTTTGTTAGCGTCACCTCACCTGATAACGCTCACTTAACTAGCTTCACTTCAACTAATTGTCCTCACTTGCTTCACTTCATTTCAATTGATTAAGCTCAGTTGCTTCACTTCAATTCAGCTGATTCTGCTCACTTAACTAGCTTCACTTCAACTAATTGAGCTCACTTGCTTCACTTGACTTCAATTGATTAAGCTCAGTTGCTCTTCTTCACTTCAACTGATTGGACTCACTTATTCAGCGTCACCTCAACTGATAACGCTCACTTAACTAGATTCACTTCTACTAACTGAGCTCATTTGCTTCACTTCACTTCAATTGATTAGGCTCAGTTGCCTCACTTCACTTCAACTGATTCTGCTCACTTAACTAGCTTCACTTCAACTAATTGAGCTCAATTGCTTCACTTGACTTCAATTGATTAACCTCAGTTGCTTCACTTCTATTCAGATGAGTAAGTTCAGTTGCCTCACTTCACCTCAACTGATAACGCTCACTTAACTAGCTTCACTTCTACTAATTGAGCTAAGTTGCCTCACTTCACTTCAACTGATTCTGCTCATTCAACTAGCTTCACTTCAAATAATAGAGCTCACTTGCTTCACTTCACTTCAATTGATTAAAATCAGTTGCCTCACTCCAATTCAGCTGATTAAGCTCAGTTGCCTCACTTCACCTCAACTGATAACGCTCACTTATCTAGCTTCACTTCAACTAATTGAGCTCACTTGCTTCACTTGACTTTAATTGATTAAGCTCAGTTGCCTCACTCCACTTCAACTGATTCTGCTCACTTAACTAGCTTCACTTTAACTAATTGAGCTCACTTGCTTCACTTGACTTCAATTGATTAAGCTCACTTGCTTCACTTCACTTCTATTGATTAAGCTCAGTTGCTCTTCTTCACTTCAACTGATTGGACTCACTTATTCAGCGTCACCTCAACTGATAACGCTCACTTAACTAGATTCACTTCTACTAACTGAGCTCATTTGCTTCACTTCACTTCAATTGATTAGGCTCAGTTGCCTCACTTCACTTCAACTGATTCTGCTCACTTAACTAGCTTCACTTCAACTAATTGAGCTCACTTGCTTCACTTGACTTCAATTGATTAACCTCAGTTGCTTCACTTCTATTCAGATGAGTAAGCTCAGTTGCCTCACTTCACCTCAACTGATAACGCTCACTTAGCTGGCTTCACTTCTGGTAATTAAGCTCAGTTTCTTCACTTCACTTCAATTGATTCAGCTCAGTTGCCACACTTCACTTCAATTGATTAGGCTCAATTGCCTCACTTCACTTCAACTGATTCTGCTCACTTAACTAGTTTCACTTCAACTAATAGAGCTCACTTGCTTCACTTCACTTCAATTGATTAAAATCAGTTGCCTCACTTCAATTCAGCTGATTAAGCTCAGTTGCCTCACTTCACCTCAACTGATAACGCTCACTTATCTAGCTTCACTTCAACTAATTGAGCTCACTTGCTTCACTTGACTTTAATTGATTAAGCTCAGTTGCCTCACTCCACTTCAACTGATTCTGCTCACTTAACTAGCTTCACTTCAACTAATTGAGCTCACTTGCTTCACTTCACTTCAATTGATTAAGCTCACTTGCTTCACTTCACTTCAACTGATTGGACTCACTTATTTAGCGTCACCTCAACTGATAACGCTCACTTAACTAGCTCCACTTCTGCTAATTAAGCTCAGTTGCTTCACTTCACTTCAATTGATTCAGCTCAGTTGCCACACTTCACTTCAATTGATTAGCCTCAGTTGCCTCACTTCACTTCAACTGATTCTGCTCACTTAACTAGTTTCACTTCAACTAATAGAGCTCACTTGCTTCACTTCACTTCAATTGATTAAAATCAGTTGCCTCACTTCAATTCAGCTGATTAAGCTCAGTTGCCTCACTTCACCTCAACTGATAACGCTCACTTATCTAGCTTCACTTCAACTAATTGAGCTCACTTGCTTTACTTGACTTTAATTGATTAAGCTCAGTTGCCTCACTCCACTCCAACTGATTCTGATCACTTAACTAGCTTCACTTCAACTAATTGAGCTCACTTGCTTCACTTGACTTCAATTGATCAAGCTCAGTTGCCTCACTTCATCTCAACTAATTGGACTCACTTTGTTAGCGTCACCTCAACTGATAACGTTAGCTTAACTAGCCTCACTCCAACTAATAGAGCTCACTTGCTTTACTTCACTTCAATTGATTAAGCTCAATTGCCTCACTTCAATTCAGCTGATTAAGCTCAGTTGCTTCACTTCACTTCAACTGATTGGACTCACTTAGTTAGCGTCACCTCAACTGATGACGCTCACTTAGCTAGCTTCACTTCTGCTAATTAAGCTCAGTTGCTTCACTTCACTTCAATTGATTCAGCTCACTTGCTTTACTTGACTTTAATTGATTAAGCTCAGTTGCCTCACTCCACTCCAACTGATTCTGATCACTTAACTAGTTTCACTTCAACTAATAGAGCTCACTTGCTTCACTTCACTTCAATTGATTAAAATCAGTTGCCTCACTTCAATTCAGCTGATTAAGCTCAGTTGCCTCACTTCACTTCAACTGATTCTGCTCACTTAACTAGCTTCACTTCAAATAATAGAGCTCACTTGCTTCACTTCACTTCAATTGATTAAAATCAGTTGCCTCACTTCAATTCAGCTGATTAAGCTCAGTTGCCTCACTTCACCTCAACTGATAACGCTCACTTATCTAGCTTCACTTCAACTAATTGAGCTCAGTTGCTTTACTTCACTTCAATAGATTCAGCTCAGTTACCACACTTCACTTCAATTGATTAGGCTCAGTTGCCTCACTTCACTTCAACTGATTCTGCTCACTTAACTAATTTCACTTCAACTAATAGAGCTCACTTGCTTCACTTCACTTCAATTGATTAAAATCAGTTGCCTCACTTTAATTTAGCTGATTAACCTCAGTTGCCTCACTTCACCTCAACTGATAACGCTCACTTATCTAGCTTCACTTCAACTAATTGAGCTCACTTGCTTCACTTGACTTTAATTGATTAAGCTCAGTTGCCTCACTCCACTTCAACTGATTCTGCTCACTTAACTAGCTTCACTTCAACTAATTGAGCTCACTTGCTTCACTTGACTTCAATTGATTAAGCTCACTTGCTTCACTTTACTTCAATCGATTAAGCTCAGTTGCTCTTCTTCACTTCAACTGATTGGACTCACTTATTCAGCGTCACCTCAACTGATAACGCTCACTTAACTAGATTCACTTCTACTAACTGAGCTCATTTGCTTCACTTCACTTCAATTGATTAGGCTCATTTGCCTCACTTCACTTCAACTGATTCTGCTCACTTAACTAGCTTCACTTCAACTAATTGAGCTCACTTGCTTCACTTGACTTCAATTGATTAACCTCAGTTGCTTCACTTCTATTCAGATGAGTAAGCTCAGTTGCCTCACTTCACTTCAACTGATTCTGCTCACTTAACTAGTTTCACTTCAACTAATAGAGCTTACTTGCTTCACTTCACTTCAATTGATTAAAATCAGTTGCCTCACTTTAATGTAGCTGATTAACCTCAGTTGCCTCACTTCGCCTCAACTGATAACGCTCACTTATTTAGCTTCACTTCAACTAATTGAGCTCACTTGCTTCACTTGACTTTAATTGATTAAGCTCAGTTGCCTCACTCCACTTCAACTGATTCTGCTCACTTAACTAGCTTCACTTCAACTAATTGAGCTCACTTGCTTCACTTGACTTCAATTGATTAAGCTCAGTTGCTCTTCTTCACTTCAACTGATTGGACTCACTTATTCAGCGTCACCTCAACTGATAACGCTCACTTAACTAGCTTCACTTCTGCTAATTAAGCTCAGTTGCTTCACTTCACTTCAATTGATTCAGCTCAGTTGCCACACTTCACTTCAATTGATTCTGCTCACTTAACTAGCTTCACTTCAACTGATTGAACTCACTTGCTTCACTTCAACTAATAGAGCTCACTTGCTTCACTTCACTTCAATTGATTAAAATCAGTTGCCTCACTTCAATTCAGCTGATTAAGCTCAGTTGCCTCACTTCACCTCAACTGATAACGCTCACTTATCTAGTTTCACTTCAACTAATTAAGCTCACTTGCTTCACTTGACTTTAATTGATCAAGCTCAGTTGCCTCACTCCACTTCAACTGATTCTGCTCACTTAACTAGCTTCACTTCAACTAATTGAGCTCACTTGCTTCACTTGACTTCAATTGATTAAGCTCACTTGCTTCACTTCACTTCAATTGATTAAGCTCAGTTGCTCTTCTTCACTTCAACTGATTGGACTCACTTATTCAGCGTCACCTCAACTGATAACGCTCACTTAACTAGCTTCACTTCTGCTAATTAAGCTCAGTTGCTTAACTTCACTTCAATTGATTCAGCTCAGTTGCCTCACTTCAATTCAACTGATTCTGCTCACTTAACTAGTTTCACTTCAACTAATAGAGCTCACTTGCTTCACTTCACTTCAATTGATTAAAATCAGTTGCCTCACTTCAATTCAGCTGATTAAGCTCAGTTGCCTCACTTCACCTCAACTGATAACGCTCACTTATCTAGCTTCACTTCAACTAATTGAGCTCACTTGCTTCACTTGACTTTAATTGATTAAGCTCAGTTGCCTCACTCCACTTCAACTGATTCTGCTCACTTAACTAGCTTCACTTCAACTGATTGAGCTCACTTGCTTCACTTCACTTCAATTGATTAAGCTCAGTTGCTCTTCTTCACTTCAACTGATTGGACTTACTTATTCAGCGTCACCTCAACTGATAACGCTCACCTCACTAGCTTCACTTCTGCAAATTAAGCTCAGTTGCTTCACTTCACTTCAATTGATTCAGCTCAGTTGCCACACTTCACTTCAATTGATTAGGCTCAGTTGCCTCACTTCACTTCAACTGATTCTGCTCACTTAACTAGTTTCACTTCAACTAATAGAGCTCACGTGCTTCACTTCACTTCAATTGATTAAAATCAGTTGCCTCACTTCAATTCAGCTGATTAAGCTCAGTTGCTTCAGTTCACCTCAACTGATAACGCTCACTTATCTAGCTTCACTTCAACTAATTGAGCTCACTTGCTTCACTTGACTTTAATTGATTAAGCTCAGTTGCCTCACTCCACTTCAACTGATTCTGCTCACTTAACTAGCTTCACTTCAACTGATTAAGCTCAGTTGCCTCACTTCACCTCAACTGATAACGCTCACTTAACTAGATTCACTTCTACTAACTGAGCTCATTTGCTTCACTTCACTTCAATTGATTAGGCTCAGTTGCCTCACTTCACTTCAACTGATTCTGCTCACTTAACTAGCTTCACTTCAACTAATTGAGCTCACTTGCTTCACTTGACTTCAATTGATTAACCTCAGTTGCTTCACTTCTATTCAGCTGAGTAAGCTCAGTTGCCTCACTTCACCTCAACTGATAACGCTCACTTAACTAGCTTCACTTCTACTAATTGAGCTAAGTTGCCTCACTTCACTTCAACTGATTCTGCTCACTTAACTAGCTTCACTTCAAATAATAGAGCTCACTTGCTTCACTTCACTTCAATTGATTAAAATCAGTTGCCTCACTTCAATTCAGCTGATTAGGCTCAGTTGCCTCACTTCACCTCAACTGATAACGCTCACTTATCTAGCTTCACTTCAACTAATTGAGCTCAATTGCTTCACTTGACTTCAATTGATTCAGCTCAGTTGCCTCACTCCACTTCAACTGATTCTGCTCACTTATCTAGCTTCACTTCAACTAATTGTCCTCACTTGCTTCACTTCACTTCAATTGATTAAGCTCAGTTGCTTCACTTCAATTCAGCTGATTAAGCTCAGTTGTCTCACTTCGCCTCAACTGATAACGCTCACTTAACTAGATTCACTTCTACTAACTGAGCTCATTTGCTTCACTTCACTTCAATTGATTAGGCTCAATTGCCTCACTTCACTTCAACTGATTCTGCTCACTTAACTAGCTTCACTTCAACTAATTGAGCTCACTTGCTTCACTTGACTTCAATTGATTAACCTCAGTTGCTTCACTTCTATTCAGCTGAGTAAGCTTAGTTGCCTCACTTCACCTCAACTGATAACGCTAACTTAACTAGCTTCACTTCTACTAATTGAGCTAAGTTGCCTCACTTCACTTCAACTGATTCTGCTCACTTAACTAGCTTCACTTCAAATAATAGAGCTCACTTGCTTCACTTCACTTCAATTGATTAAAATCAGTTGCCTCACTTCACTTCTGCTAATTAAGCTCAGTTGCTTCACTTCACTTCAATTGATTCAGCTCAGTTGCCACACTTCACTTTAATTGATAAAGCTCAGTTGTCTCACTTCACCTCAACTGATAACGCTCACTTATCTAGCTTCACTTTAACTAATTGAGCTCACTTGCTTCACTTGACTTTAATTGATTAAGCTCAGTTGCCTCACTCCACTTCAACTGATTCTGCTCACTTAACTAGCTTCACTTCAACTAATTGAGCTCATTTGCTTCACTTGACTTCAATTGATCAAGCTCAGTTGCTCTTCTTCACTTCAACTGATTGGACTCACTTATTCAGCGTCACCTCAACTGATAACGCTCACTTAACTAGCTTCACTTCTGCTAATTAAGCTCAGTTGCTTCACTTCACTTCAATTGATTCAGCTCAGTTGCCACACTTCACTTCAATTGATTAGGCTCAGTTGCCTCACTTCACTTCAACTGATTCTGCTCACTTAACTAGTTTCACTCCAACTAATAAAGCTTACTTGCTTCACTTCACTTCAATTGATTAAAATCAGTTGCCTCACTTCAATTCAGCTGATTAAGCTCAGTTGCCTCACTTCACCTCAACTGATAACGCTCACTTATCTAGCTTCACTTCAACTAATTGAGCTCACTTGCTTCACTTGACTTTAATTGATTAAGCTCAGTTGCCTCACTCCACTTCAACTGATTCTGCTCACTTAACTAGCTTCACTTCAACTAATTGAGCTCACTTGCTTCACTTCACTTCAATTGATTAAGCTCAGTTGCTCTTCTTCACTTCAACTGATTGGACTCACTTATTCAGCGTCACCTCAACTGATAACGCTCACTTAACTAGCTTCACTTCTGCTAATTAAGCTCAGTTGCTTCACTTCACTTCAATTGATTCAGCTCAGTTGCCACACTTCACTTCAATTGATTAGGCTCAGTTGCCTCACTTCAATTCAACTGATTCTGCTCACTTAGCTAGCTTCACTTCAACTAATAGAGCTCACTTGCTTCACTTCACTTCAATTGATTAAAATCAGTTGCCTCACTTCACTTCAATTGATTAGGCTCAGTTGCCTCACTTCACTTCAACTGATTCTGCTCACTTAACTAGTTTCACTTCAACTAATAGAGCTCACTTGCTTCACTTTACTTCAATTGATTAAAATCAGTTGCCTCACTTCAATTCAGCTGATTAAGCTCAGTTGCTTCACTTCACTTCAACTAATTGGACTCACTTTGTTAGCGTCACCTCAACTGATAACGCTCACTTAACTAGCTTCACTTCAACTAATTGAGCTCACTTGCTTCACTTGACTTTAATTGATTAAGCTCAGTTGCCTCACTCCACTTCAACTGATTCTGCTCACTTAACTAGCTTCACTTCAACTAATGGAGCTCACTTGCTTCACTTCACTTCAATTGATTAAGCTCAATTGCTTCACTTCAATTCAGCTGATTAAGCTCAGTTGTCTCACTTCACCTCAACTGATAACGCTCACTTAACTAGATTCACTTCTACTAACTGAGCTCATTTGCTTCACTTCACTTCAATTGATTAGGCTCAGTTGCCTCACTTCACTTCAACTGATTCTGCTCACTTAACTAGCTTCACTTCAACTAATTGAGCTTACTTGCTTCACTTGACTTCAATTGATTAACCTCAGTTGCTTCACTTCACTTCAACTAATTGGACTCACTTGGTTAGCGTCACCTCAACTAATAACGCTCACTTAACTAGATTCACTTCTACTAATTGAGCTCAAGTGCTTAATTTAACTTCAATTGATTAAGCTCACTTGCTTCCCTTCACTTCAATTGATTAAGCTCAGTTGCTCTTCTTCACTTCAACTGATTGGACTCACTTATTCAGCGTCACTTCAACTGATTGAGCTCACTTGCTTCACTTCAATTCAATCGATGAAGTTCACTTGCTTCACTTCACTTCAACTAATTGGACTCACTAAGTTAGCGTCACTTCAACTGATTCTGCTCACTTAACTAGTTTCACTTCAACTAATAGAGCTCAGTTGCTTCACTTCACTTCAATTGATTAAGCTCAATTGCCTCACTTCAATTCAGCTGATTAAGCTCAGTTGCTTCACTTCACTTCAACTGATTGGACTCACTTAGTTAGCGTCACCTCAACTGATAACGCTCACTTAGCTAGCTTCACTTCTGCTAATTAAGCTCAGTTGCTTCACTTCACTTCAATTGATTCAGCTCAGTTGCCACACTTCACTTCAATTGATTAGGCTCAGTTGCCTCACTTCACTTCAACTGATTCTGCTCACTTAACTAGTTTCACTTCAACTAATAACGCTCACTTAACTAGATTCACTTCTACTAATTGAGCTCAAGTGCTTAATTTAACTTCAATTGATTAAGCTCACTTGCTTCCCTTCACTTCAATTGATTAAGCTCAGTTGCTCTTCTTCACTTCAACTGATTGGACTCACTTATTCAGCGTCACTTCAACTGATTGAGCTCACTTGCTTCACTTCAATTCAATCGATGAAGTTCACTTGCTTCACTTCACTTCAACTAATTGGACTCACTAAGTTAGCGTCACTTCAACTGATTCTGCTCACTTAACTAGTTTCACTTCAACTAATAGAGCTCAGTTGCTTCACTTCACTTCAATTGATTAAGCTCAATTGCCTCACTTCAATTCAGCTGATTAAGCTCAGTTGCTTCACTTCACTTCAACTGATTGGACTCACTTAGTTAGCGTCACCTCAACTGATAACGCTCACTTAGCTAGCTTCACTTCTGCTAATTAAGCTCAGTTGCTTCACTCCACTTCAACTGATTCTGCTCACTTAACTAGCTTCACTTCAACTAATTGAGCTCATTTGCTTCACTTGACTTCAATTGATTAAGCTCAGTTGCTTCACTTCACTTCAACTGATTGGACTCACTTAGTTAGCGTCACCTCAACTGATAACGCTCACTTATCTAGCTTCACTTCAACTAATTGAGCTCACTTGCTTTACTTGACTTTAATTGATTAAGCTCAGTTGCCTCACTCCACTCCAACTGATTCTGATCACTTAACTAGCTTCACTTCAACTAATTGAGCTCACTTGCTTCACTTGACTTCAATTGATCAAGCTCAGTTGCCTCACTTCATCTCAACTAATTGGACTCACTTTGTTAGCGTCACCTCAACTGATAACGTTAGCTTAACTAGCCTCACTCCAACTAATAGAGCTCACTTGCTTTACTTCACTTCAATTGATTAAGCTCAATTGCCTCACTTCAATTCAGCTGATTAAGCTCAGTTGCTTCACTTCACTTCAACTGATTGGACTCACTTAGTTAGCGTCACCTCAACTGATGACGCTCACTTAGCTAGCTTCACTTCTGCTAATTAAGCTCAGTTGCTTCACTTCACTTCAATTGATTCAGCTCACTTGCTTTACTTGACTTTAATTGATTAAGCTCAGTTGCCTCACTCCACTCCAACTGATTCTGATCACTTAACTAGTTTCACTTCAACTAATAGAGCTCACTTGCTTCACTTCACTTCAATTGATTAAAATCAGTTGCCTCACTTCAATTCAGCTGATTAAGCTCAGTTGCCTCACTTCACTTCAACTGATTCTGCTCACTTAACTAGCTTCACTTCAAATAATAGAGCTCACTTGCTTCACTTCACTTCAATTGATTAAAATCAGTTGCCTCACTTCAATTCAGCTGATTAAGCTCAGTTGCCTCACTTCACCTCAACTGATAACGCTCACTTATCTAGCTTCACTTCAACTAATTGAGCTCAGTTGCTTTACTTCACTTCAATAGATTCAGCTCAGTTACCACACTTCACTTCAATTGATTAGGCTCAGTTGCCTCACTTCACTTCAACTGATTCTGCTCACTTAACTAATTTCACTTCAACTAATAGAGCTCACTTGCTTCACTTCACTTCAATTGATTAAAATCAGTTGCCTCACTTTAATTTAGCTGATTAACCTCAGTTGCCTCACTTCACCTCAACTGATAACGCTCACTTATCTAGCTTCACTTCAACTAATTGAGCTCACTTGCTTCACTTGACTTTAATTGATTAAGCTCAGTTGCCTCACTCCACTTCAACTGATTCTGCTCACTTAACTAGCTTCACTTCAACTAATTGAGCTCACTTGCTTCACTTGACTTCAATTGATTAAGCTCACTTGCTTCACTTTACTTCAATCGATTAAGCTCAGTTGCTCTTCTTCACTTCAACTGATTGGACTCACTTATTCAGCGTCACCTCAACTGATAACGCTCACTTAACTAGATTCACTTCTACTAACTGAGCTCATTTGCTTCACTTCACTTCAATTGATTAGGCTCATTTGCCTCACTTCACTTCAACTGATTCTGCTCACTTAACTAGCTTCACTTCAACTAATTGAGCTCACTTGCTTCACTTGACTTCAATTGATTAACCTCAGTTGCTTCACTTCTATTCAGATGAGTAAGCTCAGTTGCCTCACTTCACTTCAACTGATTCTGCTCACTTAACTAGTTTCACTTCAACTAATAGAGCTTACTTGCTTCACTTCACTTCAATTGATTAAAATCAGTTGCCTCACTTTAATGTAGCTGATTAACCTCAGTTGCCTCACTTCGCCTCAACTGATAACGCTCACTTATTTAGCTTCACTTCAACTAATTGAGCTCACTTGCTTCACTTGACTTTAATTGATTAAGCTCAGTTGCCTCACTCCACTTCAACTGATTCTGCTCACTTAACTAGCTTCACTTCAACTAATTGAGCTCACTTGCTTCACTTGACTTCAATTGATTAAGCTCAGTTGCTCTTCTTCACTTCAACTGATTGGACTCACTTATTCAGCGTCACCTCAACTGATAACGCTCACTTAACTAGCTTCACTTCTGCTAATTAAGCTCAGTTGCTTCACTTCACTTCAATTGATTCAGCTCAGTTGCCACACTTCACTTCAATTGATTCTGCTCACTTAACTAGCTTCACTTCAACTGATTGAACTCACTTGCTTCACTTCAACTAATAGAGCTCACTTGCTTCACTTCACTTCAATTGATTAAAATCAGTTGCCTCACTTCAATTCAGCTGATTAAGCTCAGTTGCCTCACTTCACCTCAACTGATAACGCTCACTTATCTAGTTTCACTTCAACTAATTAAGCTCACTTGCTTCACTTGACTTTAATTGATCAAGCTCAGTTGCCTCACTCCACTTCAACTGATTCTGCTCACTTAACTAGCTTCACTTCAACTAATTGAGCTCACTTGCTTCACTTGACTTCAATTGATTAAGCTCACTTGCTTCACTTCACTTCAATTGATTAAGCTCAGTTGCTCTTCTTCACTTCAACTGATTGGACTCACTTATTCAGCGTCACCTCAACTGATAACGCTCACTTAACTAGCTTCACTTCTGCTAATTAAGCTCAGTTGCTTAACTTCACTTCAATTGATTCAGCTCAGTTGCCTCACTTCAATTCAACTGATTCTGCTCACTTAACTAGTTTCACTTCAACTAATAGAGCTCACTTGCTTCACTTCACTTCAATTGATTAAAATCAGTTGCCTCACTTCAATTCAGCTGATTAAGCTCAGTTGCCTCACTTCACCTCAACTGATAACGCTCACTTATCTAGCTTCACTTCAACTAATTGAGCTCACTTGCTTCACTTGACTTTAATTGATTAAGCTCAGTTGCCTCACTCCACTTCAACTGATTCTGCTCACTTAACTAGCTTCACTTCAACTGATTGAGCTCACTTGCTTCACTTCACTTCAATTGATTAAGCTCAGTTGCTCTTCTTCACTTCAACTGATTGGACTTACTTATTCAGCGTCACCTCAACTGATAACGCTCACCTCACTAGCTTCACTTCTGCAAATTAAGCTCAGTTGCTTCACTTCACTTCAATTGATTCAGCTCAGTTGCCACACTTCACTTCAATTGATTAGGCTCAGTTGCCTCACTTCACTTCAACTGATTCTGCTCACTTAACTAGTTTCACTTCAACTAATAGAGCTCACGTGCTTCACTTCACTTCAATTGATTAAAATCAGTTGCCTCACTTCAATTCAGCTGATTAAGCTCAGTTGCCTCAGTTCACCTCAACTGATAACGCTCACTTATCTAGCTTCACTTCAACTAATTGAGCTCACTTGCTTCACTTGACTTTAATTGATTAAGCTCAGTTGCCTCACTCCACTTCAACTGATTCTGCTCACTTAACTAGCTTCACTTCAACTGATTAAGCTCAGTTGCCTCACTTCACCTCAACTGATAACGCTCACTTAACTAGATTCACTTCTACTAACTGAGCTCATTTGCTTCACTTCACTTCAATTGATTAGGCTCAGTTGCCTCACTTCACTTCAACTGATTCTGCTCACTTAACTAGCTTCACTTCAACTAATTGAGCTCACTTGCTTCACTTGACTTCAATTGATTAACCTCAGTTGCTTCACTTCTATTCAGCTGAGTAAGCTCAGTTGCCTCACTTCACCTCAACTGATAACGCTCACTTAACTAGCTTCACTTCTACTAATTGAGCTAAGTTGCCTCACTTCACTTCAACTGATTCTGCTCACTTAACTAGCTTCACTTCAAATAATAGAGCTCACTTGCTTCACTTCACTTCAATTGATTAAAATCAGTTGCCTCACTTCAATTCAGCTGATTAGGCTCAGTTGCCTCACTTCACCTCAACTGATAACGCTCACTTATCTAGCTTCACTTCAACTAATTGAGCTCAATTGCTTCACTTGACTTCAATTGATTCAGCTCAGTTGCCTCACTCCACTTCAACTGATTCTGCTCACTTATCTAGCTTCACTTCAACTAATTGTCCTCACTTGCTTCACTTCACTTCAATTGATTAAGCTCAGTTGCTTCACTTCAATTCAGCTGATTAAGCTCAGTTGTCTCACTTCGCCTCAACTGATAACGCTCACTTAACTAGATTCACTTCTACTAACTGAGCTCATTTGCTTCACTTCACTTCAATTGATTAGGCTCAATTGCCTCACTTCACTTCAACTGATTCTGCTCACTTAACTAGCTTCACTTCAACTAATTGAGCTCACTTGCTTCACTTGACTTCAATTGATTAACCTCAGTTGCTTCACTTCTATTCAGCTGAGTAAGCTTAGTTGCCTCACTTCACCTCAACTGATAACGCTAACTTAACTAGCTTCACTTCTACTAATTGAGCTAAGTTGCCTCACTTCACTTCAACTGATTCTGCTCACTTAACTAGCTTCACTTCAAATAATAGAGCTCACTTGCTTCACTTCACTTCAATTGATTAAAATCAGTTGCCTCACTTCACTTCTGCTAATTAAGCTCAGTTGCTTCACTTCACTTCAATTGATTCAGCTCAGTTGCCACACTTCACTTTAATTGATAAAGCTCAGTTGTCTCACTTCACCTCAACTGATAACGCTCACTTATCTAGCTTCACTTTAACTAATTGAGCTCACTTGCTTCACTTGACTTTAATTGATTAAGCTCAGTTGCCTCACTCCACTTCAACTGATTCTGCTCACTTAACTAGCTTCACTTCAACTAATTGAGCTCATTTGCTTCACTTGACTTCAATTGATCAAGCTCAGTTGCTCTTCTTCACTTCAACTGATTGGACTCACTTATTCAGCGTCACCTCAACTGATAACGCTCACTTAACTAGCTTCACTTCTGCTAATTAAGCTCAGTTGCTTCACTTCACTTCAATTGATTCAGCTCAGTTGCCACACTTCACTTCAATTGATTAGGCTCAGTTGCCTCACTTCACTTCAACTGATTCTGCTCACTTAACTAGTTTCACTCCAACTAATAAAGCTTACTTGCTTCACTTCACTTCAATTGATTAAAATCAGTTGCCTCACTTCAATTCAGCTGATTAAGCTCAGTTGCCTCACTTCACCTCAACTGATAACGCTCACTTATCTAGCTTCACTTCAACTAATTGAGCTCACTTGCTTCACTTGACTTTAATTGATTAAGCTCAGTTGCCTCACTCCACTTCAACTGATTCTGCTCACTTAACTAGCTTCACTTCAACTAATTGAGCTCACTTGCTTCACTTCACTTCAATTGATTAAGCTCAGTTGCTCTTCTTCACTTCAACTGATTGGACTCACTTATTCAGCGTCACCTCAACTGATAACGCTCACTTAACTAGCTTCACTTCTGCTAATTAAGCTCAGTTGCTTCACTTCACTTCAATTGATTCAGCTCAGTTGCCACACTTCACTTCAATTGATTAGGCTCAGTTGCCTCACTTCAATTCAACTGATTCTGCTCACTTAGCTAGCTTCACTTCAACTAATAGAGCTCACTTGCTTCACTTCACTTCAATTGATTAAAATCAGTTGCCTCACTTCACTTCAATTGATTAGGCTCAGTTGCCTCACTTCACTTCAACTGATTCTGCTCACTTAACTAGTTTCACTTCAACTAATAGAGCTCACTTGCTTCACTTTACTTCAATTGATTAAAATCAGTTGCCTCACTTCAATTCAGCTGATTAAGCTCAGTTGCTTCACTTCACTTCAACTAATTGGACTCACTTTGTTAGCGTCACCTCAACTGATAACGCTCACTTAACTAGCTTCACTTCAACTAATTGAGCTCACTTGCTTCACTTGACTTTAATTGATTAAGCTCAGTTGCCTCACTCCACTTCAACTGATTCTGCTCACTTAACTAGCTTCACTTCAACTAATGGAGCTCACTTGCTTCACTTCACTTCAATTGATTAAGCTCAATTGCTTCACTTCAATTCAGCTGATTAAGCTCAGTTGTCTCACTTCACCTCAACTGATAACGCTCACTTAACTAGATTCACTTCTACTAACTGAGCTCATTTGCTTCACTTCACTTCAATTGATTAGGCTCAGTTGCCTCACTTCACTTCAACTGATTCTGCTCACTTAACTAGCTTCACTTCAACTAATTGAGCTTACTTGCTTCACTTGACTTCAATTGATTAACCTCAGTTGCTTCACTTCACTTCAACTAATTGGACTCACTTGGTTAGCGTCACCTCAACTAATAACGCTCACTTAACTAGATTCACTTCTACTAATTGAGCTCAAGTGCTTAATTTAACTTCAATTGATTAAGCTCACTTGCTTCCCTTCACTTCAATTGATTAAGCTCAGTTGCTCTTCTTCACTTCAACTGATTGGACTCACTTATTCAGCGTCACTTCAACTGATTGAGCTCACTTGCTTCACTTCAATTCAATCGATGAAGTTCACTTGCTTCACTTCACTTCAACTAATTGGACTCACTAAGTTAGCGTCACTTCAACTGATTCTGCTCACTTAACTAGTTTCACTTCAACTAATAGAGCTCAGTTGCTTCACTTCACTTCAATTGATTAAGCTCAATTGCCTCACTTCAATTCAGCTGATTAAGCTCAGTTGCTTCACTTCACTTCAACTGATTGGACTCACTTAGTTAGCGTCACCTCAACTGATAACGCTCACTTAGCTAGCTTCACTTCTGCTAATTAAGCTCAGTTGCTTCACTTCACTTCAATTGATTCAGCTCAGTTGCCACACTTCACTTCAATTGATTAGGCTCAGTTGCCTCACTTCACTTCAACTGATTCTGCTCACTTAACTAGTTTCACTTCAACTAATAGAGCTCACTTGCTTCACTTTACTTCAATTGATTAAAATCAGTTGCCTCACTTCAATTCAGCTGATTAAGCTCAGTTGCTTCACTTCACTTCAACTAATTGGACTCACTTTGTTAGCGTCACCTCAACTGATAACGCTCACTTAACTAGCTTCACTTCAACTAATTGAGCTCACTTGCTTCACTTGACTTTAATTGATTGAGCTAAGTTGCCTCACTTCACTTCAACTGATTCTGCTCACTTAACTAGCTTCACTTCAAATAATAGAGCTCACTTGCTTCACTTCACTTCAATTGATTAAAATCAGTTGCCTCACTTCACTTCTGCTAATTAAGCTCAGTTGCTTCACTTCACTTCAATTGATTCAGCTCAGTTGCCACACTTCACTTCAATTGATTAGGCTCAGTTGCCTCACTTCACTTCAACTGATTCTGCTCACTTAACTAGTTTCACTTCAAATAATAGAGCTCACTTGCTTCACTTCACTTCAATTGATTAAAATCAGTTGCCTCACTTCAATTCAGCTGATTAAGCTCAGTTGCCTCACTTCACCTCAACTGATAACGCTCACTTATCTAGCTTCACTTCAACTAATTGAGCTCACTTGCTTCACTTGACTTTAATTGATTAAGCTCAGTTGCCTCACTCCACTTCAACTGATTCTGCTCACTTAACTAGCTTCACTTCAACTAATTGAGCTCACTTGCTTCACTTGACTTCAATTGATTAAGCTCATTCGCTTTACTTCACTTCAATTGATTAAGCTCAGTTGCTCTTCTTCACTTCAACTGATTGGACTCACTTATTCAGCGTCACCTCAACTGATAACGCTCACTTAACTAGCTTCACTTCTACTAATTGAGCTAAGTTGCCTCACTTCACTTCAACTGATTCTGCTCACTTAACTAGCTTCACTTCAAATAATAGAGCTCACTTGCTTCACTTCACTTCAATTGATTAAAATCAGTTGCCTCACTTCACTTCTGCTAATTAAGCTCAGTTGCTTCACTTCACTCCAATTGATTCAGCTCAGTTGCCACACTTCACTTCAATTGATTAGGCTCAGTTGCCTCACTTCACTTCAACTGATTCTGCTCACTTAACTAGTTTCACTTCAACTAATAGAGCTCACTTGCTTCACTTCACTTCAATTGATTAAAATCAGTTGCCTCACTTCAATTCAGCTGATTAAGCTCAGTTGCCTCACTTCACCTCAACTGATAACGCTCACTTATCTAGCTTCACTTCAACTAATTGAGCTCACTTGCTTCACTTGACTTTAATTGATTAAGCTCAGTTGCCTCACTCCACTTCAACTGATTCTGCTCACTTAACTAGCTTCACTTCAACTAATTGAGCTCACTTGCTTCACTTGACTTCAATTGATCAAGCTCAGTTGCCTCACTTCACTTCAACTAATTGGACTCACTTTGTTAGCGTCACCTCAACTGATAACGTTCGCTTAACTAGCATCACTCCAACTAATAGAGCTCACTTGCTTCACTTCACTTCAATTGATTAAAATCAGTTGCCTCACTTCAATTCAGCTGATTAAGCTCAGTTGCCTCACTTCACCTCAACTGATAACGCTCACTTATCTAGCTTCACTTCAACTAATTGAGCTCACTTGCTTCACTTGACTTCAATTGATTAGGCTCAGTTGCCTCACTTCACTTCAACTGATTCTGCTCACTTAACTAGTTTCACTTCAACTAATAGAGCTCACTTGCTTCACTTCACTTCAATTGATTAAAATCAGTTGCCTCACTTCAATTCAGCTGATTAAGCTCAGTTGCCTCACTTCACCTCAACTGATAACGCTCACTTATCTAGCTTCACTTCAACTAATTGAGCTCACTTGCTTCACTTGACTTCAATTGATTAGGCTCAGTTGCCTCACTTCACTTCAACTGATTCTGCTCACTTAACTAGTTTCACTTCAACTAATAGAGCTCACTTGCTTCACTTCACTTCAATTGATTAAAATCAGTTGCCTCACTTCAATTCAGCTGATTAAGCTCAGTTGCCTCACTTCACCTCAACTGATAACGCTCACTTATCTAGCTTCACTTCAACTAATTGAGCTCACTTGCTTCACTTGACTTCAATTGATTAGGCTCAGTTGCCTCACTTCACTTCAACTGATTCTGCTCACTTAACTAGTTTCACTTCAACTAATAGAGCTCACTTGCTTCACTTCACTTCAATTGATTAAAATCAGTTGCCTCACTTCAATTCAGCTGATTAAGCTCAGTTGCCTCACTTCACCTCAACTGATAACGCTCACTTAACTAGCATCACTCCAACTAATAGAGCTCACTTGCTTCACTTCACTTCAATTGATTAAAATCAGTTGCCTCACTTCAATTCAGCTGATTAAGCTCAGTTGCCTCACTTCACCTCAACTGATAACGCTCACTTATCTAGCTTCACTTCAACTAATTGAGCTCACTTGCTTCACTTGACTTCAATTGATTAGGCTCAGTTGCCTCACTTCACTTCAACTGATTCTGCTCACTTAACTAGTTTCACTTCAACTAATAGAGCTCACTTGCTTCACTTTACTTCAATTGATTAAAATCAGTTGCCTCACTTCAATTCAGCTGATTAAGCTCAGTTGCCTCACTTCACCTCAACTGATAACGCTCACTTATCTAGCTTCACTTCAACTAATTGAGCTCACTTGCTTCACTTGACTTCAATTGATTAAGCTCAATTGCCTCACTTCAATTCAGCTGATTAAGCTTAGTTGCTTCACTTCACTTCAACTGATTGGACTCACTTAGTTAGCGTCACCTCAACTGATAACGCTCACTTAGCTAGCTTCACTTCTGCTAATTAAGCTCAGTTGCTTCACTTCACTTCAATTGATTCAGCTCAGTTGCCACACTTCACTTCAATTGATTAGGCTCAGTTGCCTCACTTCACTTCAACTGATTCTGCTCACTTAACTAGCTTCACTTCAACTAATTGAGCTCACTTGCTTCACTTGACTTCAATTGATTAAGCTCACTTGCTTCACTTCACTTCAATTGATTAAGCTCAGTTGCTCTTCTTCACTTCAACTGATTCGACTCACTTATTCAGCGTCACCTCAACTGATAACGCTCACTTAACTAGCTTCACTTCTACTAATTGAGCTAAGTTGCCTCACTTCACTTCAACTGATTCTGCTCACTTAACTAGCTTCACTTCAACTAATTGAGCTCACTTGCTTCACTTGACTTCAATTGATTAAGCTCACTTGCTTCACTTCACTTCAATTGATTAAGCTCAGTTGCTCTTCTTCACTTCAACTGATTCGACTCACTTATTCAGCGTCACCTCAACTGATAACGCTCACTTAACTAGCTTCACTTCTACTAATTGAGCTAAGTTGCCTCACTTCACTTCAACTGATTCTGCTCACTTAACTAGCTTCACTTCAAATAATAGAGCTCACTTGCTTCACTTCACTTCAATTGATTAAGCTCAGTTGCTCTTCTTCACTTCAACTGATTGGACTCACTTATTCAGCGTCACTTCAACTGATTGAGCTCACTTGCTTCACTTCAATACAATCGATGAAGTTCCCTTGCTTCACTTCACTTCAACTAATTGGACTCACTAAGTTAGCGTCAGCTCAACTGATAACGTTCGCTTAACTAGCCTCACTCCAACTAATAGAGCTCACTTGCTTTACTTCTCTTCAATTGATTGAACTCAATTGCTTCACTTGACTTCAATTGATCAAGCTCAGTTGCCTCACTTCACTTCAACTGATTCTGCTCACTTAACTAGTTTCACTTCAACTAATAGAGCTCACATGCTTCACTTCACTTCAATTGATTAAAATCAGTTGCTTCACTTCAATTCAGCTGATTAAGCTCACTTAACTAGCTTCACTTCAACTAATTGAGCTCACTTGCTTCACTTGACTTCACTTGATCAAGCTCAGTTGCTTCACTTGACTTTAATTGATTAAGCTCAGTTGCCTCACTCCACTTCAACTGATTCTGCTCACTTAACTAGCTTCACTTCAACTAATTGAGCTCACTTGCTTCACTTGACTTCACTTGATCAAGCTCAGTTGCCTCACTTCACTTCAACTAATTGGACTCACTTTGTTAGCGTCACCTCAACTGATAACGTTCGCTTAACTAGCCTCACTCCAACTAATGGAGCTCACTTGCTTCACTTGACTTCAATTGATCAAGCTCAGTTGCCTCACTTCACTTCAACTAATTGGACTCACTTTGTTAGCGTCACCTCAACTGATAACGCTCACTTAACTAGTTTCACTTCAACTAATAGAGCTCACATGCTTCACTTCACTTCAATTGATTAAAATCAGTTGCTTCACTTCAATTCAGCTGATTAAGCTCAGTTGCCTCACTTCACCTCAACTGATAACGCTCACTTATCTAGCTTCACTTCAACTGATTGAGCTCACTTGCTTCACTTGACTTTAATTGATTAAGCTCAGTTGCCTCACTCCACTTCAACTGATTCTGCTCACTTAACTAGCTTCACTTCAACTAATTGAGCTCACTTGCTTCACTTGACTTCAATTGATTAAGCTCATTCGCTTCACTTCACTTCAATTGATTAAGCTCAGTTGCTCTTCTTCACTTCAACTGATTGGACTCACTTACTCAGCGTCACCTCAACTGATAACGCTCACTTAACTAGCTTCACTTCTACTAATTGAGCTAAGTTGCCTCACTTCACTTCAACTGATTCTGCTCACTTAAGTAGCTTCACTTCAAATAATAGAGCTCACTTGCTTCACTTCACTTCAATTGATTAAAATCAGTTGCCTCACTTCACTTCTGCTAATTAAGCTCAGTTGCTTCACTTCACTTCAATTGATTCAGCTCAGTTGCCACACTTCACTTCAATTGATTAGGCTCAGTTGCCTCACTTCACTTCAACTGATTCTGCTCACTTAACTAGCTTCACTTCAACTAATTGAGCTCACTTGCATCACTTGACTTCAATTGATTAAGCTCACTTGCTTCACTTCACTTCAATTGATTAAGCTCAGTTGCTCTTCTTCACTTCAACTGATTCGACTCACTTATTCAGCGTCACCTCAACTGATAACGCTCACTTAACTAGCTTCACTTCTACTAATTGAGCTAAGTTGCCTCACTTCACTTCAACTGATTCTGCTCACTTAACTAGCTTCACTTCAAATAATAGAGCTCACTTGCTTCACTTCACTTCAATTGATTAAGCTCAGTTGCTCTTCTTCACTTCAACTGATTGGACTCACTTATTCAGCGTCACTTCAACTGATTGAGCTCACTTGCTTCACTTCAATACAATCGATGAAGTTCCCTTGCTTCACTTCACTTCAACTAATTGGACTCACTAAGTTAGCGTCAGCTCAACTGATAACGTTCGCTTAACTAGCCTCACTCCAACTAATAGAGCTCACTTGCTTTACTTCTCTTCAATTGATTGAACTCAATTGCTTCACTTGACTTCAATTGATCAAGCTCAGTTGCCTCACTTCACTTCAACTGATTCTGCTCACTTAACTAGTTTCACTTCAACTAATAGAGCTCACATGCTTCACT
Organism: Bombylius discolor; assembly: GCA_939192795.1. Classification (NCBI taxonomy): domain Eukaryota; kingdom Metazoa; phylum Arthropoda; class Insecta; order Diptera; family Bombyliidae; genus Bombylius; species Bombylius discolor. The sequence goes on along the minus strand of OW584241.1, from coordinate 21,946,463 downwards.
TCACTTCAATTGATTAAAATCAGTTGCTTCACTTCAATTCAGCTGATTAAGCTCAGTTGCCTCACTTCACCTCAACTGATAACGCTCACTTATCTAGCTTCACTTCAACTGATTGAGCTCACTTGCTTCACTTGACTTTAATTGATTAAGCTCAGTTGCCTCACTCCACTTCAACTGATTCTGCTCACTTAACTAGCTTCACTTCAACTAATTGAGCTCACTTGCTTCACTTGACTTCACTTGATCAAGCTCAGTTGCCTCACTTCACTTCAACTAATTGGACTCACTTTGTTAGCGTCACCTCAACTGATAACGTTCGCTTAACTAGCCTCACTCCAACTAATGGAGCTCACTTGCTTCACTTGACTTCAATTGATCAAGCTCAGTTGCCTCACTTCACTTCAACTAATTGGACTCACTTTGTTAGCGTCACCTCAACTGATAACGCTCACTTAACTAGCTTCACTTCAACTAATTGTCCTCACTTGCTTCACTTCACTTCAATTGATTAAGCTCAGTTGCTTCACTTCAATTCAGCTGATTAAGCTCAGTTGTCTCACTTCACCTCAACTGATAACGCTCACTTAACTAGATTCACTTCAGTAGTAAATTGAGCTCATTTGCTTCACTTCACTTCAATTGATTAGGCTCAGTTGCCTCACTTCACTTCAACTGATTCTGCTCACTTAACTAGCTTCACTTCAACTAATTGAGCTCACTTGCTTCACTTGACTTCAATTGATTAAGCTCACTTGCTTCACTTCACTTCAATTGATTAAGCTCAGTTGCTCTTCTTCACTTCAACTGATTGGACTCACTTATTCAGCGTCACCTCAACTGATAACGCTCACTTAACTAGCTTCACTTCTGCTAATTAAGCTCAGTTGCTTCACTTCACTTCAATTGATTCAGCTCAGTTGCCACACTTCACTTCAATTGATTAGGCTCAGTTGCCTCACTTCACTTCAACTGATTCTGCTCACTTAACTAGTTTCACTTCAACTAATAGAGCTCACTTGCTTCACTTCACTTCAATTGATTAAAATCAGTTGCCTCACTTCAATTCAGCTGATTAAGCTCAGTTGCCTCACTTCACCTCAACTGATAACGCTCACTTAACTAGCTTCACTTCAACTAATTGTCCTCACTTGCTTCACTCCACTTTAATTGATTAAGCTCAGTTGCTTCACTTCAATTCAGCTGATTAGGCTCAGTTGTCTCACTTCACTTCAACTAATTGAGTTCACTTGCTTCACTTGACTTTAATTGATTAAGCTCAGTTGCCTCACTCCACTTCAACTGATTCTGCTCACTTAACTAGCTTCACTTCAACTAATGGAGCTCACTTGCTTCACTTGACTTCAATTGATCAAGCTTAGTTGCCTCACTTCACTTCAACTAATTGGACTCACTTTGTTAGCGTCACCTCAACTGATAACGCTCACTTAACTAGCTTCACTTCAACTAATTGTCCTCACTTGCTTTACTTCTCTTCAATTGATTAAGCTCAGTTGCTTCACTTCAATTCAGCTGATTAAGCTCAGTTGTCTCACTTCACCTCAACTGATAACGCTCACTTAACTAGATTCACTTCTACTAATTGAGCTCATTTGCTTCACTTCACTTCAATTGATTAGGCTCACTTAACTAGCTTCACTTCAACTAATTGTCCTCACTTGCTTCACTTCTCTTCAATTGATTAAGCTCAGTTGCTTCACTTCAATTCAGCTGATTAAGCTCAGTTGTCTCACTTCACCTCAACTGATAACGCTCACTTAAAAAGATTCACTCCTACTAATTGAGCTCACTCGCTTCACTTGACTTCAATTGATTAACCTCAGTTGCTTCACTTCACTTCAACTAATTGGACTCACTTAGTTAGCGTCACCTCAACTAATAACGCTCACTTAACTAGCTTCACTTCAACTAATTGTCCTCACTTGCTTCACTTCACTTCAATTGATTAAGCTCAGTTGCGTCACTTCAATTCAGCTGATTAAGCTCAGTTGTCTCACTTCACCTCAACTGATAACGCTCATTTAACTAGATTCACTTCTACTAATTGAGCTCAGTTGCTTCACTTGACTTTAATTGATTAGGCTCAGTTGCCTCACTTCACTTCAACTGATTCTGCTCACTTAACTAGCTTCACTTCAACTAATTGAGCTCACTTGCTTCACTTGACTTCAATTGATTAAGCTCACTTGCTTCACTTCACTTCAATTGATTAAGCTCAGTTGCTCTTCTTCACTTCAACTGATTGGACTCACTTATTCAGCGTCACCTCAACTGATAACGCTCACTTAACTAGCTTCACTTCTGCTAATTAAGCTCAGTTGCTTCACTTCACTTCAATTGATTAGGCTCAGTTGCCTCACTTCACTTCATCTGATTCTGCTCACTTAACTAGTTTCACTTCAACTAATAGAGCTCACTTGCTTCACTTCACTTATATTGATTAAAATCAGTTGCCTCACTTCAATTCAGCTGATTAAGCTCAGTTGCCTCACTTCACTTCAACTGATAACGCTCACTTATCTAGCTTCACTTCAACTAATTGAGCTCACTTGCTTCACTTGACTTTAATTGATTAAGCTCAGTTGCCTCACTCCACTTCAACTGATTCTGCTCACTTAACTAGCTTCACTTCAACTAATGGAGCTCACTTGCTTCTCTTGACTTCAATTGATCAAGCTCAGTTGCCTCACTTCACTTCAACTAATTGGACTCACTTTGTTAGCGTCACCTCAACTGATAACGCTCACTTAACTAGCTTCACTTCAACTAATTGTCCTCACTTGCTTCACTTCACTTCAATTGATTAAGCTCAGTTGCTTCACTTCAATTCAGCTGATTAAGCTCAGTTGCTCTTCTTCACTTCAACTGATTGGACTCACTTATTCAGCGTCACCTCAACTGATAACGCTCACTTAACTAGCTTCACTTCTACTAATTGAGTTCAGTTGCTTCACTTGACTTTAATTGATTAAGCTCAGTTGCCTCACTCCACTTCAACTGATTCTGCTCACTTAACTAGCTTCACTTCAACTAATTGAGCTCACTTGCTTCACTTGACTTCAATTGATTAAGCTCACTTGCTTCACTTCAATTCAGCTGATTAAGCTCAGTTGCTTCACTTCACTTCAACTGATTGGACTCACTTAGTTAGCGTCACCTCAACTGATAACGCTCACTTAGCTAGCTAAAACTTCTGCAAATTAAGCTCAGTTGCTTCACTTCACTTCAATTGATTCAGCTCAGTTGCCACACTTCACTTCAATTGATTAGGCTCAGTTGCTCCACTTCATTTCAACTGATTCTGCTCACTTAACTAGTTTCACTTCAACTAATAGAGCTCACTTGCTTCACTTCACTTCAATTGATTAAAATCAGTTGCCTCACTTCAATTCAGCTGATTAAGCTCAGTTGCCTCACTTCACCTCAACTGATAACGCTCACTTATCTAGCTTCACTTCAACTAATTGAGCTCACTTGCTTCACTTGACTTTAATTAATTAAGCTCAGTTGCCTCACTCCACTTCAACTGATTCTGCTCACTTAACTAGCTTCACTTCAACTAATGGAGCTCACTTGCTTCACTTGACTTCAATTGATCAAGCTTAGTTGCCTCACTTCACTTCAACTAATTGGACTCACTTTGTTAGCGTCACCTCAACTGATAACGCTCACTTAACTAGCTTCACTTCAACTAATTGTCCTCACTTGCTTCACTTCTCTTCAATTGATTAAGCTCAGTTGCTTCACTTCAATTCAGCTGATTAAGCTCAGTTGTCTCACTTCACCTCAACTGATAACGCTCACTTAACTAGATTCACTTCTACTAATTGAGCTCATTTGCTTCACTTCACTTCCATTGATTAGGCTCACTTAACTAGCTTCACTTCAACTAATTGAGCTCACTTGCTTCACTTGACTTCAATTGATTAACCTCAGTTGCTTCACTTCACTTCAACTAATTGGACTCACTTAGTTAGCGTCACCTCAACTAATAACGCTCACTTAACTAGCTTCACTTTAACTAATTGTCCTCACTTGCTTCACTTCACTTCAATTGATTAAGCTCAGTTGCTTCACTTCAATTCAGCTGATTAAGCTCAGTTGTCTCACTTCACCTCAACTGATAACGCTCACTTAACTAGATTCACTTCTACTAATTGAGCTCAGTTGCTTCACTTGACTTTAATTGATTAAGCTCAGTTGCCTCACTCCACTTCAACTGATTCTGCTCACTTAACTAGCTTCACTTCAACTAATTGAGCTCACTTGCTTCACTTGACTTCACTTGATCAAGCTCAGTTGCCTCACTTCACTTCAACTAATTGGACTCACTTTGTTAGCGTCACCTCAACTGATAACGTTCGCTTAACTAGCCTCACTCCAACTAATGGAGCTCACTTGCTTCACTTGACTTCAATTGATCAAGCTCAGTTGCCTCACTTCACTTCAACTAATTGGACTCACTTTGTTAGCGTCACCTCAACTGATAACGCTCACTTAACTAGCTTCACTTCAACTAATTGTCCTCACTTGCTTCACTTCACTTCAATTGATTAGGCTCAGTTGCCTCACTTCACTTCAACTGATTCTGCTCACTTAACTAGCTTCACTTCAACTAATTGAGCTCACTTGCTTCACTTGACTTCAATTGATTAAGCTCACTTGCTTCACTTCACTTCAATTGATTAAGCTCAGTTGTCTCACTTCACCTCAACTGATAACGCTCACTTAACTAGATTCACTTCAGTAGTAAATTGAGCTCATTTGCTTCACTTCACTTCAATTGATTAGGCTCAGTTGCCTCACTTCACTTCAACTGATTCTGCTCACTTAACTAGCTTCACTTCAACTAATTGAGCTCACTTGCTTCACTTGACTTCAATTGATTAAGCTCACTTGCTTCACTTCACTTCAATTGATTAAGCTCAGTTGCTCTTCTTCACTTCAACTGATTGGACTCACTTATTCAGCGTCACCTCAACTGATAACGCTCACTTAACTAGCTTCACTTCTGCTAATTAAGCTCAGTTGCTTCACTTCACTTCAATTGACTCAGCTCAGTTGCCACACTTCACTTCAATTGATTAGGCTCAGTTGCCTCACTTCACTTCAACTGATTCTGCTCACTTAACTAGTTTCACTTCAACTAATAGAGCTCACTTGCTTCACTTCACTTCAATTGATTAAAATCAGTTGCCTCACTTCAATTCAGCTGATTAAGCTCAGTTGCCTCACTTCACCTCAACTGATAACGCTCACTTAACTAGCTTCACTTCAACTAATTGTCCTCACTTGCTTCACTCCACTTTAATTGATTAAGCTCAGTTGCTTCACTTCAATTCAGCTGATTAGGCTCAGTTGTCTCACTTCACTTCAACTAATTGAGCTCACTTGCTTCACTTGACTTTAATTGATTAAGCTCAGTTGCCTCACTCCACTTCAACTGATTCTGCTCACTTAACTAGCTTCACTTCAACTAATGGAGCTCACTTGCTTCACTTGACTTCAATTGATCAAGCTTAGTTGCCTCACTTCACTTCAACTAATTGGACTCACTTTGTTAGCGTCACCTCAACTGATAACGCTCACTTAACTAGCTTCACTTCAACTAATTGTCCTCACTTGCTTTACTTCTCTTCAATTGATTAAGCTCAGTTGCTTCACTTCAATTCAGCTGATTAAGCTCAGTTGTCTCACTTCACCTCAACTGATAACGCTCACTTAACTAGATTCACTTCTACTAATTGAGCTCATTTGCTTCACTTCACTTCAATTGATTAGGCTCACTTAACTAGCTTCACTTCAACTAATTGTCCTCACTTGCTTCACTTTTCTTCAATTGATTAAGCTCAGTTGCTTCACTTCAATTCAGCTGATTAAGCTCAGTTGTCTCACTTCACCTCAACTGATAACGCTCACTTAAAAAGATTCACTCCTACTAATTGAGCTCACTCGCTTCACTTGACTTCAATTGATTAACCTCAGTTGCTTCACTTCACTTCAACTAATTGGACTCACTTTGTTAGCGTCACCTCAACTGATAACGCTCACTTAACTAGCTTCACTTCAACTAATTGTCCTCACTTGCTTCACTTCACTTCAATTGATTAAACTCAGTTGCGTCACTTCAATTCAGCTGATTAAGCTCAGTTGTCTCACTTCACCTCAACTGATAACGCTCACTTAACTAGATTCACTTCTACGAATTGAGCTCAGTTGCTTCACTTGACTTTAATTGATTAGGCTCAGTTGCCTCACTTCACTTCAACTGATTCTGCTCACTTAACTAGCTTCACTTCAACTAATTGAGCTCACTTGCTTCACTTGACTTCAATTGATTAAGCTCACTTGCTTCACTTCACTTCAATTGATTAAGCTCAGTTGCTCTTCTTCACTTCAACTGATTGGACTCACTTATTCAGCGTCACCTCAACTGATAACGCTCACTTAACTAGCTTCACTTCTGCTAATTAAGCTCAGTTGCTTCACTTCACTTCAATTGATTCAGCTCAGTTGCCACACTTCACTTCAATTGATTAGGCTCAGTTGCCTCACTTCACTTCAACTGATTCTGCTCACTTAACTAGTTTCACTTCAACTAATAGAGCTCACTTGCTTCACTTCACTTATATTGATTAAAATCAGTTGCCTCACTTCAATTCAGCTGATTAAGCTCAGTTGCCTCACTTCACTTCAACTGATAACGCTCACTTATCTAGCTTCACTTCAAATAATTGAGCTCACTTGCTTCACTTGACTTTAATTGATTAAGCTCAGTTGCCTCACTCCACTTCAACTGATTCTGCTCACTTAACTAGCTTCACTTCAACTAATGGAGCTCACTTGCTTCTCTTGACTTCAATTGATCAAGCTCAGTTGCCTCACTTCACTTCAACTAATTGGACTCACTTTGTTAGCGTCACCTGAACTGATAACGCTCACTTAACTAGCTTCACTTCAACTAATTGTCCTCACTTGCTTCACTTCACTTCAATTGATTAAGCTCAGTTGCTTCACTTCAATTCAGCTGATTAAGCTCAGTTGTCTCACTTCACCTCAACTGATAACGCTCACTTAACTAGATTCACTTCTACTAATTGAGTTCAGTTGCTTCACTTGACTTTAATTGATTAAGCTCAGTTGCCTCACTCCACTTCAACTGATTCTGCTCACTTAACTAGCTTCACTTCAACTAATTGAGCTCACTTGCTTCACTTGACTTCAATTGATTAAGCTCACTTGCTTCACTTCAATTCAGCTGATTAAGCTCAGTTGCTTCACTTCACTTCAACTGATTGGACTCACTTAGTTAGCGTCACCTCAACTGATAACGCTCACTTAGCTAGCTTCACTTCTGCAAATTAAGCTCAGTTGCTTCACTTCACTTCAATTGATTCAGCTCAGTTGCCACACTTCACTTCAATTGATTAGGCTCAGTTGCTCCACTTCACTTCAACTGATTCTGCTCACTTAACTAGTTTCACTTCAACTAATAGAGCTCACTTGCTTCACTTCACTTCAATTGATTAAAATCAGTTGCCTCACTTCAATTCAGCTGATTAAGCTCAGTTGCCTCACTTCACCTCAACTGATAACGCTCACTTATCTAGCTTCACTTCAACTAATTGAGCTCACTTGCTTCACTTGACTTTAATTGATTAAGCTCAGTTGCCTCACTCCACTTCAACTGATTCTGCTCACTTAACTAGCTTCACTTCAACTAATGGAGCTCACTTGCTTCACTTGACTTCAATTGATCAAGCTTAGTTGCCTCACTTCACTTCAACTAATTGGACTCACTTTGTTAGCGTCACCTCAACTGATAACGCTCACTTAACTAGCTTCACTTCAACTAATTGTCCTCACTTGCTTCACTTCTCTTCAATTGATTAAGCTCAGTTGCTTCACTTCAATTCAGCTGATTAAGCTCAGTTGTCTCACTTCACCTCAACTGATAACGCTCACTTAACTAGATTCACTTCTACTAATTGAGCTCATTTGCTTCACTTCACTTCCATTGATTAGGCTCACTTAACTAGCTTCACTTCAACTAATTGAGCTCACTTGCTTCACTTGACTTCAATTGATTAACCTCAGTTGCTTCACTTCACTTCAACTAATTGGACTCACTTAGTTAGCGTCACCTCAACTAATAACGCTCACTTAACTAGCTTCACTTCAACTAATTGTTCTCACTTGCTTCACTTCACTTCAATTGATTAAGCTCAGTTGCTTCACTTCAATTCAGCTGATTAAGCTCAGTTGTCTCACTTCACCTCAACTGATAACGCTCACTTAACTAGATTCACTTCTACTAATTGAGCTCAGTTGCTTCACTTGACTTTAATTGATTAAGCTCAGTTGCCTCACTCCACTTCAACTGATTCTGCTCACTTAACTAGCTTCACTTCAACTAATTGAGCTCACTTGCTTCACTTGACTTCAATTGATTAAGCTTACTTGCTTCACTTCACTTCAATTGATTAAGCTCAGTTGCTCTTCTTCACTTCAACTGATTGGACTCACTTATTCAGCGTCACCTCAACTGATAAAACTCACTTAACTAGCTTCACTTCTGCCAATTAAGCTCAGTTGCTTCACTTCACTTCAATTGATTCAGCTCAGTTGCCACACTTTACTTCAATTGATTAGGCTCAGTTGCCTCACTTCACTTCAACTGATTCTGCTCACTTAACTAGTTTCACTTCAACTAATAGAAATCACTTGCTTCACTTCACTTCAATTGATTAAAATCAGTTGCCTCACTTCACTTCAACTGATTCTGCTCACTTAAGTAGTTTCACTTCAACTAATAGAGCTCACTTGCTTCACTTCACTTCAATTGATTAAAATCAGTTGCCTCACTTCACCTCAACTGATAACGCTCACTTATCTAGCTTCACTTCAACTAATTGAGCTCACTTGCTTCACTTGACTTTAATTGATTAAGCTCAGTTGCCTCACTCCACTTCAACTGATTCTGCTCACTTAACTAGCTTCACTTCAACTAATTGAGCTCACTTGCTTCACTTGACTTCAATTGATCAAGCTTAGTTGCCTCACTTCACTTCAACTAATTGGACTCACTTTGTTAGCGTCACCTCAACTGATAACGTTCGCTTAACTAGCCTCACTCCAACTAATAGAGCTCACTTGCTTTACTTCACCTCAATTGATTAAGCTCAATTGCCTCACTTCAATTAAGCTGATTAAGCTCAGTTGCTTCACTTCACTTCAACTGATTGGACTCACTTAGTTAGCGTCACCTCAACTGATAACGCTCACTTAGCTAGCTTCACTTCTGCTAATTAAGCTCAGTTGCTTCACTTCACTTCAATTGATTAGGCTCAGTTGCCTCACTTCACCTCAACTGATAACGCTCACTTATCTAGCTTCACTTCAACTAATTGAGCTCACTTGCTTCACTTGACTTTAATTGATTAAGCTCAGTTGCCTCACTCCACTTCAACTGATTCTGCTCACTTAACTAGCTTCACTTCAACTAATGGAGCTCACTTGCTTCACTTGACTTCAATTGATCAAGCTCAGTTGCCTCACTTCACTTCAACTAATTGGACTCACTTTGTTAGCGTCACCTCAACTGATAACGCTTACTTAACTAGCTTCACTTCTGCTAATTAAGCTCAGTTGCTTCACTTCACTTCTGCTAATTAAGCTCAGTTGCTTCACTTCACTTCAATTGATTCAGCTCAGTTGCCACACTTCACTTCAATTGATTAGGCTCAGTTGCCTCACTTCACTTCAACTGATTCTGCTCACTTAACTAATTTCACTTCAACTAATAGAGCTCACTTGCTTCACTTCACTTCAATTGATTAAAATCAGTTGCCTCACTTCAATTCATCTGATTAAGCTCAGTTGCCTCACTTCACCTCAACTGAAAACACTCACTTATCTAGCTTCACTTCAACTAATTGAGCTCACTTGCTTCACTTGACTTTAATTGATTAAGCTCAGTTGCCTCACTCCACTTCAACTGATTCTGCTCACTTAACCAGCTTCACTTCAACTAATTGAGCTCACTTGCTTCACTTGACTTCAATTGATTAAGCTCACTTGCTTCACTTCACTTCAATTGATTAAGCTCAGTTGCTCTTCTTCACTTCAACTGATTGGACTCACTTATTCAGCGTCACCTCAACTGATAACGCTCACTTAACTAGCTTCACTTCTGCTAATTAAGCTCAGTTGCTTCACTTCACTTCAATTGATTCAGCTCAGTTGCCACACTTCACTTCAATTGATTAGGCTCAGTTGCCTCACTTCACTTCAACTGATTCTGCTCACTTAACTAGTTTCACTTCAACTAATAGAGCTCACTTGCTTCACTTGACTTTAATTGATTAAGCTCAGTTGCCTCACTCCACTTCAACTGATTCTGCTCACTTAACTAGCTTCACTTCAACTAATGGAGCTCACTTGCTTCACTTGACTTCAATTGATCAAGCTCAGTTGCCTCACTTCACTTCAACTAATTGGACTCACTTTGTTAGCGTCACCTCAACTGATAACGCTCACTTAACTAGCTTCACTTCTGCTAATTAAGCTCAGTTGCTTCACTTCACTTCAATTGATTCAGCTCAGTTGCCACACTTCACTTCAATTGATTAGGCTCAGTTGCCTCACTTCACTTCAACTGATTCTGCTCACTTAACTAGTTTCACTTCAACTAATAGAGCTCACTTGCTTCACTTGACTTTAATTGATTAAGCTCAGTTGCCTCACTCCACTTCAACTGATTCTGCTCACTTAACTAGCTTCACTTCAACTAATGGAGCTCACTTGCTTCACTTGACTTCAATTGATCAAGCTCAGTTGCCTCACTTCACTTCAACTAATTGGACTCACTTATTCAGCGTCACCTCAACTGATAACGCTCACTTAACTAGCTTCACTTCTGCTAATTAAGCTCAGTTGCTTCACTTCACTTCAATTGATTCAGCTCAGTTGCCACACTTCACTTCAATTGATTAGGCTCAGTTGCCTCACTTCACTTCAACTGATTCTGCTCACTTAACTAGTTTCACTTCAACTAATAGAGCTCACTTGCTCCACTTCACTTCAATTGATTAAAATCAGTTGCCCCACTTCAATTCAGCTGTTTAAGCTCAGTTGCCTCACTTCACCTCAACTGATAACACTCACTTATCTAGCTTCACTTCAACTAATTGAGCTCACTTGCTTCACTTGACTTTAATTGATTAAGCTCAGTTGCCTCACTCCACTTCAACTGATTCTGCTCACTTAACCAGCTTCACTTCAACTAATTGAGCTCACTTGCTTCACTTGACTTCAATTGATTAAGCTCACTTGCTTCACTTCACTTCAATTGATTAAGCTCAGTTGCTCTTCTTCACTTCAACTGATTGGACTCACTTATTCAGCGTCACCTCAACTGATAACGCTCACTTAACTAGCTTCACTTCTGCTAATTAAGCTCAGTTGCTTCACTTCACTTCAATTGATTCAGCTCAGTTGCCACACTTCACTTCAATTGATTAGGCTCAGTTGCCTCACTTCACCTCAACTGATAACGCTCACTTATCTAGCTTCACTTCAACTAATTGAGCTCACTTGCTTCACTTGACTTTAATTGATTAAGCTCAGTTGCCTCACTCCACTTCAACTGATTCTGCTCACTTAACTAGCTTCACTTCAACTAATGGAGCTCACTTGCTTCACTTGACTTCAATTGATCAAGCTCAGTTGCCTCACTTCACTTCAACTAATTGGACTCACTTTGTTAGCGTCACCTCAACTGATAACGCTTACTTAGCTAGCTTCACTTCAACTAATTGAGCTAACTTGCTTCACTTGACTTTAATTGATTAAGCTCAGTTGCCTCACTCCACTTCAACTGATTCTGCTCACTTAACTAGCTTCACTTCAACTAATTGAGCTCACTTGCTTCACTTGACTTCAATTGATCAAGCTCAGTTGCCTCACTTCACTTCAACTAATTGGACTCACTTTGTTAGCGTCACCTCAACTGATAACGTTCGCTTAACTAGCCTCACTCCAACTAATAGAGCTCACTTGCTTTACTTCACTTCAATTGATTAAGCTCAATTGCCTCACTTCAATTCAGCTGATTAAGCTCAGTTGCCACACTTCACTTCAATTGATTGGGCTCAGTTGCCTCACTTCACTTCAACTGATTCTGCTGACTTAACTAGTTTCACTTCAACTAATAGAGCTCACTTGCTTCACTTCACTTCAATTGATTAAAATCAGTTGCCTCACTTCAATTCAGCTGATTAAGCTCAGTTGCCTCACTTCACCTCAACTGATAACGCTCACTTATCTAGCTTCACTTCAACTTATTGAGCTCACTTGCTTCACTTGACTTCAATTGATCAAGCTCAGTTGCCTCACTTCACTTCAACTAATTGGACTCACTTTGTTAGCGTCAGCTCAACTGATAACGCTCACTTAACTAGCTTCACTTCAACTAATTGTCCTCACTTGCTTCACTCCACTTTAATTGATGAAGCTCAGTTGCCTCACTCCACTTCAACTGATTCTGCTCACTTAACTAGCTTCACTTCAACTAATGGAGCTCACTTGCTTCACTTGACTTCAATTGATCAAGCTCAGTTGCCTCACTTCACTTCAACTAATTGGACTCACTTTGTTAGCGTCAGCTCAACTGATAACGCTCACTTAACTAGCTTCACTTCAACTAATTGTCCTCACTTGCTTCACTCCACTTTAATTGATTAAGCTCAGTTGCTTCACTTCAATTCAGCTGATTAGGCTCAGTTGTCTCACTTCACTTCAACTAATTGAGCTCACTTGCTTCACTTGACTTTAATTGATCAAGCTTAGTTGCCTCACTTCACTTCAACTAATTGGACTCACTTTGTTAGCGTCACCTCAACTGATAACGCTCACTTAACTAGCTTCACTTCAATTGATTCAGCTCAGTTGCCTCACTTCATTTCAGTTGATTAGGCTCAGTTGTCTCACTTCACTTCAACTGATTAAGCTCAGTTGCCTCACTTCACCTCAACTGATAACGCTCACTTAACTAGCTTCACTTCTACTAATTGAGCTCAGTTGCTTCACTTGACTTTAATTGATTAAGCTCAGTTGCCTCACTCCACTTCAACTGATTCTGCTCACTTAACTAGCTTCACTTCAACTAATTGAGCTCACTTCCTTCACTTCACTTCAATTGATTAAGCTCACTTGCTTCACTTCACTTCAATTGATTAAGCTCAGTTGCTCTTCTTCACTTCAACTGATTGGACTCACTTATTCAGCGTCACCTCAACTGATAACGCTCACTTAACTAGCTTCACTTCTGCTAATTAAGCTCAGTTGCTTCACTTCACTTCAATTGATTCAGCTCAGTTGCCTCACTTCACTTGAGTTGTTTAGGCTCATTTGCTTCACTTCACTTCAATTGATTAGGCTCACTTAACTAGCTTCACTTCAACTAATTGAGCTCACTTGCTTCACTTGACTTCAATTGATTAACCTCAGTTGCTTCACTTCACTTCAACTAATTGGACTCACTTAGTTAGCGTCACCTCAACTAATAACGCTCACTTAACTAGCTTCACTTCAACTAATTGTCCTCACTTGCTTCACTTCACTTCAATTGATTAAGCTCAGTTGCTTCACTTCAATTCAGCTGATTAAGCGCAGTTGTCTCACTTCACCTCAACTGATAACGCTCACTTAACTAGATTCACTTCTACTAATTGAGCTCAGTTGCTTCACTTGACTTTAATTGATTAAGCTCAGTTGCCTCACTCCACTTCAACTGATTCTGCTCACTTAACTAGCTTCACTTCAACTAATTGAGCTCACTTGCTTCACTTCACTTCAATTGATTAAGTTCACTTGCTTCACTTCACTTCAATTGATTAAGCTCAGTTGCTCTTCTTCACTTCAACTGATTGGACTCACTTATTCAGCGTCACCTCAACTGATAACGCTCACTTAACTAGCTTCACTTCTGCTAATTAAGCTCAGTTGCTTCACTTCACTTCAATTGATTCAGCTCAGTTGCCACACTTCACTTCAATTGATTAGGCTCAGTTGCCTCACTTCACTTCAACTGATTCTGCTCACTTAACTAGTTTCACTTCAACTAATAGAGCTCACTTGCTTCACTTCACTTCAATTGATTAAAATCAGTTGCCTCACTTCACTTCAACTGATTCTGCTCACTTAACTAGTTTCACTTCAACTAATAGAGCTCACTTGCTTCACTTCACTTCAATTGATTAAAATCAGTTGCCTCAATTCACCTCAACTGATAACGCTCACTTATCTAGCTTCACTTCAACTAATTGAGCTCACTTGCTTCACATGACTTTAATTGATTAAGCTCAGTTGCCTCACTCCACTTCAACTGATTCTGCTCACTTAACTAGCTTCACTTCAACTAATTGAGCTCACTTGCTTAACTTGACTTCAATTGATCAAGCTTAGCTGCCTCACTTCACTTCAACTAATTGGACTCACTTTGTTAGCGTCACCTCAACTGATAACGTTCGCTTAACTAGCCTCACTCCAACTAATAGAGCTCACTTGCTTTACTTCACCTCAATTGATTAAGCTCAATTGCCTCACTTCAATTCAGCTGATTAAGCTCAGTTGCTTCACTTCACTTCAACTGATTGGACTCACTTAGTTAGCGTCACCTCAACTGATAACGCTCACTTAGCTAGCTTCACTTCTGCTTATTAAGCTCAGTTGCTTCACTTCACTTCAATTGATTCAGCTCAGTTGCCACACTTCACTTCAATTGATTAGGCTCAGTTGCCTCACTTCACCTCAACTGATAACGCTCACTTATCTAGCTTCACTTCAACTAATTGAGCTCACTTGCTTCACTTGACTTTAATTGATTAAGCTCAGTTGCCTCACTCCACTTCAACTGATTCTGCTCACTTAACTAGCTTCACTTCAACTAATGGAGCTCACTTGCTTCACTTGACTTCAATTGATCAAGCTCAGTTGCCTCACTTCACTTCAACTAATTGGACTCACTTTGTTAGCGTCACCTCAACTGATAACGCTTACTTAGCTAGCTTCACTTCTGCTAATTAAGCTCAGTTGCTTCACTTCACTTCTGCTAATTAAGCTCAGTTGCTTCACTTCACTTCAATTGATTCAGCTCAGTTGCCACACTTCACTTCAATTGATTAGGCTCAGTTGCCTCACTTCACTTCAACTGATTCTGCTCACTTAACTAATTTCACTTCAACTAATAGAGCTCACTTGCTTCACTTCACTTCAATTGATTAAAATCAGTTGCCTCACTTCAATTCATCTGATTAAGCTCAGTTGCCTCACTTCACCTCAACTGATAACACTCACTTATCTAGCTTCACTTCAACTAATTGAGCTCACTTGCTTCACTTGACTTTAATTGATTAAGCTCAGTTGCCTCACTCCACTTCAACTGATTCTGCTCACTTAACCAGCTTCACTTCAACTAATTGAGCTCACTTGCTTCACTTGACTTCAATTGATTAAGCTCACTTGCTTCACTTCACTTCAATTGATTAAGCTCAGTTGCTCTTCTTCACTTCAACTGATTGGACTCACTTATTCAGCGTCACCTCAACTGATAACGCTCACTTAACTAGCTTCACTTCTGCTAATTAAGCTCAGTTGCTTCACTTCACTTCAATTGATTCAGCTCAGTTGCCACACTTCACTTCAATTGATTAGGCTCAGTTGCCTCACTTCACCTCAACTGATAACGCTCACTTAACTAGTTTCACTTCAACTAATTGAGCTCACTTGCTTCACTTGACTTTAATTGATTAAGCTCAGTTGCCTCACTCCACTTCAACTGATTCTGCTCACTTAACTAGCTTCACTTCAACTAATTGAGCTCACTTGCTTCACTTGACTTCAATTGATCAAGCTCAGTTGCCTCACTTCACTTCAACTAATTGGACTCACTTTGTTAGCGTCACCTCAACTGATAACGTTCGCTTAACTAGCCTCACTCCAACTAATAGAGCTCACTTGCTTTACTTCACCTCAATTGATTAAGCTCAATTGCCTCACTTCAATTCAGCTGATTAAGCTCAGTTGCTTCACTTCACTTCAACTGATTGGACTCACTTAGTTAGCGTCACCTCAACTGATAACGCTCACTTAGCTAGCTTCACTTCTGCTTATTAAGCTCAGTTGCTTCACTTCACTTCAATTGATTCAGCTCAGTTGCCACACTTCACTTCAATTGATTAGGCTCAGTTGCCTCACTTCACCTCAACTGATAACGCTCACTTATCTAGCTTCACTTCAACTAATTGAGCTCACTTGCTTCACTTGACTTTAATTGATTAAGCTCAGTTGCCTCACTCCACTTCAACTGATTCTGCTCACTTAACTAGCTTCACTTCAACTAATTGAGCTCACTTGCTTCACTTGACTTTAATTGATTAAGCTCAGTTGCCTCACTCCACTTCAACTGATTCTGCTCACTTATCTAGCTTCACTTCAACTAATTGAGCTCACTTGCTTCACATGACTTTAATTGATTAAGCTCAGTTGCCTCACTCCACTTCAACTGATTCTGCTCACTTAACTAGCTTCACTTCAACTAATTGAGCTCACTTGCTTAACTTGACTTCAATTGATCAAGCTTAGCTGCCTCACTTCACTTCAACTAATTGGACTCACTTTGTTAGCGTCACCTCAACTGATAACGTTCGCTTAACTAGCCTCACTCCAACTAATAGAGCTCACTTGCTTTACTTCACCTCAATTGATTAAGCTCAATTGCCTCACTTCAATTCAGCTGATTAAGCTCAGTTGCTTCACTTCACTTCAACTGATTGGACTCACTTAGTTAGCGTCACCTCAACTGATAACGCTCACTTAGCTAGCTTCACTTCTGCTTATTAAGCTCAGTTGCTTCACTTCACTTCAATTGATTCAGCTCAGTTGCCACACTTCACTTCAATTGATTAGGCTCAGTTGCCTCACTTCACCTCAACTGATAACGCTCACTTATCTAGCTTCACTTCAACTAATTGAGCTCACTTGCTTCACTTGACTTTAATTGATTAAGCTCAGTTGCCTCACTCCACTTCAACTGATTCTGCTCACTTAACTAGCTTCACTTCAGCTAATGGAGCTCACTTGCTTCACTTGACTTCAATTGATCAAGCTCAGTTGCCTCACTTCAATTCAGCTGATTAAGCTCAGTTGCTACACTTCACTTCAACTGATTGGACTCACTTAGTTAGCGTCACCTCAACTGATAACGCTCACTTAGCTAGCTTCACTTCTGCTAATTAGGCTCAGTTGCTTCACTTCACTTCAATTGATTCAGCTCAGTTGCCACACTTCACTTCAATTGATTGGGCTCAGTTGCCTCACTTCACTTCAACTGATTCTGCTGACTTAACTAGTTTCACTTCAACTAATAGAGCTCACTTGCTTCACTTCACTTCAATTGATTAAAATCAGTTGCCTCACTTCAATTCAGCTGATTAAGCTCAGTTGCTACACTTCACTTCAACTGATTGGACTCACTTAGTTAGCGTCACCTCAACTGATAACGCTCACTTAGCTAGCTTCACTTCTGCTAATTAGGCTCAGTTGCTTCACTTCACTTCAATTGATTCAGCTCAGTTGCCACACTTCACTTCAATTGATTAGGCTCAGTTGCCTCACTTCACCTCAACTGATAACGCTCACTTATCTAGCTTCACTTCAACTAATTGAGCTCACTTGCTTCACTTGACTTTAATTGATTAAGCTCAGTTGCCTCACTCCACTTCAACTGATTCTGCTCACTTAACTAGCTTCACTTCAACTAATTGAGCTCACTTGCTTCACTTGACTTCAATTGATTAACCTCAGTTGCTTCACTTCACTTCAACTAATTGGACTCACTTAGTTAGCGTCACCTCAACTAATAACGCTCACTTAACTAGCTTCACTTCAACTAATTGTCCTCACTTGCTTCACTTCACTTCAATTGATTAAGCTCAGTTGCTTCACTTCAATTCAGCTGATTAAGCGCAGTTGTCTCACTTCACCTCAACTGATAACGCTCACTTAACTAGATTCACTTCTACTAATTGAGCTCAGTTGCTTCACTTGACTTTAATTGATTAAGCTCAGTTGCCTCACTCCACTTCAACTGATTCTGCTCACTTAACTAGCTTCACTTCAACTAATTGAGCTCACTTGCTTCACTTCACTTCAATTGATTAAGTTCACTTGCTTCACTTCACTTCAATTGATTAAGCTCAGTTGCTCTTCTTCACTTCAACTGATTGGACTCACTTATTCAGCGTCACCTCAACTGATAACGCTCACTTAACTAGCTTCACTTCTGCTAATTAAGCTCAGTTGCTTCACTTCACTTCAATTGATTCAGCTCAGTTGCCACACTTCACTTCAATTGATTAGGCTCAGTTGCCTCACTTCACTTCAACTGATTCTGCTCACTTAACTAGTTTCACTTCAACTAATAGAGCTCACTTGCTTCACTTCACTTCAATTGATTAAAATCAGTTGCCTCACTTCACTTCAACTGATTCTGCTCACTTAACTAGTTTCACTTCAACTAATAGAGCTCACTTGCTTCACTTCACTTCAATTGATTAAAATCAGTTGCCTCAATTCACCTCAACTGATAACGCTCACTTATCTAGCTTCACTTCAACTTATTGAGCTCACTTGCTTCACTTGACTTTAATTGATGAAGCTCAGTTGCCTCACTCCACTTCAACTGATTCTGCTCACTTAACTAGCTTCACTTCAACTAATGGAGCTCACTTGCTTCACTTGACTTCAATTGATCAAGCTCAGTTGCCTCACTTCACTTCAACTAATTGGACTCACTTTGTTAGCGTCAGCTCAACTGATAACGCTCACTTAACTAGCTTCACTTCAACTAATTGTCCTCACTTGCTTCACTCCACTTTAATTGATGAAGCTCAGTTGCCTCACTCCACTTCAACTGATTCTGCTCACTTAACTAGCTTCACTTCAACTAATGGAGCTCACTTGCTTCACTTGACTTCAATTGATCAAGCTCAGTTGCCTCACTTCACTTCAACTAATTGGACTCACTTTGTTAGCGTCAGCTCAACTGATAACGCTCACTTAACTAGCTTCACTTCAACTAATTGTCCTCACTTGCTTCACTCCACTTTAATTGATTAAGCTCAGTTGCTTCACTTCAATTCAGCTGATAAGGCTCAGTTGTCTCACTTCACTTCAACTAATTGAGCTCACTTGCTTCACTTGACTTTAATTGATCAAGCTTAGTTGCCTCACTTCACTTCAACTAATTGGACTCACTTTGTTAGCGTCACCTCAACTGATAACGCTCACTTAACTAGCTTCACTTCAATTGATTCAGCTCAGTTGCCTCACTTCATTTCAGTTGATTAGGCTCAGTTGTCTCACTTCACTTCAACTGATTAAGCTCAGTTGCCTCACTTCACCTCAACTGATAACGCTCACTTAACTAGCTTCACTTCTACTAATTGAGCTCAGTTGCTTCACTTGACTTTAATTGATTAAGCTCAGTTGCCTCACTCCACTTCAACTGATTCTGCTCACTTAACTAGCTTCACTTCAACTAATTGAGCTCACTTCCTTCACTTCACTTCAATTGATTAAGCTCACTTGCTTCACTTCACTTCAATTGATTAAGCTCAGTTGCTCTTCTTCACTTCAACTGATTGGACTCACTTATTCAGCGTCACCTCAACTGATAACGCTCACTTAACTAGCTTCACTTCTGCTAATTAAGCTCAGTTGCTTCACTTCACTTCAATTGATTCAGCTCAGTTGCCTCACTTCACTTGAGTTGTTTAGGCTCATTTGCTTCACTTCACTTCAATTGATTAGGCTCACTTAACTAGCTTCACTTCAACTAATTGAGCTCACTTGCTTCACTTGACTTCAATTGATTAACCTCAGTTGCTTCACTTCACTTCAACTAATTGGACTCACTTAGTTAGCGTCACCTCAACTAATAACGCTCACTTAACTAGCTTCACTTCAACTAATTGTCCTCACTTGCTTCACTTCACTTCAATTGATTAAGCTCAGTTGCTTCACTTCAATTCAGCTGATTAAGCGCAGTTGTCTCACTTCACCTCAACTGATAACGCTCACTTAACTAGATTCACTTCTACTAATTGAGCTCAGTTGCTTCACTTGACTTTAATTGATTAAGCTCAGTTGCCTCACTCCACTTCAACTGATTCTGCTCACTTAACTAGCTTCACTTCAACTAATTGAGCTCACTTCCTTCACTTCACTTCAATTGATTCAGCTCAGTTGCCACACTTCACTTCAATTGATTAGGCTCAGTTGCCTCACTTCACTTCAACTGATTCTGCTCACTTAACTAGTTTCACTTCAACTAATAGAGCTCACTTGCTTCACTTCACTTCAATTGATTAAAATCAGTTGCCTCACTTCACTTCAACTGATTCTGCTCACTTAACTAGTTTCACTTCAACTAATAGAGCTCACTTGCTTCACTTCACTTCAATTGATTAAAATCAGTTGCCTCAATTCACCTCAACTGATAACGCTCACTTATCTAGCTTCACTTCAACTTATTGAGCTCACTTGCTTCACTTGACTTTAATTGATGAAGCTCAGTTGCCTCACTCCACTTCAACTGATTCTGCTCACTTAACTAGCTTCACTTCAACTAATGGAGCTCACTTGCTTCACTTGACTTCAATTGATCAAGCTCAGTTGCCTCACTTCACTTCAACTAATTGGACTCACTTTGTTAGCGTCAGCTCAACTGATAACGCTCACTTAACTAGCTTCACTTCAACTAATTGTCCTCACTTGCTTCACTCCACTTTAATTGATGAAGCTCAGTTGCCTCACTCCACTTCAACTGATTCTGCTCACTTAACTAGCTTCACTTCAACTAATGGAGCTCACTTGCTTCACTTGACTTCAATTGATCAAGCTCAGTTGCCTCACTTCACTTCAACTAATTGGACTCACTTTGTTAGCGTCAGCTCAACTGATAACGCTCACTTAACTAGCTTCACTTCAACTAATTGTCCTCACTTGCTTCACTCCACTTTAATTGATTAAGCTCAGTTGCTTCACTTCAATTCAGCTGATAAGGCTCAGTTGTCTCACTTCACTTCAACTAATTGAGCTCACTTGCTTCACTTGACTTTAATTGATCAAGCTTAGTTGCCTCACTTCACTTCAACTAATTGGACTCACTTTGTTAGCGTCACCTCAACTGATAACGCTCACTTAACTAGCTTCACTTCAATTGATTCAGCTCAGTTGCCTCACTTCATTTCAGTTGATTAGGCTCAGTTGTCTCACTTCACTTCAACTGATTAAGCTCAGTTGCCTCACTTCACCTCAACTGATAACGCTCACTTAACTAGCTTCACTTCTACTAATTGAGCTCAGTTGCTTCACTTGACTTTAATTGATTAAGCTCAGTTGCCTCACTCCACTTCAACTGATTCTGCTCACTTAACTAGCTTCACTTCAACTAATTGAGCTCACTTCCTTCACTTCACTTCAATTGATTAAGCTCACTTGCTTCACTTCACTTCAATTGATTAAGCTCAGTTGCTCTTCTTCACTTCAACTGATTGGACTCACTTATTCAGCGTCACCTCAACTGATAACGCTCACTTAACTAGCTTCACTTCTGCTAATTAAGCTCAGTTGCTTCACTTCACTTCAATTGATTCAGCTCAGTTGCCTCACTTCACTTGAGTTGTTTAGGCTCATTTGCTTCACTTCACTTCAATTGATTAGGCTCACTTAACTAGCTTCACTTCAACTAATTGAGCTCACTTGCTTCACTTGACTTCAATTGATTAACCTCAGTTGCTTCACTTCACTTCAACTAATTGGACTCACTTAGTTAGCGTCACCTCAACTAATAACGCTCACTTAACTAGCTTCACTTCAACTAATTGTCCTCACTTGCTTCACTTCACTTCAATTGATTAAGCTCAGTTGCTTCACTTCAATTCAGCTGATTAAGCGCAGTTGTCTCACTTCACCTCAACTGATAACGCTCACTTAACTAGATTCACTTCTACTAATTGAGCTCAGTTGCTTCACTTGACTTTAATTGATTAAGCTCAGTTGCCTCACTCCACTTCAACTGATTCTGCTCACTTAACTAGCTTCACTTCAACTAATTGAGCTCACTTCCTTCACTTCACTTCAATTGATTAAGCTCACTTGCTTCACTTCACTTCAATTGATTAAGCTCAGTTGCTCTTCTTCACTTCAACTGATTGGACTCACTTATTCAGCGTCACCTCAACTGATAACGCTCACTTAACTAGCTTCACTTCTGCTAATTAAGCTCAGTTGCTTCACTTCACTTCAATTGATTCAGCTCAGTTGCCTCACTTCACTTGAGTTGTTTAGGCTCATTTGCTTCACTTCACTTCAATTGATTAGGCTCACTTAACTAGCTTCACTTCAACTAATTGAGCTCACTTGCTTCACTTGACTTCAATTGATCAAGCTCAGTTGCCTCACTTCACTTCAACTAATTGGACTCACTTTGTTAGCGTCACCTCAACTGATAACGCTTACTTAGCTAGCTTCACTTCAACTAATTGAGCTAACTTGCTTCACTTGACTTTAATTGATTAAGCTCAGTTGCCTCACTCCACTTCAACTGATTCTGCTCACTTAACTAGCTTCACTTCAACTAATTGAGCTCACTTGCTTCACTTGACTTCAATTGATCAAGCTCAGTTGCCTCACTTCACTTCAACTAATTGGACTCACTTTGTTAGCGTCACCTCAACTGATAACGTTCGCTTAACTAGCCTCACTCCAACTAATAGAGCTCACTTGCTTTACTTCACTTCAATTGATTAAGCTCAATTGCCTCACTTCAATTCAGCTGATTAAGCTCAGTTGCTACACTTCACTTCAACTGATTGGACTCACTTAGTTAGCGTCACCTCAACTGATAACGCTCACTTAGCCAGCTTCACTTCTGCTAATTAAGCTCAGTTGCTTCACTTCACTTCAATTGATTCAGCTCAGTTGCCACACTTCACTTCAATTGACTGGGCTCAGTTGCCTCACTTCACTTCAACTGATTCTGCTGACTTAACTAGTTTCACTTCAACTAATAGAGCTCACTTGCTTCACTTCACTTCAATTGATTAAAATCAGTTGCCTCACTTCAATTCAGCTGATTAAGCTCAGTTGCCTCACTTCACCTCAACTGATAACGCTCACTTATCTAGCTTCACTTCAACTAATTGAGCTCACTTGCTTCACTTGACTTTAATTGATTAAGCTCAGTTGCCTCACTCCACTTCAACTGATTCTGCTCACTTAACTAGCTTCACTTCAGCTAATGGAGCTCACTTGCTTCACTTGACTTCAATTGATCAAGCTCAGTTGCCTCACTTCAATTCAGCTGATTAAGCTCAGTTGCTACACTTCACTTCAACTGATTGGACTCACTTAGTTAGCGTCACCTCAACTGATAACGCTCACTTAGCTAGCTTCACTTCTGCTAATTAGGCTCAGTTGCTTCACTTCACTTCAATTGATTCAGCTCAGTTGCCACACTTCACTTCAATTGATTGGGCTCAGTTGCCTCACTTCACTTCAACTGATTCTGCTGACTTAACTAGTTTCACTTCAACTAATAGAGCTCACTTGCTTCACTTCACTTCAATTGATTAAAATCAGTTGCCTCACTTCAATTCAGCTGATTAAGCTCAGTTGCCTCACTTCACCTCAACTGATAACGCTCACTTATCTAGCTTCACTTCAACTTATTGAGCTCACTTGCTTCACTTGACTTTAATTGATGAAGCTCAGTTGCCTCACTCCACTTCAACTGATTCTGCTCACTTAACTAGCTTCACTTCAACTAATGGAGCTCACTTGCTTCACTTGACTTCAATTGATCAAGCTCAGTTGCCTCACTTCACTTCAACTAATTGGACTCACTTTGTTAGCGTCAGCTCAACTGATAACGCTCACTTAACTAGCTTCACTTCAACTAATTGTCCTCACTTGCTTCACTCCACTTTAATTGATGAAGCTCAGTTGCCTCACTCCACTTCAACTGATTCTGCTCACTTAACTAGCTTCACTTCAACTAATGGAGCTCACTTGCTTCACTTGACTTCAATTGATCAAGCTCAGTTGCCTCACTTCACTTCAACTAATTGGACTCACTTTGTTAGCGTCAGCTCAACTGATAACGCTCACTTAACTAGCTTCACTTCAACTAATTGTCCTCACTTGCTTCACTCCACTTTAATTGATTAAGCTCAGTTGCTTCACTTCAATTCAGCTGATTAGGCTCAGTTGTCTCACTTCACTTCAACTAATTGAGCTCACTTGCTTCACTTGACTTTAATTGATCAAGCTTAGTTGCCTCACTTCACTTCAACTAATTGGACTCACTTTGTTAGCGTCACCTCAACTGATAACGCTCACTTAACTAGCTTCACTTCAATTGATTCAGCTCAGTTGCCTCACTTCATTTCAGTTGATTAGGCTCAGTTGTCTCACTTCACTTCAACTGATTAAGCTCAGTTGCCTCACTTCACCTCAACTGATAACGCTCACTTAACTAGCTTCACTTCTACTAATTGAGCTCAGTTGCTTCACTTGACTTTAATTGATTAAGCTCAGTTGCCTCACTCCACTTCAACTGATTCTGCTCACTTAACTAGCTTCACTTCAACTAATTGAGCTCACTTCCTTCACTTCACTTCAATTGATTAAGCTCACTTGCTTCACTTCACTTCAATTGATTAAGCTCAGTTGCTCTTCTTCACTTCAACTGATTGGACTAACTTATTCAGCGTCACCTCAACTGATAACGCTCACTTAACTAGCTTCACTTCTGCTAATTAAGCTCAGTTGCTTCACTTCACTTCAATTGATTCAGCTCAGTTGCCTCACTTCACTTGAGTTGTTTAGGCTCATTTGCTTCACTTCACTTCAATTGATTAGGCTCACTTAACTAGCTTCACTTCAACTAATTGAGCTCACTTGCTTCACTTGACTTCAATTGATTAACCTCAGTTGCTTCACTTCACTTCAACTAATTGGACTCACTTAGTTAACGTCACCTCAACTAATAACGCTCACTTAACTAGCTTCACTTCAACTAATTGTCCTCACTTGCTTCACTTCACTTCAATTGATTAAGCTCAGTTGCTTCACTTCAATTCAGCTGATTAAGCGCAGTTGTCTCACTTCACCTCAACTGATAACGCTCACTTAACTAGATTCACTTCTACTAATTGAGCTCAGTTGCTTCACTTGACTTTAATTGATTAAGCTCAGTTGCCTCACTCCACTTCAACTGATTCTGCTCACTTAACTAGCTTCACTTCAACTAATTGAGCTCACTTGCTTCACTTCACTTCAATTGATTAAGTTCACTTGCTTCACTTCACTTCAATTGATTAAGCTCAGTTGCTCTTCTTCACTTCAACTGATTGGACTCACTTATTCAGCGTCACCTCAACTGATAACGCTCACTTAACTAGCTTCACTTCTGCTAATTAAGCTCAGTTGCTTCACTTCACTTCAATTGATTCAGCTCAGTTGCCACACTTCACTTCAATTGATTAGGCTCAGTTGCCTCACTTCACTTCAACTGATTCTGCTCACTTAACTAGTTTCACTTCAACTAATAGAGCTCACTTGCTTCACTTCACTTCAATTGATTAAAATCAGTTGCCTCACTTCACTTCAACTGATTCTGCTCACTTAACTAGTTTCACTTCAACTAATAGAGCTCACTTGCTTCACTTCACTTCAATTGATTAAAATCAGTTGCCTCAATTCACCTCAACTGATAACGCTCACTTATCTAGCTTCACTTCAACTAATTGAGCTCACTTGCTTCACATGACTTTAATTGATTAAGCTCAGTTGCCTCACTCCACTTCAACTGATTCTGCTCACTTAACTAGCTTCACTTCAACTAATTGAGCTCACTTGCTTAACTTGACTTCAATTGATCAAGCTTAGCTGCCTCACTTCACTTCAACTAATTGGACTCACTTTGTTAGCGTCACCTCAACTGATAACGTTCGCTTAACTAGCCTCACTCCAACTAATAGAGCTCACTTGCTTTACTTCACCTCAATTGATTAAGCTCAATTGCCTCACTTCAATTCAGCTGATTAAGCTCAGTTGCTTCACTTCACTTCAACTGATTGGACTCACTTAGTTAGCGTCACCTCAACTGATAACGCTCACTTAGCTAGCTTCACTTCTGCTTATTAAGCTCAGTTGCTTCACTTCACTTCAATTGATTCAGCTCAGTTGCCACACTTCACTTCAATTGATTAGGCTCAGTTGCCTCACTTCACCTCAACTGATAACGCTCACTTATCTAGCTTCACTTCAACTAATTGAGCTCACTTGCTTCACTTGACTTTAATTGATTAAGCTCAGTTGCCTCACTCCACTTCAACTGATTCTGCTCACTTAACTAGCTTCACTTCAACTAATGGAGCTCACTTGCTTCACTTGACTTCAATTGATCAAGCTCAGTTGCCTCACTTCACTTCAACTAATTGGACTCACTTTGTTAGCGTCACCTCAACTGATAACGCTTACTTAGCTAGCTTCACTTCTGCTAATTAAGCTCAGTTGCTTCACTTCACTTCTGCTAATTAAGCTCAGTTGCTTCACTTCACTTCAATTGATTCAGCTCAGTTGCCACACTTCACTTCAATTGATTAGGCTCAGTTGCCTCACTTCACTTCAACTGATTCTGCTCACTTAACTAATTTCACTTCAACTAATAGAGCTCACTTGCTTCACTTCACTTCAATTGATTAAAATCAGTTGCCTCACTTCAATTCATCTGATTAAGCTCAGTTGCCTCACTTCACCTCAACTGATAACACTCACTTATCTAGCTTCACTTCAACTAATTGAGCTCACTTGCTTCACTTGACTTTAATTGATTAAGCTCAGTTGCCTCACTCCACTTCAACTGATTCTGCTCACTTAACCAGCTTCACTTCAACTAATTGAGCTCACTTGCTTCACTTGACTTCAATTGATTAAGCTCACTTGCTTCACTTCACTTCAATTGATTAAGCTCAGTTGCTCTTCTTCACTTCAACTGATTGGACTCACTTATTCAGCGTCACCTCAACTGATAACGCTCACTTAACTAGCTTCACTTCTGCTAATTAAGCTCAGTTGCTTCACTTCACTTCAATTGATTCAGCTCAGTTGCCACACTTCACTTCAATTGATTAGGCTCAGTTGCCTCACTTCACCTCAACTGATAACGCTCACTTAACTAGTTTCACTTCAACTAATTGAGCTCACTTGCTTCACTTGACTTTAATTGATTAAGCTCAGTTGCCTCACTCCACTTCAACTGATTCTGCTCACTTAACTAGCTTCACTTCAACTAATTGAGCTCACTTGCTTCACTTGACTTCAATTGATCAAGCTCAGTTGCCTCACTTCACTTCAACTAATTGGACTCACTTTGTTAGCGTCACCTCAACTGATAACGTTCGCTTAACTAGCCTCACTCCAACTAATAGAGCTCACTTGCTTTACTTCACTTCAATTGATTAAGCTCAATTGCCTCACTTCAATTCAGCTGATTAAGCTCAGTTGCTACACTTCACTTCAACTGATTGGACTCACTTAGTTAGCGTCACCTCAACTGATAACGCTCACTTAGCTAGCTTCACTTCTGCTAATTAAGCTCAGTTGCTTCACTTCACTTCAATTGATTCAGCTCAGTTGCCACACTTCACTTCAATTGATTAGGCTCAGTTGCCTCACTTCACTTCAACTGATTCTGCTGACTTAACTAGTTTCACTTCAACTAATAGAGCTCACTTGCTTCACTTCACTTCAATTGATTAAAATCAGTCGCCTCACTTCAATTCAGCTGATTAAGCTCAGTTGCCTCACTTCACCTCAACTGATAACGCTCACTTATCTAGCTTCACTTCAACTAATTGAGCTCACTTGCTTCACTTGACTTTAATTGATTAAGCTCAGTTGCCTCACTCCACTTCAACTGATTCTGCTCACTTAACTAGCTTCACTTCAACTAATGGAGCTCACTTGCTTCACTTGACTTCAATTGATCAAGCTCAGTTGCCTCACTTCACTTCAACTAATTGGACTCACTTTGTTAGCGTCACCTCAACTAATAACGCTCACTTAACTAGCTTCACTTCAACTAATTGTCCTCACTTGCTTCACTCCACTTTAATTGATTAAGCTCAGTTGCTTCACTTCAATTCAGCTGATTAGGCTCAGTTGTCTCACTTCACCTCAACTGATTCTGCTCACTTAACTAGCTTCACTTCAACTAATTGAGCTCACTTGCTTCACTTGACTTCAATTGATTAACCTCAGTTGCTTCACTTCACTTCAACTAATTGGACTCACTTAGTTACCGTCACCTCAACTAATAACGCTCACTTAACTAGCCTCACTCCAACTAATAGAGCTCACTTGCTTTACTTCACTTCAATTGATTAAGCTCAGCTGCTTCACTTCAATTCAGCTGATTAAGCTCAGTTGTCTCACTTCGCCTCAACTGATAACGCTCACTTAACTAGATTCACTTCTACTAACTGAGCTCATTTGCTTCACTTCACTTCAATTGATTAGGCTCAGTTTCCTCACTTCACTTCAACTAATTGGACTCACTTTGTTAGCGTCACCTCAACTGATAACGCTCACTTACCTAGCTTCATTTCAACTAATTGTCCTTACTTGGTTCACTTCACTTCAATTGATTAAGCTCAGTTGCTTCACTTCAATTCAGCTGATTAAGCTCAGTTGTCTCACTTCGCCTTAACTGATAACGCTCACTTAACTAGATTCACTTCTACTAACTGTGCTCATTTGCTTCACTTCACTTCAATTGATTAGGCTCAGTTGCCTCACTTCAACTTAAACTGATCCTGCTCACTTTACTAGCTCCACTTCAACTAATTGATCTCACTTGCTTTACATGACTTTAATTGATTAAGCTCAGTTGCCTCACTTCACTTCAACTGATTCTGCTCACTTAACTAGCTTCACTTCAACTAATTGAGCTCACTTGCTTCACTTGACTTCAATTGATCAAGCTCAGTTGCCTCACTTCACTTCAACTAATTGGACTCACTTTGTTAGCGTCACCTCAACTGATAACGCTCACTTACCTAGCTTCATTTCAACTAATTGTCCTCACTTGCTTCACTTCATTTCAATTGATTAAGCTCAGGTGCTTCACTTCAATTCAGCTGATTAAGCTCAGTTGTCTCACTTCGCCTCAACTGATAACGCTCACTTAACTAGATTCACTTCTACTAACTGAGCTCATTTGCTTCACTTCACTTCAATTGATTAGGCTCAGTTGCCTCACTTCACTTCAACTGATTCTGCTCACTTAACTAGCTTCACTTCAACTAATTGAGCTCACTTGCTTCACTTGACTTCAATTGATCAAGCTCAGTTTCCTCACTTCACTTCAACTAATTGGACTCACTTTGTTAGCGTCACCTCAACTGATAACGCTCACTTACCTAGCTTCATTTCAACTAATTGTCCTCACTTGCTTCACTTCATTTCAATTGATTAAGCTCAGGTGCTTCACTTCAATTCAGCTGATTAAGCTCAGTTGTCTCACTTCGCCTCAACTGATAACGCTCACTTAACTAGATTCACTTCTACTAACTGAGCTCATTTGCTTCACTTCACTTCAATTGATTAGGCTCAGTTGCCTCACTTCAACTTAAACTAATCCTGCTCACTTTACTAGCTTCACTTCAACTAATTGAGCTCACTTGCTTCACTTGACTTCAATTGATCAAGCTCAGTTTCCTCACTTCACTTCAACTAATTGGACTCACTTTGTTAGCGTCACCTCAACTGATAACGCTCACTTACCTAGCTTCATTTCAACTAATTGTCCTTACTTGGTTCACTTCACTTCAATTGATTAAGCTCAGTTGCTTCACTTCAATTCAGCTGATTAAGCTCAGTTGTCTCACTTCGCCTTAACTGATAACGCTCACTGAACTAGATTCACTTCTACTAACTGTGCTCATTTGCTTCACTTCACTTCAATTGATTAGGCTCAGTTGCCTCACTTCAACTTAAACTGATCCTGCTCACTTTACTAGCCCCACTTCAACTAATTGAGCTCACTTGCTTTACATGACTTTAATTGATTAAGCTCAGTTGCCTCACTTCACTTCAACTGATTCTGCTCACTTAACTAGCTTCACTTCAACTAATTGAGCTCACTTGCTTCACTTGACTTCAATTGATCAAGCTCAGTTGCCTCACTTCACTTCAACTAATTGGACTCACTTTGTTAGCGTCACCTCAACTGATAACGCTCACTTACCTAGCTTCATTTCAACTAATTGTCCTCACTTGCTTCACTTCATTTCAATTGATTAAGCTCAGGTGCTTCACTTCAATTCAGCTGATTAAGCTCAGTTGTCTCACTTCGCCTCAACTGATAACGCTCACTTAACTAGATTCACTTCTACTAACTGAGCCCATTCGCTTCACTTCACTTCAATTGATTAGGCTCAGTTGCCTCACTTCACTTCAACTGATTCTGCTCACTAAACTAGCTTCACTTCAACTAATTGAGCTCACGAGCTTCACTTGACTTCAATTGATCAAGCTCAGTTGCCTCACTTCACTTCAACTAATTGAACTCATTTTGTTAGCGTCACCTCAACTGATAACGCTCACTTACCTAGCTTCATTTCAACTAATTGTCCTTACTTGCTTCACTTCACTTCAATTGATTAAGCTCAGTTGTTTCACTTCAATTCAGCTGATTAAGCTCAGTTGTCTCACTTCGCCTTAACTGATAACGCTCACTTAACTAGATTCACTTCTACTAACTGTGCTCATTTGCTTCACTTCACTTCAATTGATTAGGCTCAGTTGCCTCACTTCAACTTAAACTGATCCTGCTCACTTTACTAGCTTCACTTCAACTAATTGAGCTCACTTGCTTCACTTGACTTTAATTGATTAAGCTCAGTTGCCTCACTTCACTTCAACTGATTCCGCTCACTTAACTAGCTTCACTTCAACTAATTGAGCTCACTTGCTTCACTTGACTTCAATTGATCAAGCTTAGTTGCCTCACTTCACTTCAACTAATTGGACTCACTTTGTTAGCGTCACCTCAACTGATAACGCTCACTTACCTAGCTTCACTCCAACTAATAGAGCTCACTTGCTTTACTTCACTTCAATTGATTAAGCTCAATTGCCTCACTTCAATTCAGCTGATTAAGCTTAGTTGCTTCACTTCACTTCAATTGATTCAGCTCAGTTGCCACACTTCACTTCAATTGATTAGGCTCAGTTGCCTCACTTCACTTCAACTGATTCTGCTCACTTAACTAGTTTCACTTCAACTAATAGAGCTCACTTGCTTCACTTCACTTCAATTGATTAAAATCAGTTGCCTCACTTCAATTCAGCTGATTAAGCTCAGTTGCCTCACTTCACCTCAACTGATAACGCTCACTTATCTAGCTTCACTTCAACTAATTGAGCTCACTTGCTTCACTTGACTTCAATTGATCAAGCTCAGATGCCTCACTTCACTTCAACTAATTGGACTCACTTTGTTAGCGTCACCTCAACTGATAACGCTCACTTAACTAGCTTCCCTTCAACTAATTGGCCTCAGTTGCTTCACTTCACTTCAATTGATTCAGCTCAGTTGTCTCACTTCACTTCAATTGATTATGCTCAGTTGTCACACTTCACTTCAACTGATTGGACTCACTTAGTTAGCGTCACCTCAACTGATAACGCTCACTTAGCTAGCTTCACTTCTGCTAATTAAGCTCAGTTGCTTCACTTCACTTCAATTGATTCAGCTCAGTTGCCACACTTCACTTCAATTGATTAGGCTCAGTTGCCTCACTTCACTTCAACTGATTCTGCTGACTTAACTAGTTTCACTTCAACTAATAGAGCTCACTTGCTTCACTTCACTTCAATTGATTAAAATCAGTCGCCTCACTTCAATTCAGCTGATTAAGCTCAGTTGCCTCACTTCACCTCAACTGATAACGCTCACTTATCTAGCTTCACTTCAACTAATTGAGCTCACTTGCTTCACTTGACTTTAATTGATTAAGCTCAGTTGCCTCACTCCACTTCAACTGATTCTGCTCACTTAACTAGCTTCACTTCAACTAATGGAGCTCACTTGCTTCACTTGACTTCAATTGATCAAGCTCAGTTGCCTCACTTCACTTCAACTAATTGGACTCACTTTGTTAGCGTCACCTCAACTAATAACGCTCACTTAACTAGCTTCACTTCAACTAATTGTCCTCACTTGCTTCACTCCACTTTAATTGATTAAGCTCAGTTGCTTCACTTCAATTCAGCTGATTAGGCTCAGTTGTCTCACTTCACCTCAACTGATTCTGCTCACTTAACTAGCTTCACTTCAACTAATGGAGCTCACTTGCTTCACTTGACTTCAATTGATCAAGCTCAGTTGCCTCACTTCACTTCAACTAATTGGACTCACTTTGTTAGCGTCACCTCAACTAATAACGCTCACTTAACTAGCTTCACTTCAACTAATTGTCCTCACTTGCTTCACTCCACTTTAATTGATTAAGCTCAGTTGCTTCACTTCAATTCAGCTGATTAGGCTCAGTTGTCTCACTTCACCTCAACTGATTCTGCTCACTTAACTAGCTTCACTTCAACTAATTGAGCTCACTTGCTTCACTTGACTTCAATTGATTAACCTCAGTTGCTTCACTTCACTTCAACTAATTGGACTCACTTTGTTAGCGTCACCTCAACTGATAACGCTCACTTACCTAGCTTCATTTCAACTAATTGTCCTTACTTGGTTCACTTCACTTCAATTGATTAAGCTCAGTTGCTTCACTTCAATTCAGCTGATTAAGCTCAGTTGTCTCACTTCGCCTTAACTGATAACGCTCACTGAACTAGATTCACTTCTACTAACTGTGCTCATTTGCTTCACTTCACTTCAATTGATTAGGCTCAGTTGCCTCACTTCAACTTAAACTGATCCTGCTCACTTTACTAGCCCCACTTCAACTAATTGAGCTCACTTGCTTTACATGACTTTAATTGATTAAGCTCAGTTGCCTCACTTCACTTCAACTGATTCTGCTCACTTAACTAGCTTCACTTCAACTAATTGAGCTCACTTGCTTCACTTGACTTCAATTGATCAAGCTCAGATGCCTCACTTCACTTCAACTAATTGGACTCACTTTGTTAGCGTCACCTCAACTGATAACGCTCACTTAACTAGCTTCCCTTCAACTAATTGGCCTCAGTTGCTTCACTTCACTTCAATTGATTCAGCTCAGTTGTCTCACTTCACTTCAATTGATTATGCTCAGTTGTCACACTTCACTTCAACTGATTGGACTCACTTAGTTAGCGTCACCTCAACTGATAACGCTCACTTAGCTAGCTTCACTTCTGCTAATTAAGCTCAGTTGCTTCACTTCACTTCAATTGATTCAGCTCAGTTGCCACACTTCACTTCAATTGATTAGGCTCAGTTGCCTCACTTCACTTCAACTGATTCTGCTGACTTAACTAGTTTCACTTCAACTAATAGAGCTCACTTGCTTCACTTCACTTCAATTGATTAAAATCAGTCGCCTCACTTCAATTCAGCTGATTAAGCTCAGTTGCCTCACTTCACCTCAACTGATAACGCTCACTTATCTAGCTTCACTTCAACTAATTGAGCTCACTTGCTTCACTTGACTTTAATTGATTAAGCTCAGTTGCCTCACTCCACTTCAACTGATTCTGCTCACTTAACTAGCTTCACTTCAACTAATGGAGCTCACTTGCTTCACTTGACTTCAATTGATCAAGCTCAGTTGCCTCACTTCACTTCAACTAATTGGACTCACTTTGTTAGCGTCACCTCAACTAATAACGCTCACTTAACTAGCTTCACTTCAACTAATTGTCCTCACTTGCTTCACTCCACTTTAATTGATTAAGCTCAGTTGCTTCACTTCAATTCAGCTGATTAGGCTCAGTTGTCTCACTTCACCTCAACTGATTCTGCTCACTTAACTAGCTTCACTTCAACTAATGGAGCTCACTTGCTTCACTTGACTTCAATTGATCAAGCTCAGTTGCCTCACTTCACTTCAACTAATTGGACTCACTTTGTTAGCGTCACCTCAACTAATAACGCTCACTTAACTAGCTTCACTTCAACTAATTGTCCTCACTTGCTTCACTCCACTTTAATTGATTAAGCTCAGTTGCTTCACTTCAATTCAGCTGATTAGGCTCAGTTGTCTCACTTCACCTCAACTGATTCTGCTCACTTAACTAGCTTCACTTCAACTAATTGAGCTCACTTGCTTCACTTGACTTCAATTGATTAACCTCAGTTGCTTCACTTCACTTCAACTAATTGGACTCACTTTGTTAGCGTCACCTCAACTGATAACGCTCACTTACCTAGCTTCATTTCAACTAATTGTCCTTACTTGGTTCACTTCACTTCAATTGATTAAGCTCAGTTGCTTCACTTCAATTCAGCTGATTAAGCTCAGTTGTCTCACTTCGCCTTAACTGATAACGCTCACTGAACTAGATTCACTTCTACTAACTGTGCTCATTTGCTTCACTTCACTTCAATTGATTAGGCTCAGTTGCCTCACTTCAACTTAAACTGATCCTGCTCACTTTACTAGCCCCACTTCAACTAATTGAGCTCACTTGCTTTACATGACTTTAATTGATTAAGCTCAGTTGCCTCACTTCACTTCAACTGATTCTGCTCACTTAACTAGCTTCACTTCAACTAATTGAGCTCACTTGCTTCACTTGACTTCAATTGATCAAGCTCAGTTGCCTCACTTCACTTCAACTAATTGGACTCACTTTGTTAGCGTCACCTCAACTGATAACGCTCACTTACCTAGCTTCATTTCAACTAATTGTCCTCACTTGCTTCACTTCATTTCAATTGATTAAGCTCAGGTGCTTCACTTCAATTCAGCTGATTAAGCTCAGTTGTCTCACTTCGCCTCAACTGATAACGCTCACTTAACTAGATTCACTTCTACTAACTGAGCCCATTCGCTTCACTTCACTTCAATTGATTAGGCTCAGTTGCCTCACTTCACTTCAACTGATTCTGCTCACTTAACTAGCTTCACTTCAACTAATTGAGCTCACGAGCTTCACTTGACTTCAATTGATCAAGCTCAGTTGCCTCACTTCACTTCAACTAATTGAACTCATTTTGTTAGCGTCACCTCAACTGATAACGCTCAC
The DNA here is from genome assembly GCA_939192795.1 of Bombylius discolor. NCBI lineage: Eukaryota > Metazoa > Arthropoda > Insecta > Diptera > Bombyliidae > Bombylius > Bombylius discolor. The sequence continues at coordinate 21,911,117 of OW584241.1, read as the reverse complement.
TTACCTAGCTTCATTTCAACTAATTGTCCTTACTTGCTTCACTTCACTTCAATTGATTAAGCTCAGTTGTTTCACTTCAATTCAGCTGATTAAGCTCAGTTGTCTCACTTCGCCTTAACTGATAACGCTCACTTAACTAGATTCACTTCTACTAACTGTGCTCATTTGCTTCACTTCACTTCAATTGATTAGGCTCAGTTGCCTCACTTCAACTTAAACTGATCCTGCTCACTTTACTAGCTTCACTTCAACTAATTGAGCTCACTTGCTTCACTTGACTTTAATTGATTAAGCTCAGTTGCCTCACTTCACTTCAACTGATTCCGCTCACTTAACTAGCTTCACTTCAACTAATTGAGCTCACTTGCTTCACTTGACTTCAATTGATCAAGCTTAGTTGCCTCACTTCACTTCAACTAATTGGACTCACTTTGTTAGCGTCACCTCAACTGATAACGCTCACTTACCTAGCTTCACTCCAACTAATAGAGCTCACTTGCTTTACTTCACTTCAATTGATTAAGCTCAATTGCCTCACTTCAATTCAGCTGATTAAGCTTAGTTGCTTCACTTCACTTCAATTGATTCAGCTCAGTTGCCACACTTCACTTCAATTGATTAGGCTCAGTTGCCTCACTTCACTTCAACTGATTCTGCTCACTTAACTAGTTTCACTTCAACTAATAGAGCTCACTTGCTTCACTTCACTTCAATTGATTAAAATCAGTTGCCTCACTTCAATTCAGCTGATTAAGCTCAGTTGCCTCACTTCACCTCAACTGATAACGCTCACTTATCTAGCTTCACTTCAACTAATTGAGCTCACTTGCTTCACTTGACTTCAATTGATCAAGCTCAGATGCCTCACTTCACTTCAACTAATTGGACTCACTTTGTTAGCGTCACCTCAACTGATAACGCTCACTTAACTAGCTTCCCTTCAACTAATTGGCCTCAGTTGCTTCACTTCACTTCAATTGATTCAGCTCAGTTGTCTCACTTCACTTCAATTGATTATGCTCAGTTGTCACACTTCACTTCAACTGATTGGACTCACTTAGTTAGCGTCACCTCAACTGATAACGCTCACTTAGCTAGCTTCACTTCTGCTAATTAAGCTCAGTTGCTTCACTTCACTTCAATTGATTCAGCTCAGTTGCCACACTTCACTTCAATTGATTAGGCTCAGTTGCCTCACTTCACTTCAACTGATTCTGCTGACTTAACTAGTTTCACTTCAACTAATAGAGCTCACTTGCTTCACTTCACTTCAATTGATTAAAATCAGTCGCCTCACTTCAATTCAGCTGATTAAGCTCAGTTGCCTCACTTCACCTCAACTGATAACGCTCACTTATCTAGCTTCACTTCAACTAATTGAGCTCACTTGCTTCACTTGACTTTAATTGATTAAGCTCAGTTGCCTCACTCCACTTCAACTGATTCTGCTCACTTAACTAGCTTCACTTCAACTAATGGAGCTCACTTGCTTCACTTGACTTCAATTGATCAAGCTCAGTTGCCTCACTTCACTTCAACTAATTGGACTCACTTTGTTAGCGTCACCTCAACTAATAACGCTCACTTAACTAGCTTCACTTCAACTAATTGTCCTCACTTGCTTCACTCCACTTTAATTGATTAAGCTCAGTTGCTTCACTTCAATTCAGCTGATTAGGCTCAGTTGTCTCACTTCACCTCAACTGATTCTGCTCACTTAACTAGCTTCACTTCAACTAATTGAGCTCACTTGCTTCACTTGACTTCAATTGATTAACCTCAGTTGCTTCACTTCACTTCAACTAATTGGACTCACTTAGTTACCGTCACCTCAACTAATAACGCTCACTTAACTAGCCTCACTCCAACTAATAGAGCTCACTTGCTTTACTTCACTTCAATTGATTAAGCTCAGCTGCTTCACTTCAATTCAGCTGATTAAGCTCAGTTGTCTCACTTCGCCTCAACTGATAACGCTCACTTAACTAGATTCACTTCTACTAACTGAGCTCATTTGCTTCACTTCACTTCAATTGATTAGGCTCAGTTTCCTCACTTCACTTCAACTAATTGGACTCACTTTGTTAGCGTCACCTCAACTGATAACGCTCACTTACCTAGCTTCATTTCAACTAATTGTCCTTACTTGGTTCACTTCACTTCAATTGATTAAGCTCAGTTGCTTCACTTCAATTCAGCTGATTAAGCTCAGTTGTCTCACTTCGCCTTAACTGATAACGCTCACTTAACTAGATTCACTTCTACTAACTGTGCTCATTTGCTTCACTTCACTTCAATTGATTAGGCTCAGTTGCCTCACTTCAACTTAAACTGATCCTGCTCACTTTACTAGCTCCACTTCAACTAATTGATCTCACTTGCTTTACATGACTTTAATTGATTAAGCTCAGTTGCCTCACTTCACTTCAACTGATTCTGCTCACTTAACTAGCTTCACTTCAACTAATTGAGCTCACTTGCTTCACTTGACTTCAATTGATCAAGCTCAGTTGCCTCACTTCACTTCAACTAATTGGACTCACTTTGTTAGCGTCACCTCAACTGATAACGCTCACTTACCTAGCTTCATTTCAACTAATTGTCCTCACTTGCTTCACTTCATTTCAATTGATTAAGCTCAGGTGCTTCACTTCAATTCAGCTGATTAAGCTCAGTTGTCTCACTTCGCCTCAACTGATAACGCTCACTTAACTAGATTCACTTCTACTAACTGAGCTCATTTGCTTCACTTCACTTCAATTGATTAGGCTCAGTTGCCTCACTTCACTTCAACTGATTCTGCTCACTTAACTAGCTTCACTTCAACTAATTGAGCTCACTTGCTTCACTTGACTTCAATTGATCAAGCTCAGTTTCCTCACTTCACTTCAACTAATTGGACTCACTTTGTTAGCGTCACCTCAACTGATAACGCTCACTTACCTAGCTTCATTTCAACTAATTGTCCTCACTTGCTTCACTTCATTTCAATTGATTAAGCTCAGGTGCTTCACTTCAATTCAGCTGATTAAGCTCAGTTGTCTCACTTCGCCTCAACTGATAACGCTCACTTAACTAGATTCACTTCTACTAACTGAGCTCATTTGCTTCACTTCACTTCAATTGATTAGGCTCAGTTGCCTCACTTCAACTTAAACTAATCCTGCTCACTTTACTAGCTTCACTTCAACTAATTGAGCTCACTTGCTTCACTTGACTTCAATTGATCAAGCTCAGTTTCCTCACTTCACTTCAACTAATTGGACTCACTTTGTTAGCGTCACCTCAACTGATAACGCTCACTTACCTAGCTTCATTTCAACTAATTGTCCTTACTTGGTTCACTTCACTTCAATTGATTAAGCTCAGTTGCTTCACTTCAATTCAGCTGATTAAGCTCAGTTGTCTCACTTCGCCTTAACTGATAACGCTCACTGAACTAGATTCACTTCTACTAACTGTGCTCATTTGCTTCACTTCACTTCAATTGATTAGGCTCAGTTGCCTCACTTCAACTTAAACTGATCCTGCTCACTTTACTAGCCCCACTTCAACTAATTGAGCTCACTTGCTTTACATGACTTTAATTGATTAAGCTCAGTTGCCTCACTTCACTTCAACTGATTCTGCTCACTTAACTAGCTTCACTTCAACTAATTGAGCTCACTTGCTTCACTTGACTTCAATTGATCAAGCTCAGTTGCCTCACTTCACTTCAACTAATTGGACTCACTTTGTTAGCGTCACCTCAACTGATAACGCTCACTTACCTAGCTTCATTTCAACTAATTGTCCTCACTTGCTTCACTTCATTTCAATTGATTAAGCTCAGGTGCTTCACTTCAATTCAGCTGATTAAGCTCAGTTGTCTCACTTCGCCTCAACTGATAACGCTCACTTAACTAGATTCACTTCTACTAGCTGAGCCCATTCGCTTCACTTCACTTCAATTGATTAGGCTCAGTTGCCTCACTTCACTTCAACTGATTCTGCTCACTTAACTAGCTTCACTTCAACTAATTGAGCTCACGAGCTTCACTTGACTTCAATTGATCAAGCTCAGTTGCCTCACTTCACTTCAACTAATTGAACTCATTTTGTTAGCGTCACCTCAACTGATAACGCTCACTTACCTAGCTTCATTTCAACTAATTGTCCTTACTTGCTTCACTTCACTTCAATTGATTAAGCTCAGTTGTTTCACTTCAATTCAGCTGATTAAGCTCAGTTGTCTCACTTCGCCTTAACTGATAACGCTCACTTAACTAGATTCACTTCTACTAACTGTGCTCATTTGCTTCACTTCACTTCAATTGATTAGGCTCAGTTGCCTCACTTCAACTTAAACTGATCCTGCTCACTTTACTAGCTTCACTTCAACTAATTGAGCTCACTTGCTTCACTTGACTTTAATTGATTAAGCTCAGTTGCCTCACTTCACTTCAACTGATTCCGCTCACTTAACTAGCTTCACTTCAACTAATTGAGCTCACTTGCTTCACTTGACTTCAATTGATCAAGCTTAGTTGCCTCACTTCACTTCAACTAATTGGACTCACTTTGTTAGCGTCACCTCAACTGATAACGCTCACTTACCTAGCTTCACTCCAACTAATAGAGCTCACTTGCTTTACTTCACTTCAATTGATTAAGCTCAATTGCCTCACTTCAATTCAGCTGATTAAGCTTAGTTGCTTCACTTCACTTCAATTGATTCAGCTCAGTTGCCACACTTCACTTCAATTGATTAGGCTCAGTTGCCTCACTTCACTTCAACTGATTCTGCTCACTTAACTAGTTTCACTTCAACTAATAGAGCTCACTTGCTTCACTTCACTTCAATTGATTAAAATCAGTTGCCTCACTTCAATTCAGCTGATTAAGCTCAGTTGCCTCACTTCACCTCAACTGATAACGCTCACTTATCTAGCTTCACTTCAACTAATTGAGCTCACTTGCTTCACTTGACTTCAATTGATCAAGCTCAGATGCCTCACTTCACTTCAACTAATTGGACTCACTTTGTTAGCGTCACCTCAACTGATAACGCTCACTTAACTAGCTTCCCTTCAACTAATTGGCCTCAGTTGCTTCACTTCACTTCAATTGATTCAGCTCAGTTGTCTCACTTCACTTCAATTGATTATGCTCAGTTGTCACACTTCACTTCAACTGATTCTGCTCACTTAACTAGCTTCACTTCAACTAATTGAGCTCAGTTGCTTCACTTCACTTCAACTAATTGAGCTCACTTGCTTCACTTGACTTCAATTGATTCAGCTCAGTTACCTCACTTCACTTCAATTGATTAGGCTCAGTTGCCTCACTTCACTTCAACTTATTAAGCTCAGTTGCCTCACTTCACCTCAACTGATAACGCTTACCTAACAAGCCTCACTTCAACTAATTGAGCTCACTTGCTTCACTTGACTTCAATTGATCAAGCTCAGATGCCTCACTTCACTTCAACTAATTGGACTCACTTTGTTAGCGTCACCTCAACTGATAACGCTCACTTAACTAGCTTCCCTTCAACTAATTGGCCTCAGTTGCTTCACTTCACTTCAATTGATTCAGCTCAGTTGTCTCACTTCACTTCAATTGATTATGCTCAGTTGTCACACTTCACTTCAACTGATTCTGCTCACTTAACTAGCTTCACTTCAACTAATTGAGCTCACTTGCTTCACTTGACTTCAATTGATCAAGCTCAGTTGCCTCACTTCACTTCAACTAATTGGACTCACTTTGTTAGCGTCACCTCAACTGATAACGCTCACTTACCTAGCTTCATTTCAACTAATTGTCCTCACTTGCTTCACTTCATTTCAATTGATTAAGCTCAGGTGCTTCACTTCAATTCAGCTGATTAAGCTCAGTTGTCTCACTTCGCCTCAACTGATAACGCTCACTTAACTAGATTCACTTCTACTAACTGAGCCCATTCGCTTCACTTCACTTCACTTGATTAGGCTCAGTTGCCTCACTTCACTTCAACTGGTTCTGCTCACTTAACTAGCTTCACTTCAACTAATTGAGCTCACTTGCTTCACTTGACTTCAATTGATCAAGCTCAGTTGCCTCACTTCACTTCAACTAATTGGACTCACTTTGTTAGCGTCACCTCAACTGATAACGCTCACTTACCTAGCTTCATTTCAACTAATTGTCCTCACTTGCTTCACTTCATTTCAATTGATTAAGCTCAGGTGCTTCACTTCAATTCAGCTGATTAAGCTCAGTTGTCTCACTTCGCCTCAACTGATAACGCTCACTTAACTAGATTCACTTCTACTAACTGAGCCCATTCGCTTCACTTCACTTCAATTGATTAGGCTCAGTTGCCTCACTTCACTTCAACTGATTCTGCTCACTTTACTAGCTTCACTTCAACTAATTGAGCTCACTTGCTTCACTTGACTTCAATTGATCAAGCTCAGTTGCCTCACTTCACTTCAACTGATTCTGCTCACTTAACTAGCTTCACTTCAACTAATTGAGCTCACTTGCTTCACTTGACTTCAATTGATCAAGCTCAGTTGCCTCACTTCACTTCAACTAATTGGACTCACTTTGTTAGCGTCACCTCAACTGATAACGCTCACTTACCTAGCTTCATTTCAACTAATTGTCCTCACTTGCTTCACTTCATTTCAATTGATTAAGCTCAGGTGCTTCACTTCAATTCAGCTGATTAAGCTCAGTTGTCTCACTTCGCCTCAACTGATAACGCTCACTTAACTAGATTCACTTCTACTAACTGAGCCCATTCGCTTCACTTCACTTCAATTGATTAGGCTCAGTTGCCTCACTTCACTTCAACTGATTCTGCTCACTTAACTAGCTTCACTTCAACTAATTGAGCTCACGAGCTTCACTTGACTTCAATTGATCAAGCTCAGTTGCCTCACTTCACTTCAACTAATTGAACTCATTTTGTTAGCGTCACCTCAACTGATAACGCTCACTTACCTAGCTTCATTTCAACTAATTGTCCTTACTTGCTTCACTTCACTTCAATTGATTAAGCTCAGTTGTTTCACTTCAATTCAGCTGATTAAGCTCAGTTGTCTCACTTCGCCTTAACTGATAACGCTCACTTAACTAGATTCACTTCTACTAACTGTGCTCATTTGCTTCACTTCACTTCAATTGATTAGGCTCAGTTGCCTCACTTCAACTTAAACTGATCCTGCTCACTTTACTAGCTTCACTTCAACTAATTGAGCTCACTTGCTTCACTTGACTTTAATTGATTAAGCTCAGTTGCCTCACTTCACTTCAACTGATTCCGCTCACTTAACTAGCTTCACTTCAACTAATTGAGCTCACTTGCTTCACTTGACTTCAATTGATTAAGCTCAGTTGCTTCACTTCACTTCAACTAATTGGACTCACTTTGTTAGCGTCACCTCAACTGATAACGCTCACTTACCTATCTTCACTCCAACTAATAGAGCTCACTTGCTTTACTTCACTTCAATTGATTAAGCTCAATTGCCTCACTTCAATTCAGCTGATTAAGCTCAGTTGCTTCACTTCACTTCAATTGATTCAGCTCAGTTGCCACACTTCACTTCAATTGATTAGGCTCAGTTGCCTCACTTCACTTCAACTGATTCTGCTCACTTAACTAGTTTCACTTCAACTAATAGAGCTCACTTGCTTCACTTCACTTCAATTGATTAAAATCAGTTGCCTCACTTCAATTCAGCTGATTAAGCTCAGTTGCCTCACTTCACCTCAACTGATAACGCTCACTTATCTAGCTTCACTTCAACTAATTGAGCTCACTTGCTTCACTTGACTTCAATTGATCAAGCTCAGATGCCTCACTTCACTTCAACTAATTGGACTCACTTTGTTAGCGTCACCTCAACTGATAACGCTCACTTAACTAGCTTCCCTTCAACTAATTGGCCTCAGTTGCTTCACTTCACTTCAATTGATTCAGCTCAGTTGTCTCACTTCACTTCAATTGATTATGCTCAGTTGTCACACTTCACTTCAACTGATTCTGCTCACTTAACTAGCTTCACTTCAACTAATTGAGCTCAGTTGCTTCACTTCACTTCAACTAATTGAGCTCACTTGCTTCACTTGACTTCAATTGATTCAGCTCAGTTACCTCACTTCACTTCAATTGATTAGGCTCAGTTGCCTCACTTCACTTCAACTTATTAAGCTCAGTTGCCTCACTTCACCTCAACTGATAACGCTTACTTAACAAGCCTCACTTCAACTAATTGAGCTCACTTGCTTCACTTGACTTCAATTGATCAAGCTCAGATGCCTCACTTCACTTCAACTAATTGGACTCACTTTGTTAGCGTCACCTCAACTGATAACGCTCACTTAACTAGCTTCCCTTCAACTAACTGGCCTCAGTTGCTTCACTTCACTTCAATTGATTCAGCTCAGTTGTCTCACTTCACTTCAATTGATTATGCTCAGTTGTCACACTTCACTTCAACTGATTCTGCTCACTTAACTAGCTTCACTTCAACTAATTGAGCTCAGTTGCTTCACTTCACTTCAACTAACTGAGCTCACTTGCTTCACTTGACTTAAATTGATTAAGCTCAGTTGCTTCACTTCACTTCAACTAATTGGACTCACTTTGTTAGCGTCACCTCAACTGATAACGCTCACTTAACTAGCTTCACTTCAACTAATAGAGCTCACTTGCTTCACTTCACTACAATTGATTAAGCTCAGTTGCGTCACTTTAATTCAGTTGATTAAGCTCAGTTGCCTCACTTCACCTCAACTGATTCTGCTCACTTAACTAGCTTCACTTCAACTAATTGAGCTAAGTTGCCTCACTTCACTTCAACTGATTCTGCTCACTTAACTTGGTTCACTTCAACTAATTGAGCTCACTTGCTTCACTTGACTTCAATTGATTAAGCTCAGTTGCTTAACTTCACTTCAATTGATTCAGCTCAGATGCCTCACTTCATTTCAGTTGATTAGGCTCAGTTGTCACACTTCACTTCAACTGATTCTGCTCACTTAACTGGCTTCACTTCAACTAATTGAGCTCAGTTGCTTCACTTCAGTTCAACTAATTGAGCTCACTTGCTTCACTTGACTTCAATTGATCAAGCTCAGATGCCTCACATCACTTCAACTAATTGGACTCACTTTGTTAGCGTCACCTCAACTGATAACGCTCACTTAACTAGCTTCCCTTCAACTAATTGGCCTCAGTTGCTTCACTTCACTTCAATTGATTCAGCTCAGTTGTCTCACTTCACTTCAATTGATTATGCTCAGTTGTCACACTTCACTTCAACTGATTCTGCTCACTTAACTAGCTTCACTTCAACTAATTGAGCTCAGTTGCTTCACTTCACTTCAACTAATTGAGCTCACTTGCTTCACTTGACTTCAATTGATTCAGCTCAGTTACCTCACTTCACTTCAATTGATTAGGCTCAGTTGCCTCACTTCACTTCAACTTATTAAGCTCAGTTGCCTCACTTCACCTCAACTGATAACGCTTACTTAACAAGCCTCACTTCAACTAACTGAGCTCACTTGCTTCACTTGACTTAAATTGATTAAGCTCAGTTGCTTCACTTCACTTCAACTAATTGGACTCACTTTGTTAGCGTCACCTCAACTGATAACGCTCACTTAACTAGCTTCACTTCAACTAATAGAGCTCACTTGCTTCACTTCACTACAATTGATTAAGCTCAGATGCCTCACTTCATTTCAGTTGATTAGGCTCAGTTGTCACACTTCACTTCAACTGATTCTGCTCACTTAACTGGCTTCACTTCAACTAATTGAGCTAAGTTGCCTCACTTCACTTCAACTGATTCTGCTCACTTAACTTGGTTCACTTCAACTAATTGAGCTCACTTGCTTCACTTGACTTCAATTGATTAAGCTCAGTTGCTTAACTTCACTTCAATTGATTCAGCTCAGATGCCTCACTTCATTTCAGTTGATTAAGCTCAGTTGCCTCACTTCACCTCAACTGATTCTGCTCACTTAACTAGCTTCACTTCAACTAATTGAGCTAAGTTGCCTCACTTCACTTCAACTGATTCTGCTCACTTAACTTGGTTCACTTCAACTAATTGAGCTCACTTGCTTCACTTGACTTCAATTGATTAAGCTCAGTTGCTTAACTTCACTTCAATTGATTCAGCTCAGATGCCTCACTTCATTTCAGTTGATTAGGCTCAGTTGTTACACTTCACTTCAACTGATTCTGCTCACTTAACTAGCTTCACTTCAACTAATTGAGCTAAGTTGCCTCACTTCACTTCAACTGATTCTGCTCACTTAACTTGGTTCACTTCAACTAATTGAGCTCACTTGCTTCACTTGACTTCAATTGATTAAGCTCAGTTGCTTAACTTCACTTCAATTGATTCAGCTCAGATGCCTCACTTCATTTCAGTTGATTAGGCTCAGTTGTCACACTTCACTTCAACTGATTCTGCTCACTTAACTAGCTTCACTTCAACTAATTGAGCTCACTTGCTTCACTTCACTACAATTGATTAAGCTCAGTTGCGTCACTTCAATTCAGTTGATTAAGCTCAGTTGTCTCACTTCACCTCAACTGATTCTGCTCACTTAACTAGCTGCACTTCAACTAATTGAGCTAAGTTGCCTCACTTCACTTCAACTGATTCTGCTCACTTAACTTGGTTCACTTCAACTAATTGAGCTCAATTGCTTCACTTGACTTCAATTGATTAAGCTCAGTTGCTTAACTTCACTTCAATTGATTCAGCTCAGTTGCCACACTTCACTTCAATTGATTAGGCTCAGTTGCCTCACTTCACTTCAACTGATTCTGCTCACTTAACTAGTTTCACTTCAACTAATAGAGCTCACTTGCTTCACTTCACTTCAATTGATTAAAATCAGTTGCCTCACTTCAATTCAGCTGATTAAGCTCACTTGCCTCACTTCACCTCAACTGATAACGCTCACTTATCTAGCTTCACTTCAACTAATTGAGCTCACTTGCTTCACTTGACTTTAATTGATTAAGCTCAGTTGCCTCACTCCACTTCAACTGATTCTGCTCACTTAACTAGCTTCACTTCAACTAATGGAGCTCACTTGCTTCACTTGACTTCAATTGATCAAGCTCAGTTGCCTCACTTCACTTCAACTAATTGGACTCACTTAGTTAGCGTCACCTCAACCGATAACGCTCACTTAACTAGCTTCACTTTTACTAATTGAGCTCATTTGCTTCACTTCACTACAATTGATTAAGCCCAGTTGCGTCACTTCAATTCAGTTGATTAAGCTCAGTTGCGTCACTTCACCTCAACTGATTCTGCTCACTTAACTAGCTTCACTTCAACTAATTGAGCTAAGTTGCCTCACTTCACTTCAACTGATTCTGCTCACTTAACTTGGTTCACTTCAACTAATTGAGCTCACTTGCTTCACTTCACTACAATTGATTAAGCTCAGTTGCGTCACTTCACTTCAATTGATTATGCTCAGTTGCCTCACTTCACTTCAACTGATTCTGCTCACTTAACAAGCTTCACTTCAACTAATTGAGCTCACTTGCTTCACTTGACTTCAATTGATTAAGCTCAGTTGCTTCACTTCACTTCAACTAATTGGACTCACTTAGTTAGCGTCACCTCAACCGATAACGCTCACTTAACTAGCTTCACTTTTACTAATTGAGCTCATTTGCTTCACTTCACTACAATTGACTAAGCTCAGTTGCGTCACTTCAATTCAGTTGATTAAGCTCAGTTGCCTCACTTCACCTCAACTGATTCTGCTCACTTAACTAGCTTCACTTCAACTAATTGAGCTAAGTTGCCTCACTTCACTTCAACTGATTCTGCTCACTTAACTTGGTTCACTTCAACTAATTGAGCTCACTTGCTTCACTTGACTTCAATTGATTAAGCTCAGTTGCTTAACTTCACTTTAATTGATTCAGCTCGGATGCCTCACTTATTTCAGTTGATTAGGCTCAGTTGTCACACTTCACTTCAACTGATTCTGCTCACTTAACTAGCTTCACTTCAACTAATTGACCTCAGTTGCTTCACTTCACTTCAACTAATTGAGCTCACTTGCTTCACTTGACTTCAATTGATTAAGCTCAGTTGCTTAACTTCACTTCAATTGATGTAGCTCAGATGCCTCACTTCATTTCAGTTGATTAGGCTCAGTTGTTACACTTCACTTCAACTGATTCTGCTCACTTAACTAGCTTCACTTCAACTAATTGAGCTAAGTTGCCTCACTTCACTTCAACTGATTCTGCTCACTTAACTTGGTTCACTTCAACTAATTGAGCTCACTTGCTTCACTTGACTTCAATTGATTAAGCTCAGTTGCTTAACTTCACTTCAATTGATTCAGCTCAGATGCCTCACTTCATTTCAGTTGATTAGGCTCAGTTGTCACACTTCACTTCAACTGATTCTGCTCACTTAACTAGCTTCACTTCAACTAATTGACCTCAGTTGCTTCACTTCACTTCAACTAATTGAGCTCACTTGCTTCACTTGACTTCAATTGATTAAGCTCAGTTGCTTAACTTCACTTCAATTGATGTAGCTCAGATGCCTCACTTCATTTCAGTTGATTAGGCTCAGTTGTTACACTTCACTTCAACTGATTCTGCTCACTTAACTAGCTTCACTTCAACTAATTGAGCTAAGTTGCCTCACTTCACTTCAACTGATTCTGCTCACTTAACTTGGTTCACTTCAACTAATTCAGCTCACTTGCTTCACTTGACTTCAATTGATTAAGCTCAGTTGCTTAACTTCACTTCAATTGATTCAGCTCAGATGCCTCACTTCATTTCAGTTGATTAGGCTCAGTTGTCACACTTCACTTCAACTGATTCTGCTCACTTAACTACCTTCACTTCAACTAATTGAGCTCAGTTGCTTCACTTCACTTCAACTAATTGAGCTCACTTGCTTCACTTCACTACAATTGATTAAGCTCAGTTGCGTCACTTCAATTCAGTTGATTGAGCTCAGTTGCCTCACTTCACCTCAACTGATTCTGCTCACTTAACTAGCTTCACTTCAACTAATTGAGCTAAGTTGCGTCACTTCACTTCAACTGATTCTGCTCACTTAACTTGGTTCACTTCAACTAATTGAGCTCACTTGCTTCACTTGACTTCAATTGATTAAGCTCAGTTGCTTAACTTCACTTCAATTGATTCAGCTCAGTTGCCACACTTCACTTCAATTGACTAGGCTCAGTTGCCTCACTTCACTTCAACTGATCCTGCTCACTTAAATAGTTTCACTTCAACTAATAGAGCTCACTTGCTTCACTTCACTTCAATTGATTAAAATCAGTTGCCTCACTTCAATTCAGCTGATTAAGCTCAGTTGCCTCACTTCACCTCAACTGATAACGCTCACTTATCTAGCTTCACTTCAACTAATTGAGCTCACTTGCTTCACTTGACTTTAATTGATTAAGCTCAGTTACCTCACTTCACTTCAATTGATTAGGCTCAGTTGCCTCACTTCACTTCAACTGATTAAGCTCAGTTGCCTCACTTCACCTCAACTGATAACGCTTACTTAACAAGCCTCACTTCAACTAACTGAGCTCACTTGCTTCACTTGACTTAAATTGATTAAGCTCAGTTGCTTCACTTCACTTCAACTAATTGGACTCACTTTGTTAGCGTCACCTCAACTGATAACGCTCACTTAACTAGCTTCACTTCAACTAATAGAGCTCACTTGCTTCACTTCACTACAATTGATTAAGCTCAGTTGCGTCACTTCAATTCAGTTGATTAAGCTCAGTTGCTTCACTTCACCTCAACTGATTCTGCTCACTTAACTAGCTTCACTTCAACTAATTGAGCTAAGTTGCCTCACTTCACTTCAACTGATTCTGCTCACTTAACTTGGTTCAGTTCAACTAATTGAGCTCACTTGCTTCACTTGACTTCAATTGATTAAGCTCAGTTGCTTAACTTCACTTTAATTGATTCAGCTCAGTTGCCACACTTCACTTCAATTGACTAGGCTCAGTTGCCTCACTTCACTTCAACTGATTCTGCTCACTTAACTAGCTTCACTTCAACTAATTGAGCTCAGTTGCTTCACTTCACTTCAACTAATTGAGCTCACTTGCTTCACTTGACTTCAATTGATTCAGCTCAGTTACCTCACTTCACTTCAATTGATTAGGCTCAGTTGCCTCACTTCACTTCAACTGATTAAGCTCAGTTGCCTCACTTCACCTCAACTGATAACGCTTACTTAACAAGCCTCACTTCAACTAACTGAGCTCACTTGCTTCACTTGACTTAAATTGATTAAGCTCAGTTGCTTCACTTCACTTCAACTAATTGGACTCACTTTGTTAGCGTCACCTCAACTGATAACGCTCACTTAACTAGCTCCACTTCAACTAATAGAGCTCACTTGCTTCACTTCACTACAATTGATTAAGCTCAGTTGCGTCACTTCAATTCAGTTGATTAAGCTCAGTTGCCTCACTTCACCTCAACTGATTCTGCTCACTTAACTAGCTTCACTTCAACTAATTGAGCTAAGTTGCCTCACTTCACTTCAACTGATTCTGCTCACTTAACTTGGTTCACTTCAACTAATTGAGCTCACTTGCTTCACTTCACTACAATTGATTAAGCTCAGTTGCGTCACTTCACTTCAATTGATTATGCTCAGTTGCCTCACTTCACTTCAACTGATTCTGCTCACTTAACAAGCTTCACTTCAACTAATTGAGCTCACTTGCTTCACTTGACTTCAATTGATTAAGCTCAGTTGCTTCACTTCACTTCAACTAATTGGACTCACTTAGTTAGCGTCACCTCAACCGATAACGCTCACTTAACTAGCTTCACTTTTACTAATTGAGCTCATTTGCTTCACTTCACTACAATTGATTAAGCTCAGTTGCGTCACTTCAATTCAGTTGATTAAGCTCAGTTGCCTCACTTCACCTCAACTGATTCTGCTCACTTAACTAGTTTCACTTCAACTAATTGAGCTAAGTTGCCTCACTTCACTTCAACTGATTCTGCTCACTTAACTTGGTTCACTTCAACTAATTGAGCTCACTTGCTTCACTTGACTTCAATTGATTAAGCTCAGTTGCTTAACTTCAGTTCAATTGATTCAGCTCGGATGCCTCACTTATTTCAGTTGATTAGGCTCAGTTGTCACACTTCACTTCAACTGATTCTGCTCACTTAACTAGCTTCACTTCAACTAATTGACCTCAGTTGCTTCACTTCACTTCAACTAATTGAGCTCACTTGCTTCACTTGACTTCAATTGATTAAGCTCAGTTGCTTAACTTCACTTCAATTGATGTAGCTCAGATGCCTCACTTCATTTCAGTTGATTAGGCTCAGTTGTTACACTTCACTTCAACTGATTCTGCTCACTTAACTAGCTTCACTTCAACTAATTGAGCTAAGTTGCCTCACTTCACTTCAACTGATTCTGCTCACTTAACTTGGTTCACTTCAACTAATTGAGCTCACTTGCTTCACTTGACTTCAATTGATTAAGCTTAGTTGCTTAACTTCACTTCAATTGATTCAGCTCAGATGCCTCACTTCATTTCAGTTGATTAGGCTCAGTTGTCACACTTCACTTCAACTGATTCTGCTCACTTAACTTGCTTCACTTCAACTAATTGACCTCAGTTGCTTCACTTCCCTTCAACTAATTGAGCTGACTTGCTTCACTTGACTTCAATTGATTAAGCTCAGTTGCTTAACTTCACTTCAAATGATGTAGCTCAGATGCCTCACTTCATTTCAGTTGATTAGGCTCAGTTGTTACACTTCACTTCAACTGATTCTGCTCACTTAACTAGCTTCACTTCAACTAATTGAGCTAAGTTGCCTCACTTCACTTCAACTGATTCTGCTCACTTAACTTGGTTCACTTCAACTAATTCAGCTCACTTGCTTCACTTGACTTCAATTGATTAAGCTCAGTTGCTTAACTTCACTTCAATTGATTCAGCTCAGTTGCCACACTTCACTTCAATTGACTAGGCTCAGTTGCCTCACTTGACTTCAACTGATCCTGCTCACTTAAATAGTTTCACTTCAACTAATAGAGCTCACTTGCTTCACTTGACTTCAACTAATTGAGCTCACTTGCTTCACTTCACTTCAACTAATTGGACTCACTTTGTTAGCGTCACCTCAACTGATAACGCTCACTTAACTAGCTTCACTTCAACTAATAGAGCTCACTTGCTTCACTTCACTACAATTGATTAAGCTCAGTTGCGTCACTTCAATTCAACTAATTGGACTCACTTAGTTAGCGTCACCTCAACCGATAACGCTCACTTAACTAGCTTCACTTTTACTAATTGAGCTCATTTGCTTCACTTCACTACAATTGATTAAGCTCAGTTGCGTCACTTCAATTCAGTTGATTAAGCCCAGTTGCCTCACTTCACCTCAACTGATTCTGCTCACTTAACTAGCTTCACTTCAACTAATTGAGCTAAGTTGCCTCACTTCACTTCAACTGATTCTGCTCACTTAACTTGGTTCACTTCAACTAATTGAGCTCACTTGCTTCACTTGACTTCAATTGATTAAGCTCAGTTGCTTCACTTGACTTCAATTGATTAAGCTCAGTTGCTTAACTTCACTTCAATTGATGTAGCTCAGATGCCTCACTTCATTTCAGTTGATTAGGCTCAGTTGTTACACTTCACTTCAACTGATTCTGCTCACTTAACTTGCTTCACTTCAACTAATTGACCTCAGTTGCTTCACTTCACTTCAACTAATTGAGCTCACTTGCTTCACTTGACTTCAATTGATTAAGCTCAGTTGCTTAACTTCACTTCAATTGATGTAGCTCAGATGCCTCACTTCATTTCAGGTGATTAGGCTCAGTTGTCACACTTCACTTCAACTGATTCTGCTCACTTAACTAGCTTCACTTCAACTAATTGAGCTCAGTTGCTTCACTTCACTTCAACTAATTGAGCTCACTTGCTTCACTTCACTACAATTGATTAAGCTCAGTTGCGTCACTTCAATTCAGTTGATTGAGCTCAGTTGCCTCACTTCACCTCAACTGATTCTGCTCACTTAACTAGCTTCACTTCAACTAATTGAGCTAAGTTGCGTCACTTCACTTCAACTGATTCTGCTCACTTAACTTGGTTCACTTCAACTAATTGAGCTCACTTGCTTCACTTGACTTCAATTGATTAAGCTCAGTTGCTTAACTTCACTTCAATTGATTCAGCTCAGTTGCCACACTTCACTTCAATTGACTAGGCTCAGTTGCCTCACTTCACTTCAACTGATCCTGCTCACTTAAATAGTTTCACTTCAACTAATAGAGCTCACTTGCTTCACTTGACTTAAATTGATTAAGCTCAGTTGCTTCACTTCACTTCAACTAATTGGACTCACTTTGTTAGCGTCACCTCAACTGATAACGCTCACTTAACTAGCTTCACTTCAACTAATAGAGCTCACTTGCTTCACTTCACTACAATTGATTAAGCTCAGTTGCGTCACTTCAATTCAGTTGATTAAGCTCAGTTGCCTCACTTCACCTCAACTGATTCTGCTCACTTAACTAGCTTCACTTCAACTAATTGAGCTAAGTTGCCTCACTTCACTTCAACTGATTCTGCTCACTTAACTTGGTTCAGTTCAACTAATTGAGCTCACTTGCTTCACTTGACTTCAATTGATTAAGCTCAGTTGCTTAACTTCACTTTAATTGATTCAGCTCAGTTGCCACACTTCACTTCAATTGACTAGGCTCAGTTGCCTCACTTCACTTCAACTGATTCTGCTCACTTAACTAGCTTCACTTCAACTAATTGAGCTCAGTTGCTTCACTTCACTTCAACTAATTGAGCTCACTTGCTTCACTTGACTTCAATTGATTAAGCTCAGTTGCTTCACTTCACTTCAACTAATTGGACTCACTTAGTTAGCGTCACCTCAACCGATAACGCTCACTTAACTAGCTTCACTTTTACTAATTGAGCTCATTTGCTTCACTTCACTACAATTGATTAAGCTCAGTTGCGTCACTTCAATTCAGTTGATTAAGCTCAGTTGCCTCACTTCACCTCAACTGATTCTGCTCACTTAGCTAGCTTCACTTCAACTAATTGAGCTAAGTTGCCTCACTTCACTTCAACTGATTCTGCTCACTTAACTTGGTTCACTTCAACTAATTGAGCTCACTTGCTTCACTTGACTTCAATTGATTAAGCTCAGTTGCTTAACTTCACTTCAATTGATTCAGCTCGGATGCCTCACTTATTTCAGTTGATTAGGCTCAGTTGTCACACTTCACTTCAACTGATTCTGCTCACTTAACTAGCTTCACTTCAACTAATTGACCTCAGTTGCTTCACTTCACTTCAACTAATTGAGCTCACTTGCTTAACTTGACTTCAATTGATTAAGCTCAGTTGCTTAACTTCACTTCAATTGATGTAGCTCAGATGCCTCACTTCATTTCAGTTGATCAGGCTCAGTTGTTACACTTCACTTCAACTGATTCTGCTCACTTAACTAGCTTCACTTCAACTAATTGAGCTAAGTTGCCTCACTTCACTCAACTGATTCTGCTCACTTAACTTGGTTCACTTCAACTAATTGAGCTCACTTGCTTCACTTGACTTCAATTGATTAAGCTTAGTTGCTTAACTTCACTTCAATTGATTCAGCTCAGATGCCTCACTTCATTTCAGTTGATTAGGCTCAGTTGTCACACTTCACTTCAACTGATTCTGCTCACTTAACTTGCTTCACTTCAACTAATTGACCTCAGTTGCTTTACTTCACTTCAACTAATTGAGCTCACTTGCTTCACTTGACTTCAATTGATTAAGCTCAGTTGCTTAACTTCACTTCAATTGATGTAGCTCAGATGCCTCACTTCATTTCAGTTGATTAGGCTCAGTTGTTACACTTCACTTCAACTGATTCTGCTCACTTAACTAGCTTCACTTCAACTAATTGAGCTAAGTTGCCTCACTTCACTTCAACTGATTCTGCTCACTTAACTTGGTTCACTTCAACTAATTCAGCTCACTTGCTTCACTTGACTTCAATTGATTAAGCTCAGTTGCTTAACTTCACTTCAATTGATTCAGCACAGATGCCTCACTTCATTTCAGTTGATTAGGCTCAGTTGTCACACTTCACTTCAACTGATTCTGCTCACTTAACTAGCTTCACTTCAACTAATTGAGCTCAGTTGCTTCACTTCACTTCAACTAATTGAGCTCACTTGCTTCACTTCACTACAATTGATTAAGCTCAGTTACCTCACTTCATTTCAGTTGATTAGGCTCAGTTGTTACATTTCACTTCAACTGATTCTGCTCACTTAACTAGCTTCACTTCAACTAATTGAGCTAAGTTGCCTCACTTCACTTCAACTGATTCTGCTCACTTAACTTGGTTCACTTCAACTAATTCAGCTCACTTGCTTCACTTGACTTCAATTGATTAAGCTCAGTTGCTTAACTTCACTTCAATTGATTCAGCTCAGATGCCTCACTTCATTTCAGTTGATTAGGCTCAGTTGTCACACTTCACTTCAACTGATTCTGCTCACTTAACTAGCTTCACTTCAACTAATTGAGCTAAGTTGCCTCACTTCACTTCAACTGATTCTGCTCACTTAACTTGGTTCACTTCAACTAATTCAGCTCACTTGCTTCACTTGACTTCAATTGATTAAGCTCAGTTGCTTAACTTCACTTCAATTGATTCAGCTCAGATGCGTCACTTCAATTCAGTTGATTGAGCTCAGTTGCCTCACTTCACCTCAACTGATTCTGCTCACTTAACTAGCTTCACTTCAACTAATTGAGCTAAGTTGCGTCACTTCACTTCAACTGATTCTGCTCACTTAACTTGGTTCACTTCAACTAATTGAGCTCACTTGCTTCACTTGACTTCAATTGATTAAGCTCAGTTGCTTAACTTCACTTCAATTGATTCAGCTCAATTGCCACACTTCACTTCAATTGACTAGGCTCAGTTGCCTCACTTCACTTCAACTGATCCTGCTCACTTAAATAGTTTCACTTCAACTAATAGAGCTCACTTGCTTCACTTCACTTCAATTGATTAAAATCAGTTGCCTCACTTCAATTCAGCTGATTAAGCTCAGTTGCCTCACTTCACCTCAACTGATAACGCTCACTTATCTAGCTTCACTTCAACTAATTGAGCTCACTTGCTTCACTTGACTTTAATTGATTAAGCTCAGTTACCTCACTTCACTTCAATTGATTAGGCTCAGTTGCCTCACTTCACTTCAACTGATTAAGCTCAGTTGCCTCACTTCACCTCAACTGATAACGCTTACTTAACAAGCCTCACTTCAACTAACTGAGCTCACTTGCTTCACTTGACTTAAATTGATTAAGCTCAGTTGCTCTTCTTCACTTCAACTAATTGGACTCACTATGTTAGCGTCACCTCAACTGATAACGCTCACTTAACTAGCTTCACTTCAACTAATAGAGCTCACTTGCTTCACTTCACTACAATTGATTAAGCTCAGTTGCGTCACTTCAATTCAGTTGATTAAGCTCAGTTGCCTCACTTCACCTCAACTGATTCTGCTCACTTAACTAGCTTCACTTCAACTAATTGAGCTAAGTTGCCTCACTTCACTTCAACTGATTCTGCTCACTTAACTTGGTTCAGTTCAACTAATTGAGCTCACTTGCTTCACTTGACTTCAATTGATTAAGCTCAGTTGCTTAACTTCACTTTAATTGATTCAGCTCAGTTGCCACACTTCACTTCAATTGACTAGGTTCAGTTGCCTCACTTCACTTCAACTGATTCTGCTCACTTAACTAGCTTCACTTCAACTAATTGAGCTCAGTTGCTTCACTTCACTTCAACTAATTGAGCTCACTTGCTTCACTTGACTTCAATTGATTCAGCTCAGTTACCTCACTTCACTTCAATTGATTAGGCTCAGTTGCCTCACTTCACTTCAACTGATTAAGCTCAGTTGCCTCACTTCACCTCAACTGATAACGCTTACTTAACAAGCCTCACTTCAACTAACTGAGCTCACTTGCTTCACTTGACTTAAATTGATTAAGCTCAGTTGCTTCACTTCACTTCAACTAATTGGACTCACTTTGTTAGCGTCACCTCAACTGAAAACGCTCACTTAACTAGCTTCACTTCAACTAATAGAGCTAAGTTGCCTCACTTCACTTCAACTGATTCTGCTCACTTAACTTGGTTCACTTCAACTAATTGAGCTCACTTGCTTCACTTCACTACAATTGATTAAGCTCAGTTGCGTCACTTCACTTCAATTGATTATGCTCAGTTGCCTCACTTCACCTCAACTGATTCTGCTCACTTAACTAGCTTCACTTCAACTAATTGAGCTAAGTTGCCTCACTTCACTTCAACTGATTCTGCTCACTTAACTTGGTTCAGTTCAACTATTTGAGCTCACTTGCTTCACTTGACTTCAATTGATTAAGCTCAGTTGCTTAACTTCACTTTAATTGATTCAGCTCAGTTGCCACACTTCACTTCAATTGACTAGGTTCAGTTGCCTCACTTCACTTCAACTGATTCTGCTCACTTAACTAGCTTCACTTCAACTAATTGAGCTCAGTTGCTTCACTTCACTTCAACTAATTGAGCTCACTTGCTTCACTTGACTTCAATTGATTCAGCTCAGTTACCTCACTTCACTTCAATTGATTAGGCTCAGTTGCCTCACTTCACTTCAACTGATTAAGCTCAGTTGCCTCACTTCACCTCAACTGATAACGCTTACTTAACAAGCCTCACTTCAACTAACTGAGCTCACTTGCTTCACTTGACTTAAATTGATTAAGCTCAGTTGCTTCACTTCACTTCAACTAATTGGACTCACTTTGTTAGCGTCACCTCAACTGATAACGCTCACTTAACTAGCTTCACTTCAACTAATAGAGCTAAGTTGCCTCACTTCACTTCAACTGATTCTGCTCACTTAACAAGCTTCACTTCAACTAATTGAGCTCACTTGCTTCACTTGACTTCAATTGATTAAGTTCAGTTGCTTCACTTCACTTCAACTAATTGGACTCACTTAGTTAGCGTCACCTCAACCGATAACGCTCACTTAACTAGCTTCACTTTTACTAATTGAGCTCATTTGCTTCACTTCAATTCAGTTGATTAAGCTCAGTTGCCTCACTTCACCTCAACTGATTCTGCTCACTTAACTAGCTTCACTTCAACTAATTGAGCTAAGTTGCCTCACTTCACTTCAACTGATTCTGCTCACTTAACTTGGTTCACTTCAACTAATTGAGCTCACTTGCTTCACTTCACTACAATTGATTAAGCTCAGTTGCGTCACTTCACTACAATTGATTAAGCTCAGTTGCGTCACTTCAATTCAGTTGATTAAGCTCAGTTGCCTCACTTCACCTCAACTGATTCTGCTCACTTAACTAGCTTCACTTCAACTAATTGAGCTAAGTTGCCTCACTTCACTTCAACTGATTCTGCTCACTTAACTTGGTTCACTTCAACTAATTGAGCTCACTTGCTTCACTTCACTACAATTGATTAAGCTCAGTTGCGTCACTTCACTTCAATTGATTATGCTCAGTTGCCTCACTTCACTTCAACTGATTCTGCTCACTTAACAAGCTTCACTTCAACTAATTGAGCTCACTTGCTTCACTTGACTTCAATTGATTAAGTTCAGTTGCTTCACTTCACTTCAACTAATTGGACTCACTTAGTTAGCGTCACCTCAACCGATAACAATCACTTAACTAGCTTCACTTTTACTAATTGAGCTCATTTGCTTCACTTCACTACAATTGATTAAGCTCAGTTGCGTCACTTCAATTCAGTTGATTAAGCTCAGTTGCCTCACTTCACCTCAACTGATTCTGCTCACTTAACTAGCTTCACTTCAACTAATTGAGCTAAGTTGCCTCACTTCACTTCAACTGATTCTGCTCACTTAACTTGGTTCACTTCAACTAATTGAGCTCACTTGCTTCACTTGACTTCAATTGATTAAGCTCAGTTGCTTAACTTCACTTCAATTGATTCAGCTCGGATGCCTCACTTATTTCAGTTGATTAGGCTCAGTTGTCACACTTCACTTCAACTGATTCTGCTCACTTAACTAGCTTCACTTCAACTAATTGACCTCAGTTGCTTCACTTCACTTCAACTAATTGAGCTCACTTGCTTCACTTGACTTCAATTGATTAAGCTCAGTTGCTTAACTTCACTTCAATTGATGTAGCTCAGATGCCTCACTTCATTTCAGTTGATTAGGCTCAGTTGTTACACTTCACTTCAACTGATTCTGCTCACTTAACTAGCTTCACTTCAACTAATTGAGCTAAAATGCCTCACTTCACTTCAACTGATTCTGCTCACTTAACTTGGTTCACTTCAACTAATTGAGCTCACTTGCTTCACTTGACTTCAATTGATTAAGCTTAGTTGCTTAACTTCATATCAATTGATTCAGCTCAGATGCCTCACTTCATTTCAGTTGATTAGGCTCAGTTGTCACACTTCACTTCAACTGATTCTGCTCACTTAACTTGCTTCACTTCAACTAATTGACCTCAGTTGCTTCACTTCACTTCAACTAATTGAGCTCACTTGCTTCACTTGACTTCAATTGATTAAGCTCAGTTGCTTAACTTCACTTCAATTGATGTAGCTCAGATGCCTCACTTCATTTCAGTTGATTAGGCTCAGTTGTTACACTTCACTTCAACTGATTCTGCTCACTTAACTAGCTTCACTTCAACTAATTGAGCTAAGTTGCTTTACTTCACTTCAACTGATTCTGCTCACTTAACTTGGTTCACTTCAACTAATTGAGCTCACTTGCTTCACTTGACTTCAATTGATTAAGCTCAGTTGCTTAACTTCACTTCAATTGATTCAGCTCGGATACCTCACTTAGTTCAGTTGATTAGGCTCAGTTGTCACACTTCACTTCAACTGATTCTGCTCACTTAACTAGCTTCACTTCAACTAATTGACCTCAGTTGCTTCACTTCACTTCAACTAATTGAGCTCACTTGCTACACTTGACTTCAATTGATTAAGCTCAGTTGCTTAACTTCACTTCAATTGATGTAGCTCAGATGCCTCACTTCATTTCAGTTGATTAGGCTCAGTTGTTACACTTCACTTCAACTGATTCTGCTCACTTAACTAGCTTCACTTCAACTAATTGAGCTAAGTTGCCTCACTTCACTTCAACTGATTCTGCTCACTTAACAAGCTTCACTTCAACTAATTGAGCTCACTTGCTTCACTTGACTTCAATTGATTAAGCTCAGTTGCTTCACTTCACTTCAACTAATTGGACTCACTTAGTTAGCGTCACCTCAACCGATAACGCTCACTTAACTAGCTTCACTTTTACTAATTGAGCTCATTTGCTTCACTTCACTACAATTGATTAAGCTCAGTTGCGTCACTTCAATTCAGTTGATTAAGCTCAGTTGCCTCACTTCACCTCAACTGATTCTGCTCACTTAACTAGCTTCACTTCAACTAATTGAGCTAAGTTGCCTCACTTCACTTCAACTGATTCTGCTCACTTAACTTGGTTCACTTCAACTAACTGAGCTCACTTGCTTCACTTGACTTCAATTGATTAAGCTCAGTTGCTTAACTTCACTTCAATTGATTCAGCTCGGATGCCTCACTTATTTCAGTTGATTAGGCTCAGTTGTCACACTTCACTTCAACTGATTCTGCTCACTTAACTAGCTTCACTTCAACTAATTGACCTCAGTTGCTTCACTTCACTTCAACTAATTGAGCTCACTTGCTTCACTTGACTTCAATTGATTAAGCTCAGTTGCTTAACTTCACTTCAATTGATGTAGCTCAGATGCCTCACTTCATTTCAGTTGATTAGGCTCAGTTGTTACACTTCACTTCAACTGATTCTGCTTACTTAACTAGCTTCACTTCAACTAATTGAGCTAAGTTGCCTCACTTCACTTCAATTGATTCTGCTCACTTAACTTGGTTCACTTCAACTAATTGAGCTCACTTGCTTCACTTGACTTCAATTGATTAAGCTCAGTTGCTTAACTTCACTTCAATTGATTCAGCTCAGATGCCTCACTTCATTTCAGTTGATTAGGCTCAGTTGTCACACTTCACTTCACCTGATTCTGCTCACTTAACTAGCTTCACTTCAACTAATTGACCTCAGTTGCTTCACTTCACTTCAACTAATTGAGCTCACTTGCTTCACTTGACTTCAATTGATTAAGCTCAGTTGCTTAACTTCACTTCAATTGATGTAGCTCAGATGCCTCACTTCATTTCAGTTGATTAGGCTCAGTTGTTACACTTCACTTCAACTGATTCTGCTCACTTAACTAGCTTCACTTCAACTAATTGAGCTAAGTTGCCTCACTTCACTTCAACTGATTCTGCTCACTTAACTTGGTTCACTTCAACTAATTCAGCTCACTTGCTTCACTTGACTTCAATTGATTAAGCTCAGTTGCTTAACTTCACTTCAATTGATTCAGCTCAGATGCCTCACTTCATTTCAGTTGATTAGGCTCAGTTGTCACACTTCACTTCAACTGATTCTGCTCACTTAACTAGCTTCACTTCAACTAATTGAGCTCAGTTGCTTCACTTCACTTCAACTAATTGAGCTCACTTGCTTCACTTCACTACAATTGATTAAGCTCAGTTGCGTCACTTCAATTCAGTTGATTGAGCTCAGTTGCCTCACTTCACCTCAACTGATTCTGCTCACTTAACTAGCTTCACTTCAACTAATTGAGCTAAGTTGCGTCACTTCACTTCAACTGATTCTGCTCACTTAACTTGGTTCACTTCAACTAATTGAGCTCACTTGCTTCACTTGACTTCAATTGATTAAGCTCAGTTGCTTAACTTCACTTCAATTGATTCAGCTCAGTTGCCACACTTCACTTCAATTGACTAGGCTCAGTTGCCTCACTTCACTTCAACTGATCCTGCTCACTTAAATAGTTTCACTTCAACTAATAGAGCTCACTTGCTTCACTTCACTTCAATTGATTAAAATCAGTTGCCTCACTTCAATTCAGCTGATTAAGCTCAGTTGCCTCACTTCACCTCAACTGATAACGCTCACTTATCTAGCTTCACTTCAACTAATTGAGCTCACTTGCTTCACTTGACTTTAATTGATTAAGCTCAGTTACCTCACTTCACTTCAATTGATTAGGCTCAGTTGCCTCACTTCACTTCAACTGATTAAGCTCAGTTGCCTCACTTCACCTCAACTGATAACGCTTACTTAACAAGCCTCACTTCAACTAACTGAGCTCACTTGCTTCACTTGACTTAAATTGATTAAGCTCAGTTGCTTCACTTCACTTCAACTAATTGGACTCACTTTGTTAGCGTCACCTCAACTGATAACGCTCACTTAACTAGCTTCACTTCAACTAATAGAGCTCACTTGCTTCACTTCACTACAATTGATTAAGCTCAGTTGCGTCACTTCAATTCAGTTGATTAAGCTCAGTTGCCTCACTTCACCTCAACTGATTCTGCTCACTTAACTAGCTTCACTTCAACTAATTGAGCTAAGTTGCCTCACTTCACTTCAACTGATTCTGCTCACTTAACTTGGTTCAGTTCAACTAATTGAGCTCACTTGCTTCACTTGACTTCAATTGATTAAGCTCAGTTGCTTAACTTCACTTCAATCGATTCAGCTCAGTTGTCACACTTCACTTCAATTGACTAGGCTCAGTTGCCTCACTTCACTTCAACTGATTCTGCTCACTTAACTAGCTTCACTTCAACTAATTGAGCTCAGTTGCTTCACTTCACTTCAACTAATTGAGCTCACTTGCTTCACTTGACTTCAATTGATTCAGCTCAGTTACCTCACTTCACTTCAATTGATTAGGCTCAGTTGCCTCACTTCACTTCAACTGATTAAGCTCAGTTGCTTCACTTCACTTCAACTAATTGGACTCACTTTGTTAGCGTCACCTCAACTGATAACGCTCACTTAACTAGCTTCACTTCAACTAATAGAGCTCAATTGCTTCACTTCACTACAATTGATTAAGCTCAGTTGCGTCACTTCAATTCAGTTGATTAAGCTCAGTTGCCTCACTTCACCTCAACTGATTCTGCTCACTTAACAAGCCTCACTTCAACTAACTGAGCTCACTTGCTTCACTTGACTTAAATTGATTAAGCTCAGTTGCTTCACTTCACTTCAACTAATTGGACTCACTTTGTTAGCGTCACCTCAACTGATAACGCTCACTTAACTAGCTTCACTTCAACTAATAGAGCTCAATTGCTTCACTTCACTACAATTGATTAAGCTCAGTTGCGTCACTTCAATTCAGTTGATTAAGCTCAGTTGCCTCACTTCACCTCAACTGATTCTGCTCACTTAACTAGCTTCACTTCAACTAATTGAGCTAAGTTGCCTCACTTCACTTCAACTGATTCTGCTCACTTAACTTGGTTTACTTCAACTAATTGAGCTCACTTGCTTCACTTGACTTCAATTGATTAAGCTCAATTGCTTAACTTCACTTCAATTGATTCAGCTCAGATGCCTCACTTCATTTCAGTTGATTAGGCTCAGTTGTCACACTTCACTTCAACTGATTCTGCTCACTTAACTGGCTTCACTTCAACTAATTGAGCTCAGTTGCTTCACTTCAGTTCAACTAATTGAGCTCACTTGCTTCACTTGACTTCAATTGATTAAGCTCAGTTGCTTAACTTCACTTCAATTGATTCAGCTCAGATGCCTGACTTCATTTCAGTTGATAAGGCTCAGTTGTTACACTTCATTTCAACTGATTCTGCTCACTTAACTAGCTTCACTTCAACTAATTGAGCTAAGTTGTCACACTTCACTTCAACTGATTCTGCTCACTTAACTAGCTTCACTTCAACTAATTGAGCTCAGTTGCTTCACTTCACTTCAACTAATTGAGCTCACTTGCTTCACTTCACTACAATTGATTAAGCTCAGTTGCGTCACTTCAATTCAGTTGATTAAGCTCAGTTGCCTCACTTCACCTCAACTGATTCTGCTCACTTAACTAGCTGCACTTCAACTAATTGAGCTAAGTTGCCTCACTTCACTTCAACTGATTCTGCTCACTTAACTTGGTTCACTTCAACTAATTGAGCTCACTTGCTTCACTTGACTTCAATTGATTAAGCTCAGTTGCTTAACTTCACTTCAATTGATTCAGCTCAGTTGCCACACTTCACTTCAATTGATTAGGCTCAGTTGCCTCACTTCACTTCAACTGATTCTGCTCACCTAACTAGTTTCACTTCAACTAATAGAGCTCACTTGCTTCACTTCACTTCAATTGATTAAAATCAGTTGCCTCACTTCAATTCAGCTGATTAAGCTCAGTTGCCTCACTTCACCTCAACTGATAACGCTCACTTATCTAGCTTCACTTCAACTAATTGAGCTCACTTGCTTCACTTGACTTTAATTGATTAAGCTCAGTTGCCTCACTCCACTTCAACTGATTCTGTTCACTTAACTAGCTTCACTTCAACTAATTGAGCTCACTTGCTTCACTTGACTTCAATTGATTAAGCTCAGTTGCCTCACTTCAGTTCAACTAATTGGACTCACTTAGTTAGCGTCACCTCAACCGATAACGCTCACTTAACTAGCTTCACTTTTACTAATTGAGCTCATTTGCTTCACTTCACTACAATTGATTAAGCCCAGTTGCGTCACTTCAATTCAGTTGATTAAGCTCAGTTGCCTCACTTCACCTCAACTGATTCTGCTCACCTAACTAGCTTCACTTCAACTAATTGAGCTAAGTTGCCTCACTTCACTTCAACTGATTCTGCTCACTTAACTTGGTTCACTTCAACTAATTAAACTGACTTGCTTCACTTCACTACAATTGATTAAGCTCAGTTGCGTCACTTCACTTCCATTGATTATGCTCAGTTGCCTCACTTCACTTCAACTGATTCTGCTCACTTAACAAGCTTCACTTCAACTAATTGAGCTCACTTGCTTCACTTGACTTCAATTGATTAAGCTCAGTTGCTTCACTTAACTTCAACTAATTGGACTCACTTAGTTAGCGTCACCTCAACCGATAACGCTCACTTAACTAGCTTCACTTTTACTAATTGAGCTCATTTGCTTCACTTCACTACAATTGATTAAGCTCAGTTGCGTCACTTCAATTCAGTTGATTAAGCTCAGTTGCCTCACTTCACCTCAACTGATTCTGCTCACTTAACTAGCTTCACTTCAACTAATTGAGCTAAGTTGCCTCACTTCACTTCAACTGATTCTGCTCACTTAACTTGGTTCACTTCAACTAATTGAGCTCACTTGCTTCACTTGACTTCAATTGATTAAGCTCAGTTGCTTAACTTCACTTCAATTAATTCAGCTCAGATGCCTCACTTCATTTCAGTTGATTAGGCTCAGTTGTCACACTTCACTTCAACTGATTCTGCTCACTTAACTAGCTTTACTTTAACTAATTGACCTCAGTTGCTTCACTTCACTTCAACTAATTGAGCTCACTTGCTTCACTTGACTTCAATTGATTAAGCTCAGTTGCTTAACTTCACTTCAATTGATGTAGCTCAGATGCCTCACTTCATTTCAGTTGATTAGGCTCAGTTGTTACACTTCACTTCAACTGATTCTGCTCACTTAACTAGCTTCACTTCAACTAATTGAGCTAAGTTGCCTCACTTCACTTCAACTGATTCTGCTCACTTAACTTGGTTCACTTCAACTAATTGAGCTCACTTGCTTCACTTGACTTCAATTGATTAAGCTCAGTTGCTTAACTTCACTTCAATTGATTCAGCTCAGATGCCTCACTTCATTTCAGTTGATTAGGCTCAGTTGTCACACTTCACTTCAACTGATTCTGCTCACTTAACTAGCTTCACTTCAACTAATTGAGCTCAGTTGCTTCACTTCACTTCAACTAATTGAGCTCACTTGCTTCACTTCACTACAATTGATTAAGCTCAGTTGCGTCACTTCAATTCAGTTGATTGAGCTCAGTTGCCTCACTTCACCTCAACTGATTCTGCTCACTTCACTAGCTTCACTTCAACTAATTGAGCTAAGTTGCCTCACTTCACTTCAACTGATTCTGCTCACTTAACTTGGTTCACTTCAACTAATTGAGCTCACTTGCTTCACTTGACTTCAATTGATTAAGCTCAGTTGCTTAACTTCACTTCAATTGATTCAGCTCAGTTGCCACACTTCACTTCAATTGACTAGGCTCAGTTGCCTCACTTCACTTCAACTGATTCTGCTCACTTAACTAGTTTCACTTCAACTAATAGAGCTCACTTGCTTCACTTCACTTCAATTGATTAAAATCAGTTGCCTCACTTCAATTCAGCTGATTAAGCTCAGTTGCCTCACTTCACCTCAACTGATAACGCTCACTTATCTAGCTTCACTTCAACTAATTGAGCTCACTTGCTTCACTTGACTTTAATTGATTAAGCTCAGTTGCCTCACTCCACTTCAACTGATTCTGCTCACTTAACTAGCTTCACTTCAACTAATTGAGCTAAGTTGCCTCACTTCACTTCAACTGATTCTGCGCACTTAACTTGGTTCACTTCAACTAATTGAGCTCACTTGCTTCACTTGACTTCAATTGATTAAGCTCACTCGCTTCACTTCACTTCAATTGATTAAGCTCAGTTGCTCTTCTTCACTTCAACTGATTGGACTCACTTATTCAGCGTCACCTCAACTGATAACGCTCACTTAACTAGATTCACTTCTACTAACTGAGCTCATTTGCTTCACTTCACTTCAATTGATTAGGCTCAGTTGCCTCACTTCACTTCAACTGATTCTGCTCATTCAACTAGCTTCACTTCAACTAATTGGACTCACTTTGTTAGCGTCACCTCAACTGATAACGCTCACTTAACTAGCTTCACTTCAACTAATTGTCCTCACTTGCTTCACTTCATTTCAATTGATTAAGCTCAGTTGCTTCACTTCAATTCAGCTGATTCTGCGCACTTAACTAGCTTCACTTCAACTAATTGAGCTCATTTGCTTCACTTGACTTCAATTGATTAAGCTCAGTTGGTTCACTTCACTTCAACTAATTGGACTCACTTAGTTAGCGTCACCTCAAATAATAACGCTCACTTAACAAGCTTCACTTCTACTAATTGAGCTCAGTTGCTTCATTTAACTTCAATTGATTAAGCTCACTTGCTTCACTTCACTTCAATTGATTAAGCTCAGTTGCTCTTCTTCACTTCAACTGATTGGACTCACTTATTCAGCGTCACCTCAACTGATAACGCTCACTCAACTAGATTCACTTCTACTAACTGAGCTCATTTGCTTCACTTGACTTCAATTGATTAACCTCAGTTGCTTCACTTCTATGCAGCTGAGTAAGCTCAGTTGCCTCACTTCACCTCAACTGATAACGCTCACTTAACTAGCTTCACTTCTACTAATTGAGCTAAGTTGCCTCACTTCACTTCAACTGATTCTGCTCACTTAACTAGCTTCACTTCAAATAATAGAGCTCACTTGCTTCACTTCACTTCAATTGATTAAAATCAGTTGCCTCACTTCAATTCAGCTGATTAAGCTCAGTTGTCACACTTCACTTCAACTGATTCTGCTCACTTAACTAGGTTCACTTCAACTAATTGAGCTCACTTGCTTCACTTGACTTCAATTGATTAAGCTCAGTTGCTTTACTCCACTTCAATTGATTAAGCTCAATTGCCTCACTTCAATTCATCTGATTAAGCTCAGTTGCTTCACTTCACTTCAACAGATTGGACTCACTTAGTTAGCGTCACCTCAACTGATAACGCTCACTTAGCTAGCTTCACTTCTGCTAATTAAGCTCAGTTGCTTCACTTCACTTCAATTGATTCAGCTCAGTTGCCACACTTCACTTCAATTGATTAGGCTCAGTTGCCTCACTTCACTTCAACTGATTCTGCTCACTTAACTAGTTTCACTTCAACTAATTGAGCTCACTTGCTGCACTTGACTTAAATATATTAAGCTCACTTGCTTCACTTCACTTCAATTGATTCAGCTCAGTTACCTCACTTCACTTCAATTGATTCAGCTCAGTTACCTCACTTCACTTCAATTGATTAGGCTCAGTTGCCTCACTTCACTTCAACTGATTAAGCTCAGTTGCCTCACTTCACCTCAACTGATAACGCTTACTTAACAAGCCTCACTTCTACTAATTGTCCTCAGTTGCTTCACTTCACTTCAATTGATTCAGCTCAGTTGTCTCACTTCACTTGAATTGATTATACTCAGTTGTCACACTTCACTTCAACTGATTCTGCTCACTTAACTAGGTTCACTTCAACTAATTGAGCTCACTTGCTTCACTTGACTTCAATTGATTAAGCTCAGTTGCTTAACTTCACTTCAATTGATTCAGCTCAGATGCCTCACTTCATTTCAGTTGATTAGGCTCAGTTGTCACACTTCACTTCAACTGATTCTGCTCACTTAACTAGCTTCACTTCAACTAATTGAGCTCAGTTGCTTCACTTCAGTTCAACTAATTGAGCTCACTTGCTTCACTTGACTTCAATTGATTAAGCTCAGTTGCTTTACTTCACTTCAACTAATTGGACTTACTTTGTTAGCGTCACCTCAACTGATAACGCTCACTTAACTAGCTTCACTTCAACTAATACAGCTCACTTGCTTCACTTCACTTCAGTTGATTCAGCTCAGTTACCTCACTTCACTTCAATTGATTAGGCTCAGTTGCCGCACTTCACTTCAACTGATTATGCTCAGTTGCCTCACTTCACCTCAACTGATAACGCTTACTTAACAAGCCTCACTTCAACTAACTGAGCTCACTTGCTTCACTTGACTTAAATTGATTAAGCTCTGTTGCTTCACTTCACTTCAACTAATTGGACTCACTTTGTTAGCGTCACCTCAACTGATAACGCTCACTTAGCTAGCTTCACTTCTGCTAATTAAGCTCAGTTGCTTCACTTCACTTCAATTGATTCAGCTCAGTTGCCACACTTCACTTCAATTGATTAGGCTCAGTTGCCTCACTTCACTTCAACTGATTCTGCTCACTTAACTAGTTTCACTTCAACTAATTGAGCTCAATTGCTGCACTTGACTTAAATATATTAAGCTCACTTGCTTCACTTCACTTCAATTGATTCAGCTCAGTTGCCACACTTCACTTCAATTGATTAGGCTCAGTTGCCTCACTTCACTTCAACTGATTCTGCTCACTTAACTAGTTTCACTTCAACTAATTGAGCTCACTTGCTGCACTTGAGTTAAATATATTAAGCTCACTTGCTTCACTTCACTTCAATTGATTCAGCTCAGTTACCTCACTTCACTTCAATTGATTAGGCTCAGTTGCCTCACTTCACTTCAACTGATTAAGCTCAGTTGCCTCACTTCACCTCAACTGATAACGCTTACTTAACAAGCCTCACTTCTACTAATTGTCCTCAGTTGCTTCACTTCACTTCAATTGATTCAGCTCAGTTGTCTCACTTCACTTGAATTGATTATGCTCAGTTGTCACACATCACTTCAACTGATTCTGCTCACTTTACTAGCTTCACTTCAACTAATTGAGCTAAGTTGCCTCACTTCACTTCAACTGATTCTGCTCACTTAACTAGGTTCACTTCAACTAATTGAGCTCACTTGCTTCACTTGACTTCAATTGATTAAGCTCAGTTGCTTAACTTCACTTCAATTGATTCAGCTCAGATGCCTCACTTCATTTCAGTTGATTAGGCTCAGTTGTCACACTTCACTTCAACTGATTCTGCTCACTTAACTAGCTTCACTTCAACTAATTGAGCTCAGTTGCTTCACTTCACTTCAACTAATT
Source organism: Bombylius discolor (assembly GCA_939192795.1). NCBI lineage: Eukaryota > Metazoa > Arthropoda > Insecta > Diptera > Bombyliidae > Bombylius > Bombylius discolor. The sequence continues at coordinate 21,877,169 of OW584241.1, read as the reverse complement.
GAGCTCACTTGCTTCACTTGACTTCAATTGATTAAGCTCAGTTGCTTTACTTCACTTCAACTAATTGGACTCACTTTGTTAGCGTCACCTCAACTGATAACGCTCACTTAACTAGCTTCACTTCAACTAATACAGCTCACTTGCTTCACTTCACTTCAGTTGATTCAGCTCAGTTACCTCACTTCACTTCAATTGATTAGGCTCAGTTGCCGCACTTCACTTCAACTGATTATGCTCAGTTGCCTCACTTCACCTCAACTGATAACGCTTACTTAACAAGCCTCACTTCAACTAACTGAGCTCACTTGCTTCACTTCATTTCAATTGATTAAGCTCAGTTGCCTCACTCCACTTCAACTAATTGGACTCACTTTGTTAGCGTCACCTCAACTGATAACGCTCACTTAACTAGCTTCACTTCAACTAATTGTCCTCACTTGCTTCACTTCATTTCAATTGATTAAGCTCAGTTGCTTCACTTCAATTCAGCTGATTCTGCGCACTTAACTAGCTTCACTTCAACTAATTGAGATCATTTGCTTCACTTGACTTCAATTGATTAAGCTCAGTTGGTTCACTTCACTTCAACTAATTGGACTCACTTAGTTAGCGTCACCTCAAATAATAACGCTCACTTAACAAGCTTCACTTCAACTAATTGAGCTCACTTGCTTCACTTGACTTTAATTGATTAAGCTCAGTTGCCTCACTCCACTTCAAATGATTCTGCTCACTTAACTAGCTTCACTCCAACTAATAGAGCTCACTTGCTTTACTCCACTTCAATTGATTAAGCTCAATTGCCTCACTTCAATTCATCTGATTAAGCTCAGTTGCTTCACTTCACTTCAACAGATTGGACTCACTTAGTTAGCGTCACCTCAACTGATAACGCTCACTTAGCTAGCTTCACTTCTGCTAATTAAGCTCAGTTGCTTCACTTCACTTCAATTGATTCAGCTCAGTTGCCACACTTCACTTCAATTGATTAGGCTCAGTTGCCTCACTTCACTTCAACTGATTCTGCTCACTTAACTAGTTTCACTTCAACTAATTGAGCTCACTTGCTGCACTTGACTTAAATATATTAAGCTCACTTGCTTCACTTCACTTCAATTGATTCAGCTCAGTTACCTCACTTCACTTCAATTGATTAGGCTCAGTTGCCTCACTTCACTTCAACTGATTAAGCTCAGTTGCCTCACTTCACCTCAACTGATAACGCTTACTTAACAAGCCTCACTTCTACTAATTGTCCTCAGTTGCTTCACTTCACTTCAATTGATTCAGCTCAGTTGTCTCACTTCACTTGAATTGATTATGCTCAGTTGTCACACTTCACTTCAACCGATTCTGCTCACTTAACTAGCTTCACTTCAACTAATTGAGCTAAGTTGCCTCACTTCACTTCAACTGATTCTGCTCACTTAACTAGGTTCACTTCAACTAATTGAGCTCACTTGCTTCACTTGACTTCAATTGATTAAGCTCAGTTGCTTAACTTCACTTCAATTGATTCAGCTCAGATGCCTCACTTCATTTCAGTTGATTAGGCTCAGTTGTCACACTTCACTTCAACTGATTCTGCTCACTTAACTAGCTTCACTTCAACTAATTGAGCTCAGTTGCTTCACTTCACTTCAACTAATTGAGCTCACTTGCTTCACTTGACTTCAATTGATTAAGCTCAGTTGCTTTACTTCACTTCAACTAATTGGACTTACTTTGTTAGCGTCACCTCAACTGATAACGCTCACTTAACTAGCTTCACTTCAACTAATACAGCTCACTTGCTTCACTTCACTTCAGTTGATTCAGCTCAGTTACCTCACTTCACTTCAATTGATTAGGCTCAGTTGCCGCACTTCACTTCAACTGATTATGCTCAGTTGCCTCACTTCACCTCAACTGATAACGCTTACTTAACAAGCCTCACTTCAACTAACTGAGCTCACTTGCTTCACTTGACTTAAATTGATTAAGCTCAGTTGCTTCACTTCACTTCAACTAATTGGACTCACTTTGTTAGCGTCACCTCAACTGATAACGCTCACTTAACTAGCTTCACTTCAACTAATTGAGCTCATTTGCTTCACTTGACTTCAATTGATTAAGCTCAGTTGGTTCACTTCACTTCAACTAATTGGACTCACTTAGTTAGCGTCACCTCAAATAATAACGCTCACTTAACAAGCTTCACTCCTACTAATTGAGCTCAGTTGCTTCATTTAACTTCAATTGATTAAGCTCACTTGCTTCACTTCACTTCAATTGATTAAGCTCAGTTGCTCTTCTTCACTTCAACTGATTGGACTCACTTATTCAGCGTCACCTCAACTGATAACGCTCACTTAACTAGATTCACTTCTACTAACTGAGCTCATTTGCTTCACTTGACTTCAATTGATTAACCTCAGTTGCTTCACTTCTATGCAGCTGAGTAAGCTCAGTTGCCTCACTTCACCTCAACTGATAACGCTCACTTAACTAGCTTTACTTCTACTAATTGAGCTAAGTTGCCTCACTTCACTTCAACTGATTCTGCTCACTTAACTAGCTTCACTTCAAATAATAGAGCTCACTTGCTTCACTTCACTTCAATTGATTAAAATCAGTTGCCTCACTTCAATTCAGCTGATTAAGCTCAGTTGCCTCACTTCACCTCAACTGATAACGCTCACTTATCTAGCTTCACTTCAACTAATTGAGCTCACTTGCTTCACTTGACTTTAATTGATTAAGCTCAGTTGCCTCACTCCACTTCAACTGATTCTGCTCACTTAACTAGCTTCACTTCAACTAATTGAGCTCACTTGCTTCACTTGACTTCAATTGATTAAGCTCACTTGCTTCACTTCACTTCAATTGATTAAGCTCAGTTGCTCTTCTTCACTTCAACTGATTGGACTCACTTATTCAGCGTCACCTCAACTGATAACGCTCACTTAACTAGCTTCACTTCTGCTAATTAAGCTCAGTTGCTTCACTTCACTTCAATTGATTCAGCTCAGTTGCCACACTTCACTTCAATTGATTAGGCTCAGTTGCCTCACTTCACTTCAACTGATTCTGCTCACTTAACTAGTTTCACTTCAACTAATAGAGCTCACTTGCTCCACTTCACTTCAATTGATTAAAATCAGTTGCCTCACTTCAATTCAGCTGATTAGGCTCAGTTGCCTCACTTCACCTCAACTGATAACGCTCACTTATCTAGCTTCACTTCAACTAATTGAGCTCACTTGCTTCACTTGACTTTAATTGATTAAGCTCAGTTGCCTCACTCCACTTCAACTGATTCTGCTCACTTAACTAGCTTCACTTCAACTAATTGAGCTCACTTGCTTCACTTGACTTCAATTGATCAAGCTCAGTTGCCTCACTTCACTTCAACTAATTGGACTCACTTTGTTAGCGTCACCTCAACTGATAACGTTCGCTTAACTAGCCTCACTCCAACTAATAGAGCTCACTTGCTTTACTCCACTTCAATTGATTAAGCTCAATTGCCTCACTTCAATTCATCTGATTAAGCTCAGTTGCTTCACTTCACTTCAACAGATTGGACTCACTTAGTTAGCGTCACCTCAACTGATAACGCTCACTTAGCTAGCTTCACTTCTGCTAATTAAGCTCAGTTGCTCCACTTCACTTCAATTGATTCAGCTCAGTTGCCACACTTCACTTCAATTGATTAGGCTCAGTTGCCTCACTTCACTTCAACTGATTCTGCTCACTTAACTAGTTTCACTTCAACTAATTGAGCTCACTTGCTGCACTTGACTTAAATATATTAAGCTCACTTGCTTCACTTCACTTCAATTGATTCAGCTCAGTTACCTCACTTCACTTCAATTGATTAGGCTCAGTTGCCTCACTTCACTTCAACTGATTAAGCTCAGTTGCCTCACTTCACCTCAACTGATAACGCTTACTTAACAAGCCTCACTTCTACTAATTGTCCTCAGTTGCTTCACTTCACTTCAATTGATTCAGCTCAGTTGTCTCACTTCACTTGAATTGATTATGCTCAGTTGTCACACTTCACTTCAACCGATTCTGCTCACTTAACTAGCTTCACTTCAACTAATTGAGTTAAGTTGCCTCACTTCACTTCAACTGATTCTGCTCACTTAACTAGGTTCACTTCAACTAATTGAGCTCACTTGCTTCACTTGACTTCAATTGATTAAGCTCAGTTGCTTAACTTCACTTCAATTGATTCAGCTCAGATGCCTCACTTCATTTCAGTTGATTAGGCTCAGTTGTCACACTTCACTTCAACTGATTCTGCTCACTTAACTAGCTTCACTTCAACTAATTGAGCTCAGTTGCTTCACTTCACTTCAACTAATTGAGCTCACTTGCTTCACTTGACTTCAATTGATTAAGCTCAGTTGCTTTACTTCACTTCAACTAATTGGACTTACTTTGTTAGCGTCATTTCAACTGATAACGCTCACTTAACTAGCTTCACTTCAACTAATACAGCTCACTTGCTTCACTTCACTTCAGTTGATTCAGCTCAGTTACCTCACTTCACTTCAATTGATTAGGCTCAGTTGCCGCACTTCACTTCAACTGATTATGCTCAGTTGCCTCACTTCACCTCAACTGATAACGCTTACTTAACAAGCTTCACTTCAACTAACTGAGCTCACTTGCTTCACTTGACTTAAATTGATTAAGCTCAGTTGCTTCACTTCACTTCAACTAATTGGACTCACTTTGTTAGCGTCACCTCAACTGATAACGCTCACTTAGCTAGCTTCACTTCTGCTAATTAAGCTCAGTTGCTTCACTTCACTTCAATTGATTCAGCTCAGTTGCCACACTTCACTTCAATTGATTAGGCTCAGTTGCCTCACTTCACTTCAACTGATTCTGCTCACTTAACTAGTTTCACTTCAACTAATTGAGCTCACTTGCTGCACTTGAGTTAAATATATTAAGCTCACTTGCTTCACTTCACTTCAATTGATTCAGCTCAGTTACCTCACTTCACTTCAATTGATTAGGCTCAGTTGCCTCACTTCACTTCAACTGATTAAGCTCAGTTGCCTCACTTCACCTCAACTGATAACGCTTACTTAACAAGCCTCACTTCTACTAATTGTCCTCAGTTGCTTCACTTCACTTCAATTGATTCAGCTCAGTTGTCTCACTTCACTTGAATTGATTATGCTCAGTTGTCACACTTCACTTCAACTGATTCTGCTCACTTTACTAGCTTCACTTCAACTAATTGAGCTAAGTTGCCTCACTTCACTTCAACTGATTCTGCTCACTTAACTAGGTTCACTTCAACTAATTGAGCTCACTTGCTTCACTTGACTTCAATTGATTAAGCTCAGTTGCTTAACTTCACTTCAATTGATTCAGCTCAGATGCCTCACTTCATTTCAGTTGATTAGGCTCAGTTGTCACACTTCACTTCAACTGATTCTGCTCACTTAACTAGCTTCACTTCAACTAATTGAGCTCAGTTGCTTCACTTCACTTCAACTAATTGAGCTCACTTGCTTCACTTGACTTCAATTGATTAAGCTCAGTTGCTTTACTTCACTTCAACTAATTGGACTCACTTTGTTAGCGTCACCTCAACTGATAACGCTCACTTAACTAGCTTCACTTCAACTAATACAGCTCACTTGCTTCACTTCACTTCAGTTGATTCAGCTCAGTTACCTCACTTCACTTCAATTGATTAGGCTCAGTTGCCGCACTTCACTTCAACTGATTATGCTCAGTTGCCTCACTTCACCTCAACTGATAACGCTTACTTAACAAGCCTCACTTCAACTAACTGAGCTCACTTGCTTCACTTGACTTAAATTGATTAAGCTCAGTTGCTTCACTTCACTTCAACTAATTGGACTCACTTTGTTAGCGTCACCTCAACTGATAACGCTCACTTAACTAGCTTCACTTCAACTAATAGAGCTCACTTGCTTCACTTCACTACAATTGATTAAGCTCAGTTGCGTCACTTTAATTCAGTTGATTAAGCTCAGTTGCCTCACTTCACTTCAACTGATTAAGCTCAGTTGCCTCACTTCACCTCAACTGATAACGCTCACTTAACTAGCTTCACTTCAACTAATACAGCTCACTTGCTTCACTTCACTTCAGTTGATTCAGCTCAGTTACCTCACTTCACTTCAATTGATTAGGCTCAGTTGCCGCACTTCACTTCAACTGATTATGCTCAGTTGCCTCACTTCACCTCAACTGATAACGCTTACTTAACAAGCCTCACTTCTACTAATTGACCTCAGTTGCTTCACTTCACTTCAATTGATTAAGCTCACTTGCTTCACTTCACTTCAATTGATTCAGTTCAGTTGCTTCACTTGACTTCAATTGATTAAGCTCAGTTGCTTCACTTCACTTCAAGTAATTGGACTCACTTTGTTAGCGTCACCTCAACTGATAACGCTCACTTAACTAGCTTCACTTGAACTAATAGAGCTCAGTTGCCTCACTTCACTTCAACTGATTAAGCTCAGTTGCCTCACTTCACCTCAACTGATAACTCTTACTTAACAAGCCTCACTTCTACTAATTGACCTCAGTTGCTTCACTTCACTTCAATTGATTCAGCTTAGTTGCCTCACTTCACTTCAATTGATTAGGCTCAGTTTCCTCACTTCACTTCAACTGATTCTGCTCACTTAACTAGCTTCACTTCAACTAATTGAGCACACTTGCTGCACTTGACTTAAATTGATTAAGCTCAGTTGCTTTACTTCACTTCAACTAATTGGAATCACTTTGTTAGCGTCACCTCAATTGATAACGCTCGCTTAACTAGCTTCACTTCTACTAATTGAGCTTAGTTGCTTCACTTCACTTCAATTGATTCAGCTCAGCTGCCTCACTTCACTTCAATTGATTAGGCTCAGTTTCTTCACTTCACTTCAACTTATTCTGCTCACTTAACTAGCTTCACTTCAACCAATTGAACTCAGTTGCTTCACTTCACTTCAGTTGATTCAGATTACTTAACTACCTGCACTTCAACTAATTGAGCTCACTTGCTTCACTTGACTTAAATTGATTAAGCTCAGTTGCTTCACTTCACTTCAACTAATTGGACTTACTTTGTTAGCGTCGCTTCAACTGATAACGCTCAGTTAACTAGCTTCACTTCAACTAAAAAAGCTCACTTGCTTCACTTCACTACAATTGATTAAGCTCAGTTGCCTCACTTCAATTCAGCTGATTAAGCTCAGTTGCCTCACTTCACCTCAACTGATAACGCTCACTTAACTAGCTTCACTTCTACTAATTGAGCTTAGTTGCTTCACTTCACTACAATTGATTAAGCTCAGTTGCCTCACTTCACCTCAACTGATAACGCTCACTTTACTTGCTTCACTTCAACTAATTGAGCTCAGTTGCTTCACTTGACTTCAATTGATTAAGCTCAGTTGCCTCACTTCACTTCAATTGATTAGGCTCAGTTTCTTCACTTCACTTCAACTTATTCTGCTCACTTAACTAGCTTCACTTCAACCAATTGAACTCAGTTGCTTCACTTCACTTCAGTTGATTCAGCTTACTTAACTACCTGCACTTCAACTAATTGAGCTCACTTGCTTCACTTGACTTAAATTGATTAAGCTCAGTTGCTTCACTTCACTTCAACTAATTGGACTTACTTTGTTAGCGTCGCTTCAACTGATAACGCTCAGTTAACTAGCTTCACTTCAACTAATTGAGCTCACTTGCTTTATTTGACTTCAATTAATTAAGCTCAGTTGCTTCACTTCTATTCAGCTGAGTAAGCTCAGTTGCCTCACTTCACCTCAACCGATAACGCTCACTTAACTAGCTTCACTTCTACTAATTGAGCTAAGTTGCCTTACTTCACTTCAACTGAGTCTGCTCACTTAACTAGCTTCACTTCTACTAATTGAGCTAAGTTGCTTCACTTCACTTCAATTGGTTCAGCTCAGTTGCCTCACTTCACTTCAATTGATTAGGCTCAGTTGCCTCACTTCACTTCAACTGATTAAGCTCAGTTGCCTAACTTCACCTCAACTGATAACGCTCACTTAACTAGCTTCACTTCTACTAATTGAGCTCAGTTGCCTCACTTCACTTCAATTGATTAGGCTCAGTTTCCTCACTTCACTTCAACCGATTCTGCTCACTTAACTAGCTTCACTTCAACCAATTGAACTCAGTTGCTTCACTTCACTTCAGTTGATTCAGCTTACTTAACTACCTGCACTTCAACTAATTGAGCTCACTTGCTTCACTTAACTTCAATTGATTAAGTTCAGTTGCTTCACTTCCCTTCAACTAATTGGACTCACTTTGTTAGCGTCACCTCAACTGATAACGCTCACTTAACTAGCTTCACTTGAACTAATAGAGCTCACTTGCTTCACTTCACTTAAATTGATTAAGCTCAGTTGCCTCACTTCAATTCAGCTGATTAAGCTCAGTTGCCTCGCTTCAACTCAACTGATAACGCTCACTTAACTTGCTTCACTTCAACTAATTGAGCTAAGTTGCTTCACTTGACTTCAATTGATTAAGCTCAGTTGCTTCACTTCCCTTCAACTAATTGGACTCACTTTGTTAGCGTCACCACAACTGATAACGCTCACTTAACTAGCTTCACTTGAACTAATAGAGCTCACTTGCTTCACTTCACTTAAATTGATTAAGCTCAGTTGCCTCACTTCAATTCAGCTGATTCAGCTCAGTTGCCTCACTTCATTTCAGTTGATTAGGCTCAGTTGTCTCACTTCACTTCACCTGATTCTGCTCACTTAACTAGCATCACTTCAACTAATTGAGCTCAGTTGCTTCACTTCACTTTAACTAATTGAGCTCACTTGCTTCACTTGACTTCAATTGATTAAGCTCAGTAGCTTCACTTCAGTTCAATTGATTCAGCTCAGTTGCCTCACTTCATTTCAGTTGATTAGGCTCAGTTGCCTCACTTCACTTCAACTGATTGGACTCACTTAGTTAGCGTCACCTAAAATAATAACGCTCACTTAACAAGCTTCACTTCTACTAATTGAGCTCAGTTGCTTCATTTAACTTCAATTGATTAAGCTCACTTGCTTCACTTCACTTCAATTGATTAAGCTCAGTTGCTCTTCTTCACTTCAACTGATTGGACTCACTTATTCAGCGTCACCACAACTGATAACGCTCACTTAACTAGATTCACTTCTACTAACTGAGCTCATTTGCTTCACTTCACTTCAATTGATTAGGCTCAGTTGCCTCACTTCACTTCAACTGATTCTGCTCATTCAACTAGCTTCACTTCAACTAATTGGACTCACTTTGTTAGCGTCACCTCAACTGATAACGATCACTTAACTAGCTTCACTTCAACTAATTGTCCTCACTTGCTTCACTTCATTTCAATTGATTAAGCTCAGTTGCTTCACTTCAATTCAGCTGATTCTGCGCACTTAACTAGCTTCACTTCAACTAATTGAGCTCATTTGCTTCACTTGACTTCAATTGATTAAGCTCAGTTGGTTCACTTCACTTCAACTAATTGGACTCACTTAGTTAGCGTCACCTCAAATAATAACGCTCACTTAACAAGCTTCACTTCTACTAAATGAGCTCAGTTGCTTCATTTAACTTCAATTGATTAAGCTCACTTGCTTCACTTCACTTCAATTGATTAAGCTCAGTTGCTCTTCTTCACTTCAACTGATTGGACTCACTTATTCAGCGTCACCTCAACTGATAACGCTCACTTAACTAGATTCACTTCTACTAACTGAGCTCATTTGCTTCACTTGACTTCAATTGATTAACCTCAGTTGCTTCACTTCTATGCAGCTGAGTAAGCTCAGTTGCCTCACTTCACCTCAACTGATAACGCTCACTTAACTAGCTTCACTTCTACTAATTGAGCTAAGTTGCCTCACTTCACTTCAACTGATTCTGCTCACTTAACTAGCTTCACTTCAAATAATAGAGCTAACTTGCTTCACTTCACTTCAATTGATTAAAATCAGTTGCCTCACTTCAATTCAGCTGATTAAGCTCAGTTGCCTCACTTCACCTCAACTGATAACGCTCACTTATCTAGCTTCACTTCAACTAATTGAGCTCACTTGCTTCACTTGACTTTAATTGATTAAGCTCAGTTGCCTCACTCCACTTCAACTGATTCTGCTCACTTAACTAGCTTCACTTCAACTAATTGAGCTCACTTGCTTCACTTGACTTCAATTGATTAAGCTCACTTGCTTCACTTCACTTCAATTGATTAAGCTCAGTTGCTCTTCTTCACTTCAACTGATTGGACTCACTTATTCAGCGTCACCTCAACTGATAACGCTCACTTAACTAGCTTCACTTCTGCTAATTAAGCTCAGTTGCTTCACTTCACTTCAATTGATTCAGCTCAGTTGCCACACTTCACTTCAATTGATTAGGCTCAGTTGCCTCACTTCACTTCAACTGATTCTGCTCACTTAACTAGTTTCACTTCAACTAATAGAGCTCACTTGCTCCACTTCACTTCAATTGATTAAAATCAGTTGCCTCACTTCAATTCAGCTGATTAGGCTCAGTTGCCTCACTTCACCTCAACTGATAACGCTCACTTATCTAGCTTCACTTCAACTAATTGAGCTCACTTGCTTCACTTGACTTTAATTGATTAAGCTCAGTTGCCTCACTCCACTTCAACTGATTCTGCTCACTTAACTAGCTTCACTTCAACTAATTGAGCTCACTTGCTTCACTTGACTTCAATTGATCAAGCTCAGTTGCCTCACTTCACTTCAACTAATTGGACTCACTTTGTTAGCGTCACCTCAACTGATAACGTTCGCTTAACTAGCCTCACTCCAACTAATAGAGCTCACTTGCTTTACTCCACTTCAATTGATTAAGCTCAATTGCCTCACTTCAATTCATCTGATTAAGCTCAGTTGCTTCACTTCACTTCAACAGATTGGACTCACTTAGTTAGCGTCACCTCAACTGATAACGCTCACTTAGCTAGCTTCACTTCAACTAATTGAGCTCACTTGCTTCACTTGACTTCAATTGATTAAGCTCACTTGCTTCACTTCACTTCAATTGATTAAGCTCAGTTGCTCTTCTTCACTTCAACTGATTGGACTCACTTATTCAGCGTCACCTCAACTGATAACGCTCACTTAACTAGCTTCACTTCTGCTAATTAAGCTCAGTTGCTTCACTTCACTTCAATTGATTCAGCTCAGTTGCCACACTTCACTTCAATTGATTAGGCTCAGTTGCCTCACTTCACTTCAACTGATTCTGCTCACTTAACTAGTTTCACTTCAACTAATAGAGCTCACTTGCTCCACTTCACTTCAATTGATTAAAATCAGTTGCCTCACTTCAATTCAGCTGATTAGGCTCAGTTGCCTCACTTCACCTCAACTGATAACGCTCACTTAACTAGCTTCACTTCAACTAATTGAGCTCACTTGCTTCACTTGACTTCAATTGATCAAGCTCAGTTGCCTCACTTTACTTCAACTGATTCTGCTCACTTAACTAGTTTCACTTCAACTTATTGAGCTCACTTGCTGCACTTGACTTAAATATATTAAGCTCACTTGCTTCACTTCACTTCAATTGATTCAGCTCAGTTACCTCACTTCACTTCAATTGATTAGGCTCAGTTGCCTCACTTCACTTCAACTGATTAAGCTCAGTTGCCTCACTTCACCTCAACTGATAACGCTTACTTAACAAGCCTCACTTCTACTAATTGTCCTCAGTTGCTTCACTTCACTTCAATTGATTCAGCTCAGTTGTCTCACTTCACTTGAATTGATTATGCTCAGTTGTCACACTTCACTTCAACCGATTCTGCTCGCTTAACTAGCTTCACTTCAACTAATTGAGCTAAGTTGCCTCACTTCACTTCAACTGATTCTGCTCACTTAACTAGGTTCACTTCAACTAATTGAGCTCACTCGCTTCACTTGACTTCAATTGATTAAGCTCAGTTGCTTAACTTCACTTCAATTGATTCAGCTCAGATGCCTCACTTCATTTCAGTTGATTAGGCTCAGTTGTCACACTTCACTTCAACTGATTCTGCCCACTTAACTAGCTTCACTTCAACTAATTGAGCTCAGTTGCTTCACTTCACTTCAAGTAATTGAGCTCACTTGCTTCACTTGACTTCAATTGATTAAGCTCAGTTGCTTTACTTCACTTCAACTTATTGGACTTACTTTGTTAGCGTCACCTCAACTGATAACGCTCACTTAACTAGCTTCACTTCAACTAATACAGCTCACTTGCTTCACTTCACTTCAGTTGATTCAGCTCAGTTACCTCACTTCACTTCAATTGATTAGGCTCAGTTGCCGCACTTCACTTCAACTGATTATGCTCAGTTGCCTCACTTCACCTCAACTGATAACGCTTACTTAACAAGCCTCACTTCAACTAACTGAGCTCACTTGCTTCACTTGACTTCAATTGATTAAGCTCAGTTGCTTCACTTCACTTCAACTAATTGGACTCACTTTGTTAGCGTCACCTCAACTGATAACGCTCACTTAGCTAGCTTCACTTCTGCTAATTAAGCTCAGTTGCTTCACTTCACTTCAATTGATTCAGCTCAGTTGCCACACTTCACTCCAATTGATTAGGCTCAGTTGCCTCACTTCACTTCAACTGATTCTGCTCACTTAACTAGTTTCACTTCAACTAATTGAGCTCACTTGCTGCACTTGACTTAAATATATTAAGCTCACTTGCTTCACTTCACTTCAATTGATTCAGCTCAGTTGCCACACTTCACTTCAATTGATTAGGCTCAGTTGCCTCACTTCACTTCAACTGATTCTGCTCACTTAACTAGTTTCACTTCAACTAATTGAGCTCACTTGCTGCACTTGAGTTAAATATATTAAGCTCACTTGCTTCACTTCACTTCAATTGATTCAGCTCAGTTACCTCACTTCACTTCAATTGATTAGGCTCAGTTGCCTCACTTCACTTCAACTGATTAAGCTCAGTTGCCTCACTTCACCTCAACTGATAACGCTTACTTAACAAGCCTCACTTCTACTAATTGTCCTCAGTTGCTTCACTTCACTTCAATTGATTCAGCTCAGTTGTCTCACTTCACTTGAATTGATTATGCTCAGTTGTCACACTTCACTTCAACTGATTCTGCTCACTTTACTAGCTTCACTTCAACTAATTGAGCTAAGTTGCCTCACTTCACTTCAACTGATTCTGCTCACTTAACTAGGTTCACTTCAACTAATTGAGCTCACTTGCTTCACTTGACTTCAATTGATTAAGCTCAGTTGCTTAACTTCACTTCAATTGATTCAGCTCAGATGCCTCACTTCATTTCAGTTGATTAGGCTCAGTTGTCACACTTCACTTCAACTGATTCTGCTCACTTAACTAGCTTCACTTCAACTAATTGAGCTCAGTTGCTTCACTTCACTTCAACTAATTGAGCTCACTTGCTTCACTTGACTTCAATTGATTAAGCTCAGTTGCTTTACTTCACTTCAACTAATTGGACTCACTTTGTTAGCGTCACCTCAACTGATAACGCTCACTTAACTAGCTTCACTTCAACTAATACAGCTCACTTGCTTCACTTCACTTCAGTTGATTCAGCTCAGTTACCTCACTTCACTTCAATTGATTAGGCTCAGTTGCCGCACTTCACTTCAACTGATTATGCTCAGTTGCCTCACTTCACCTCAACTGATAACGCTTACTTAACAAGCCTCACTTCAACTAACTGAGCTCACTTGCTTCACTTGACTTAAATTGATTAAGCTCAGTTGCTTCACTTCACTTCAACTAATTGGACTCACTTTGTTAGCGTCACCTCAACTGATAACGCTCACTTAAATAGCTTCACTTCAACTAATAGAGCTCACTTGCTTCACTTCACTACAATTGATTAAGCTCAGTTGCGTCACTTTAATTCAGTTGATTAAGCTCAGTTGCCTCACTTCACTTCAACTGATTAAGCTCAGTTGCCTCACTTCACCTCAACTGATAACGCTCACTTTACTAGCTTCACTTCAACTAATACAGCTCACTTGCTTCACTTCACTTCAGTTGATTCAGCTCAGTTACCTCACTTCACTTCAATTGATTAGGCTCAGTTGCCGCACTTCACTTCAACTGATTATGCTCAGTTGCCTCACTTCACCTCAACTGATAACGCTTACTTAACAAGCCTCACTTCTACTAATTGACCTCAGTTGCTTCACTTCACTTCAATTGATTAAGCTCACTTGCTTCACTTCACTTCAATTGATTCAGATCAGTTGCTTCACTTGACTTCAATTGATTAAGCTCAGTTGCTTCACTTCACTTCAAGTAATTGGACTCACTTTGTTAGCGTCACCTCAACTGATAACGCTCACTTAACTAGCTTCACTTCTACTAATTGAGTTAAGTTGCCTCACTTCACTTCAACTGAGTCTGCTCACTTAACTAGCTTCACTTCTACTAATTGAGCTAAGTTGCTTCACTTCACTTCAATTGGTTCAGCTCAGTTGCCTCACTTCACTTCAATTGATTAGGCTCAGTTGCCTCACTTCACTTCAATTGATTAGGCTCAGTTTCTTCACTGCACTTCATCTTATTCTGCTCACTTAACTAGCTTCACTTCAACCAATTGAACTCAGTTGCTTCACTTCACTTCAGTTGATTCAGCTTACTTAACTACCTGCACTTCAACTAATTGAGCTCACTTGCTTCACTTGACTTAAATTGATTAAGCTCAGTTGCTTCACTTCACTTCAACTAATTGGACTTACTTTGTTAGCGTCGCTTCAACTGATAACGCTCAGTTAACTAGCTTCACTTCAACTAATTGAGCTCACTTGCTTTATTTGACTTCAATTAATTAAGCTCAGTTGCTTCACTTCTATTCAGCTGAGTAAGCTCAGTTGCCTCACTTCACCTCAACCGATAACGCTCACTTAACTAGCTTCACTTCTACTAATTGAGCTAAGTTGCCTCACTTCACTTCAACTGAGTCTGCTCACTTAACTAGCTTCACTTCTACTAATTGAGCTAAGTTGCTTCACTTCACTTCAATTGGTTCAGCTCAGTTGCCTCACTTCACTTCAATTGATTAGGCTCAGTTGCCTCACTTCACTTCAATTGATTAGGCTCAGTTTCCTCACTTCACTTCAACCGATTCTGCTCACTTATCTAGCTTCACTTCAATCAATTGAGCTCACTTGCTTTACTTAACTTCAATTGATTAAGTTCAGTTGCTTCACTTCCCTTCAACTAATTGGACTCACTTTGTTAGCGTCACCTCAACTGATAACGCTCACTTAACTAGCTTCACTTGAACTAATAGAGCTCACTTGCTTCACTTCACTTAAATTGATTAAGCTCAGTTGCCTCACTTCAATTCAGCTGATTAAGCTCAGTTGCCTCACTTCACCTCAACTGATAACGCTCACTTAACTTGCTTCACTTCAACTAATTGAGCTAAGTTGCTTCACTTGACTTCAATTGATTAAGCTCAGTTGCTTCACTTCCCTTCAACTAATTGGACTCACTTTGTTAGCGTCACCACAACTGATAACGCTCACTTAACTAGCTTCACTTGAACTAATAGAGCTCACTTGCTTCACTTCACTTAAATTGATTAAGCTCAGTTGCCTCACTTCAATTCAGCTGATTCAGCTCAGTTGCCTCACTTCATTTCAGTTGATTAGGCTCAGTTGTTTCACTTCACTTCAACTGATTCTGCTCACTTAACTAGCATCACTTCAACTAATTGAGCTCAGTTGCTTCACTTCTTTTTAACTAATTGAGCTCACTTGCTTCACTTGACTTCAATTGATTAAGCTCAGTAGCTTCACTTCAGTTCAATTGATTCAGCTCAGTTGCCTCACTTCATTTCAGTTGATTAGGCTCAGTTGCCTCACTTCACTTCAACTGATTCTGCTCACTTAACTAGATTCACTTCAACTAATTGAGCTCACTTGCTTCACTTGACTTCAATTGATTAAGCTCAGTTGCTTCACTTCACTTCAAGTAATTGGACTCACTTTGTTAGCGTCACCTCAACTGCTAACGCTCACCTTACTAGCTTCACTTCAACTAATTGAGCTCACTTGCTTCATTTGACTTCAATTGATTAAGCTCAGTTGCTTAACTTCACTTCAATTGATTCAGCTCAGTTGCCTCACTTCATTTCAGTTGATTAGGCTCAGTTGCCTCACTTCACGTCAACTGATTCTGCTCACTTAACTAGCTTCACTTCAACTAATTGAGCTCACTTGCTTCACTTGACTTCAATTGATTAAGCTCAGTTGCTTCACTTCACTTCAACTGATTCTGCTCACTTAACTAGCTTCACTTCAACTAATTGAGCTCAGTTGCTTCACTTCACTTCAACTAATTGAGCTCACTTGCTTCACTTGACTTCAATTGATTAAGCTCAGTTGCTTTACTTCACTTCAACTAATTTGACTCACTTTGTTAGCGTCACCTCAACTGATAACGCTCACTTAACTAGCTTCACTTCAACTAATACAGCTCACTTGCTTCACTTCACTTCAGTTGATTCAGCTCAGTTACCTCACTTCACTTCAATTGATTAGGCTCAGTTGCCGCACTTCACTTCAACTGATTATGCTCAGTTGCCTCACTTCACCTCAACTGATAACGCTCACTTAACTTGCTTCACTTCAACTAATTGAGCTAAGTTGCTTCACTTGACTTCAATTGATTAAGCTCAGTTGCCTCACTTCAATTCAGCTGATTAAGCTCAGTTGCCTCACTTCACCTCAACTGATAACGCTCACTTAACTAGCTTCACTTCTACTAATTGAGCTTAGTTGCTTCTCTTCACTACAATTGATTAAGCTCAGTTGCCTCACTTCACCTCAACTGATAACGCTCACTTTACTTGCTTCACTTCAACTAATTGAGCTCAGTTGCTTCACTTGACTTCAATTGATTAAGCTCAGTTGCCTCACTTCACTTCAATTGATTAGGCTCAGTTTCTTCACTTCACTTCAACTTATTCTGCTCACGTAACTAGCTTCACTTCAACCAATTGAACTCAGTTGCTTCACTTCACTTCAGTTGATTCAGCTTACTTAACTACCTGCACTTCAACTAATTGAGCTCACTTGCTTCACTTGACTTAAATTGATTAAGCTCAGTTGCTTCACTTCACTTCAACTAATTGGACTTACTTTGTTAGCGTCGCTTCAACTGATAACGCTCAGTTAACTAGCTTCACTTCTACTAATTGAGCTCAGTTGCCTCACTTCACTTCAATTGATTAGGCTCAGTTTCCTCACTTCACTTCAACCGATTCTGCTCACTTATCTAGCTTCACTTCAATCAATTGAGCTCACTTGCTTCACTTAACTTCAATTGATTAAGTTCAGTTGCTTCACTTCAATTCAGCTGATTAAGCTCAGTTGCCTCACTTCACCTCAACTGATAACGCTCACTTAACTAGCTTCACTTCTACTAATTGAGCTCAGTTGCCTCACTTCACTTCAATTGATTAGGCTCAGTTTCCTCACTTCACTTCAACCGATTCTGCTCACTTATCTAGCTTCACTTCAATCAATTGAGCTCACTTGCTTCACTTAACTTCAATTGATTAAGTTCAGTTGCTTCACTTCCCTTCAACTAATTGGACTCACTTTGTTAGCGTCACCTCAACTGATAACGCTCACTTAACTAGCTTCACTTGAACTAATAGAGCTCACTTGCTTCACTTCACTTAAATTGATTAAGCTCAGTTGCCTCACTTCAATTCAGCTGATTAAGCTCAGTTGCCTCACTTCACCTCAACTGATAACGCTCACTTAACTTGCTTCACTTCAACTAATTGAGCTAAGTTGCTTCACTTGACTTCAATTGATTAAGCTCAGTTGCTTCACTTCCCTTCAACTAATTGGACTCACTTTGTTAGCGTCACCACAACTGATAACGCTCACTTAACTAGCTTCACTTGAACTAATAGAGCTCACTTGCTTCACTTCACTTAAATTGATTAAGCTCAGTTGCCTCACTTCAATTCAGCTGATTCAGCTCAGTTGCCTCACTTCATTTCAGTTGATTAGGCTCAGTTGTCTCACTTCACTTCAACTGATTCTGCTCACTTAACTAGCATCACTTCAACTAATTGAGCTCAGTTGCTTCACTTCACTTTAACTAATTGAGCTCACTTGCTTCACTTGACTTCAATTGATTAAGCTCAGTAGCTTCACTTCAGTTCAATTGATTCAGCTCAGTTGCCTCACTTCATTTCAGTTGATTAGGCTCAGTTGCCTCACTTCACTTCAACTGATTCTGCTCACTTAACTAGATTCACTTCAACTAATTGAGCTCACTTGCTTCACTTGACTTCAATTGATTAAGCTCAGTTGCTTCACTTCACTTCAAGTAATTGGACTCACTTTGTTAGCGTCACCTCAACTGATAACGCTCACCTTACTAGCTTTACTTCCACTAATTGAGCTCACTTGCTTCATTTGACTTCAATTGATTAAGCTCAGTTGCTTAAATTCACTTCAATTGATTCATCTCAGTTGCCTCACTTCATTTCAGTTGATTAGGCTCAGTTGCCTCACTTCACGTCAACTGATTCTGCTCACTTAACTAGCTTTACTTCAACTAATTGAGCTCACTTGCTTCACTTGACTTCAATTGATTAAGCTCAGTGGCTTCACTACACTTCAACTAATTGGACTCACTTTGTTAGCGTCACCTCAACTGATAACGCTCACCTTACTAGCTTCATTTCAACTAATACAGCTCACTTGCTTCACTTCACTACAATTGATTAAGCTCAGTTGCCTCACTTCAATTCAGTTGATTAGGCTCAGTTGCCTCACTTCACTTCAACTGATTCTGCTCACTTAACTAGATTCACTTCAACTAATTGAACTCACTTGCTTCACTTGACTTCAATTGATTAAGCTCAGTTGCTTCACTTCACTTCAAGTAATTGGACTCACTTTGTTAGCGTCACCTCAACTGATAACGCTAACCTTACTAGCTTCACTTCAACTAATAGAGCTCACTTGCTTCACTTCACTACAATTGATTAAGCTCAGTTGCCTCACTTCACTTCAATTGATTAGGCTCAGTTGCCGCACTTCACTTCAACTGATTATGCTCAGTTGCCTCACTTCACCTCAACTGATAACGCTTACTTAACAAGCCTCACTTCAACTAATTGAACTCACTTGCTTCACTTGACTTAAATTGATTGAGCTCAGTTGCCTCACTTCACTTCAACTAATTGGACTCACTTTGTTAGCGTCACCTCAACTGATAACGCTCACTTAACTAGCTTCACTTCAACTAATTGAGCTCACTTGCTTCACTTGACTTCAATTGATTAAGCTCAGTTGCTTCACTTCACTTCAAGTAATTGGACTCACTTTGTTAGCGTCACCTCAACTGATAACGCTCACCTTACTAGCTTCACTTCAACTAATTGAGCTCACTTGCTTCATTTGACTTCAATTGATTAAGCTCAGTTGCTTAACTTCACTTCAATTGATTCAGCTCAGTTGCCTCACTTCATTTCAGTTGATTAGGCTCAGTTGTCTCACTTCACTTCAACTGATTCTGCTCACTTAACTAGCTTCACTTCAACTAATTGAGCTCAGTTGCTTCACTTCACTTGAACTAATAGAGCTCACTTGCTTCACTTCACTACAATTGATTAAGCTCAGTAGCTTCACTTCAGTTCAATTGATTCAGCTCAGTTGCCTCACTTCATTTCAGTTGATTAGGCTCAGTTGCCTCACTTCACTTCAACTGATTCTGCTCACTTAACTAGATTCACTTCAACTAATTGAGCTCACTTGCTTCACTTGACTTCAATTGATTAAGCTCAGTTGCTTCACTTCACTTCAAGTAATTGGACTCACTTTGTTAGCGTCACCTCAACTGATAACGCACACCTTACTAGCTTCACTTCCACTAATTGAGCTCACTTGCTTCATTTGACTTCAATTGATTAAGCTCAGTTGCTTAAATTCACTTCAATTGATTAGGCTCAGTTGCCTCACTTCACTTCAACTGATTAAGCTCAGTTGCCTCACTTCACCTCAACTGATAACGCTTACTTAACAAGCCTCACTTCTACTAATTGTCCTCAGTTGCTTCACTTCACTTCAATTGATTCAGCACAGTTGTCTCACTTCACTTGAATTGATTATGCTCAGTTGTCACACTTCACTTCAACTGATTCTGCTCACTTTACTAGCTTCACTTCAACTAATTGAGCTATGTTGCCTCACTTCACTTCAACTGATTCTGCTCACTTAACTAGGTTCACTTCAACTAATTGAGCTCACTTGCTTCACTTGACCTCAATTGATTAAGCTCAGTTGCTTAACTTCACTTCAATTGATTCAGCTCAGATGCCTCACTTCATTTCAGTTGATTAGGCTCAGTTGTCACACTTCACTTCAACTGATTCTGCTCACTTAACTAGCTTCACTTCAACTAATTGAGCTCAGTTGCTTCACTTCACTTCAACTAATTGAGCTCACTTGCTTCACTTGACTTCAATTGATTAAGCTCAGTTGCTTTACTTCACTTCAACTAATTTGACTCACTTTGTTAGCGTCACCTCAACTGATAACGCTCACTTAACTAGCTTCACTTCAACTAATACAGCTCACTTGCTTCACTTCACTTCAGTTGATTCAGCTCAGTTACCTCACTTCACTTCAATTGATTAGGCTCAGTTGCCGCACTTCACTTCAACTGATTATGCTCAGTTGCCTCACTTCACCTCAACTGATAACGCTTACTTAACAAGCCTCACTTCAACTAACTGAGCTCACTTGCTTCACTTGACTTAAATTGATTAAGCTCAGTTGCTTCACTTCACTTCAACTAATTGGACTCACTTTGTTAGCGTCACCTCAACTGATAACGCTCACTTAACTAGCTTCACTTAAACTAATAGAGCTCACTTGCTTCACTTCACTACAATTGATTAAGCTCAGTTGCGTCACTTTAATTCAGTTGATTAAGCTCAGTTGCCTCACTTCACTTCAACTGATTAAGCTCAGTTGCCTCACTTCACCTCAACTGATAACGCTTACTTAACAAGCCTCACTTCTACTAATTGACCTCAGTTGCTTCACTTCACTTCAATTGATTAAGCTCACTTGCTTCACTTCACTTCAATTTATTCAGCTCAGTTGCTTTACTTGACTTCAATTGATTAAGCTCAGTTGCTTCACTTCACTTCAAGTAATTGGACTCACTTTGTTAGCGTCACCTCAACTGATAACGCTCACTTAACTAGCTTCACTTGAACTAATAGAGCTCAGTTGCCTCACTTCACTTCAACTGATTAAGCTCAGTTGCCTCACTTCACCTCAACTGATAACTCTTACTTAACAAGCCTCACTTCTACTAATTGACCTCAGTTGCTTCACTTCACTTCAATTGATTCAGCTCAGTTGCCTCACTTCACTTCAATTGATTAGGCTCAGTTTCCTCACTTCACTTCAACTGATTCTGCTCACTTAACTAGCTTCACTTCAACTAATTGAGCTCACTTGCTGCACTTGACTTAAATTGATTAAGCTTAGTTGCTTTACTTCACTTCAACTAATTGGAATCACTTTGTTAGCGTCACCTCAACTGATAACGCTCACTTAACTAGCTTCACTTCTACTAATTGAGCTTAGTTGCTTCACTTCACTTCAATTGATTCAGCTCAGTTGCCTCACTTCACTTCAATTGATTAGGCTCAGTTTCTTCACTTCACTTCATCTTATTCTGCTCACTTAACTAGCTTCACTTCAACCAATTGAACTCAGTTGCTTCACTTCACTTCAGTTGATTCAGCTTACTTAACTACCTGCACTTCAACTAATTGAGCTCACTTGCTTCACTTGACTTAAATTGATTAAGCTCAGTTGCTTCACTTCACTTCAACTAATTGGACTTACTTTGTTAGCGTCGCTTCAACTGATAACGCTCAGTTAACTAGCTTCACTTAAACTAATAGAGCTCACTTGCTTCACTTCACTACAATTGATTAAGCTCAGTTGCGTCACTTTAATTCAGTTGATTAAGCTCAGTTGCCTCACTTCACTTCAACTGATTAAGCTCAGTTGCCTCACTTCACCTCAACTGATAACGCTTACTTAACAAGCCTCACTTCTACTAATTGACCTCAGTTGCTTCACTTCACTTCAATTGATTAAGCTCACTTGCTTCACTTCACTTCAATTTATTCAGCTCAGTTGCTTTACTTGACTTCAATTGATTAAGCTCAGTTGCTTCACTTCACTTCAAGTAATTGGACTCACTTTGTTAGCGTCACCTCAACTGATAACGCTCACTTAACTAGCTTCACTTGAACTAATAGAGCTCAGTTGCCTCACTTCACTTCAACTGATTAAGCTCAGTTGCCTCACTTCACCTCAACTGATAACTCTTACTTAACAAGCCTCACTTCAACCAATTGAACTCAGTTGCTTCACTTCACTTCAGTTGATTCAGCTTACTTAACTACCTGCACTTTAACTAATTGAGCTCACTTGCTTCACTTGACTTAAATTGATTAAGCTCAGTTGCTTCACTTCACTTCAACTAATTGGACTTACTTTGTTAGCGTCGCTTCAACTGATAACGCTCAGTTAACTAGCTTCACTTCAACTAATTGAGCTCACTTGCTTTATTTGACTTCAATTAATTAAGCTCAGTTGCTTCACTTCTATTCAGCTGAGTAAGCTCAGTTGCCTCACTTCACCTCAACCGATAACGCTCACTTAACTAGCTTCACTTCTACTAATTGAGCTAAGTTGCCTCACTTCACTTCAACTGAGTCTGCTCACTTAACTAGCTTCACTTCTACTAATTGAGCTAAGTTGCTTCACTTCACTTCAATTGGTTCAGCTCAGTTGCCTCACTTCACTTCAATTGATTAGGCTCAGTTGCCTCACTTCACTTCAACTGATCAAGCTCAGTTGCCTAACTTCACCTCAACTGATAACGCTCACTTAACTAGCTTCACTTCTACTAATTGAGCTCAGTTGCCTCACTTCACTTCAATTGATTAGGCTCAGTTTCCTCACTTCACTTCAACCGATTCTGCTCACTTATCTAGCTTCACTTCAATCAATTGAGCTCACTTGCTTCACTTAACTTCAATTGATTAAGTTCAGTTGCTTCACTTCCCTTCAACTAATTGGACTCACTTTGTTAGCGTCACCTCAACTGATAACGCTCACTTAACTAGCTTCACTTGAACTAATAGAGCTCACTTGCTTCACTTCACTTAAATTGATTAAGCTCAGTTGCCTCACTTCAATTCAGCTGATTAAGCTCAGTTGCCTCACTTCACCTCAACTGATAACGCTCACTTAACTTGCTTCACTTCAACTAATTGAGCTCACTTGCTTCACTTGACTTCAATTGATTAAGCTCAGTTGCTTCACTTCCCTTCAACTAATTGGACTCACTTTGTTAGCGTCACCTCAACTGATAACGCTCACTTAACTAGCTTCACTTGAACTAATAGAGCTCACTTGCTTCACTTCACTTAAATTGATTAAGCTCAGTTGCCTCACTTCAATTCAGCTGATTCAGCTCAGTTGCCTCACTTCATTTCAGTTGATTAGGCTCAGTTGTCTCACTTCACTTCAACTGATTCTGCTCACTTAACTAGCATCACTTCAACTAATTGAGCTCAGTTGCTTCACTTCACTTTAACTAATTGAGCTCACTTGCTTCACTTCACTTCAAGTAATTGGACACACTTTGTTAGCGTCACCTCAACTGATAACGCTCACCTTACTAGCTTCACTTCAACTAATTGAGCTCACTTGCTTCATTTGACTTCAATTGATTAAGCTCAGTTGCTTAACTTCACTTCAATTGATTCAGCTCAGTTGCCGCACTTCACTTCAACTGATTATGCTCAGTTGCCTCACTTCACGTCAACTGATTCTGCTATTTTAACTAGCTTTACTTCAACTAATTGAGCTCACTTGCTTCACTTGACTTCAATTGATTAAGTTCAGTTGCTTCACTTCACTTCAACTAATTGGACTCACTTTGTTAGCGTCACCTCAACTGATAACGCTCACCTTACTAGCTTCACTTCAACTAATACAGCTCACTTGCTTCACTTCACTACAATTGATTAAGCTCAGTTGCTTCACTTCACTTCAAGTAATTGGACTCACTTTGTTAGCGTCACCTCAACTGATAACGCTCACCTTACTAGCTTTACTTCAACTAATAGAGCTCACTTGCTTCACTTCACTACAATTGATTAAGCTCAGTTGCCTCACTTCACTTCAATTGATTAGGCTCAGTTGCCGCACTTCACTTCAACTGATTATGCTCAGTTGCCTCACTTCACCTCAACTGATAACGCTTACTTAACAAGCCTCACTTCAACTAATTGAGCTCACTTGCTTCACTTGACTTAAATTGATTGAGCTCAGTTGCCTCACTTCACTTCAACTAATTGGACTCACTTTGTTAGCGTCACCTCAACTGATAACGCTCACTTAACTAGCTTCACTTCAACTAATTGAGCTCACTTGCTTCACTTGACTTCAATTGATTAAGCTCAGTTGCTTAACTTCACTTCAATTGATTCAGCTCAGTTGCCTCACTGCATTTCAGTTGATTAGGCTCAGTTGTCTCACTTCACTTCAACTGAATCTGCTCACTTAACTAGCTTCACTTCAACTAATTGAGCTCAGTTGCTTCACTTCACTTGAACTAATAGAGCTCACTTGCTTCATTTCACTACAATTGATTAAGCTCAGTTGCTTCACTTCACTTCAATTGATTCAGCTCAGTTGCCTCACTTCATTTCAGTTGATTAGGCTCAGTTGCCTCACTTCACTTCAACTGATTCTGCTCACTTAACTAGCTTTACTTCAACTAATTGAGCTCACTTGCTTCACTTGACTTCAATTGATTAAGCTCAGTTGCTTCACTTCACTTCAACTAATTGGACTCACTTTGTTAGCGTCACCTCAACTGATAACGCTCACCTTACTAGCTTCACTTTAACTAATAGAGCTCACTTGCTTCCTTGCTTCACTTCACTACAATTGATTAAGCTCAGTTGCCTCACTTCAATTCAGCTGATTAAGCTAAGTTGCCTCACTTCACCTCAACTGATAATGCTTACTTAACTTGCTTCACTTCTACTAATTGAGCTCAGTTGCTTCATTTAACTTCAATTGATTAAGCTCACTTGGTTCACTTCACTTCAATGGATTCAGCTCAGTTGCGTCACTTCATTTCAGTTGATTAGGCTCAGTTGCCTCACTTCACTTCAACTGATTCTGCTCACTTAACTAGATTCACTTCAACTAATTGAGCTCACTTGCTTCACTTGACTTCAATTGATTAAGCTCAGTTGCTTCACTTCACTTCAAGTAGTTGGACTCACTTTGTTAGCGTCTACTCAACTGATAACGCTCACCTTACTAGCTTCACTTCAACTAATAGAGCTCACTTGCTTCACTTCACTACAATTGATTAAGCTCAGTTGCCTCACTTCACTTCAATTGATTAGGCTCAGTTGCCGCACTTCACTTCAACTGATTATGCTCAGTTGCCTTACTTCACCTCAACTGATAACGCTTACTTAACAAGCCTCACTTCAACTAATTGAGCTCACTTGCTTCACTTGACTTAAATTGATTGAGCTCAGTCGCCTCACTTCACTTCAACTAATTGGACTCACTTTGTTAGCGTCACCTCAACTGATAACGCTCACTTAACTAGCTTCACTTCAACTAATAGAACTCACTTGCTTCACTTCACTACAATTGATTAAGCTCAGTTGCGTCACTTCAATTCAGCCGATTAAGCTCAGTTGCCTCACTTCAACTCAACTGATTAAGCTCAGTTGCCTCACTTCACCTCAACTGATAACGCTTACTTAACAAGCCTCACTTCTACTAATTGTCCTCAGTTGCTTCACTTCACTTCAATTGATTCAGCACAGTTGTCTCACTTCACTTGAATTGATTATGCTCAGTTGTCACACTTCACTTCAACTGATTCTGCTCACTTTACTAGCTTCACTTCAACTAATTGAGCTAAGTTGCCTCACTTCACTTCAACTGATTCTGCTCACTTAACTAGGTTCACTTCAACTAATTGAGCTCACTTGCTTCACTTGACCTCAATTGATTAAGCTCAGTTGCCTCACTTCACTTCAATTGATTAGGCTCAGTTGCCGCACTTCACTTCAACTGATTATGCTCAGTTGCCTCACTTCACCTCAACTGATAACGCTTACTTAACAAGCCTCACTTCAACTAATTGAGCTCACTTGCTTCACTTGACTTAAATTGATTGAGCTCAGTTGCCTCACTTCACTTCAACTAATTGGACTCACTTTGTTAGCGTCACCTCAACTGATAACGCTCACCTTACTAGCTTCACTTCAACTAATTGAGCTCACTTGCTTCATTTGACTTCAATTGATTAAGCTCAGTTGCTTAACTTCACTTCAATTGATTCAGCTCAGTTGCCTCACTTCATTTCAGTTGATTAGGCTCAGTTGTCTCACTTCACTTCAACTGATTCTGCTCACTTAACTAGCTTCACTTCAACTAATTGAGCTCAGTTGCTTCACTTCACTTCAATTGATTCAGCTCAGTTGCCTCACTTCATTTCAGTTGATTAGGCTCAGTTGCCTCACTTCACTTCAACTGATTCTGCTCACTTAACTAGTTTCACTTCAACTAATAGAGCTCAGTTGCTTCACTTCACTTGAACTAATAGAGCTCACTTGCTTCACTTCACTACAATTGATTAAGCTCAGTAGCTTCACTTCAGTTCAATTGATTCAGCTCAGTTGCCTCACTTCATTTCAGTTGATTAGGCTCAGTTGCCTCACTTCACTTCAACTGATTCTGCTCACTTAACTAGATTCACTTCAACTAATTGAGCTCACTTGCTTCACTTGACTTCAATTGATTAAGCTCAGTTGCTTCACTTCACTTCAAGTAATTGGACTCACTTTGTTAGCGTCACCTCAACTGATAACGCTCAGTTAACTAGCTTCACTTCAACTAATTGAGCTCACTTGCTTCATTTGACTTCAATTGATTAAGCTCAGTTGCTTAACTTCACTTCAATTGATTCAGCTCAGTTGCCTCACTTCATTTCAGTTGATTAGGCTCAGTTGTCTCACTTCACTTCAACTGATTCTGCTCACTTAACTAGCTTCACTTCAACTAATTGAGCTCAGTTGCTTCACTTCACTTGAACTAATAGAGCTCACTTGCTTCACTTCACTACAATTGATTAAGCTCAGTAGCTTCACTTCAGTTCAATTGATTCAGCTCAGTTGCCTCACTTCATTTCAGTTGATTAGGCTCAGTTGCCTCACTTCACTTCAACTGATTCTGCTCACTTAACTAGATTCACTTCAACTAATTGAGCTCACTTGCTTCACTTGACTTCAATTGATTAAGCTCAGTTGCTTCACTTCACTTCAAGTAATTGGACTCACTTTGTTAGCGTCACCTCAACTGATAACGCTCACCTTACTAGCTTCACTTCCACTAATTGAGCTCACTTGCTTCATTTGACATCAATTGATTAAGCTCAGTTGCTTAAATTCACTTCAATTGATTCAGCTCAGTTGCCTCACTTCATTTCAGTTGATTAGGCTCAGTTGCCTCACTTCACTTCAACTGATTCTGCTCACTTAACTAGCTTTACTTGAACTAATTGAGCTCACTTGCTGCACTTGAGTTAAATATATTAAGCTCACTTGCTTCACTTCACTTCAATTGATTCAGCTCAGTTACCTCACTTCACTTCAATTGATTAGGCTCAGTTGCCTCACTTCACTTCAACTGATTAAGCTCAGTTGCCTCACTTCACCTCAACTGATAACGCTTACTTAACAAGCCTCACTTCTACTAATTGTCCTCAGTTGCTTCACTTCACTTCAATTGATTCAGCACAGTTGTCTCACTTCACTTGAATTGATTATGCTCAGTTGTCACACTTCACTTCAACTGATTCTGCTCACTTTACTAGCTTCACTTCAACTAATTGAGCTAAGTTGCCTCACTTCACTTCAACTGATTCTGCTCACTTAACTAGGTTCACTTCAACTAATTGAGCTCACTTGCTTCACTTGACCTCAATTGATTAAGCTCAGTTGCTTAACTTCACTTCAATTGATTCAGCTCAGATGCCTCACTTCATTTCAGTTGATTAGGCTCAGTTGTCACACTTCACTTCAACTGATTCTGCTCACTTAACTAGCTTCACTTCAACTAATTGAGCTCAGTTGCTTCACTTCACTTCAACTAATTGAGCTCACTTGCTTCACTTGACTTCAATTGATTAAGCTCAGTTGCTTTACTTCACTTCAACTAATTGGACTCACTTTGTTAGCGTCACCTCAACTGATAACGCTCACTTAACTAGCTTCACTTAAACTAATAGAGCTCACTTGCTTCACTTCACTACAATTGATTAAGCTCAGTTGCGTCACTTTAATTCAGTTGATTAAGCTCAGTTGCCTCACTTCACTTCAACTGATTAAGCTCAGTTGCCTCACTTCACCTCAACTGATAACGCTTACTTAACAAGCCTCACTTCTACTAATTGACCTCAGTTGCTTCACTTCACTTCAATTGATTAAGCTCAGTTACCTCACTTCACTTCAATTGATTAGGCTCAGTTGCCGCACTTCACTTCAACTGATTATGCTCAGTTGCCTCACTTCACCTCAACTGATAACGCTTACTTAACAAGCCTCACTTCAACTAACTGAGCTCACTTGCTTCACTTGACTTAAATTGATTAGGCTCAGTTGCTTCACTTCACTTCAACTAATTGGACTCACTTTGTTAGCGTCACCTCAACTGATAACGCTCACTTAACTAGCTTCACTTAAACTAATAGAGCTCACTTGCTTCACTTCACTACAATTGATTAAGCTCAGTTGCGTCACTTTAATTCAGTTGATTAAGCTCAGTTGCCTCACTTCACTTCAACTGATTAAGCTCAGTTGCCTCACTTCACCTCAACTGATAACGCTTACTTAACAAGCCTCACTTCTACTAATTGACCTCAGTTGCTTCACTTCACTTCAATTGATTAAGCTCACTTGCTTCACT
This sequence comes from Bombylius discolor, assembly GCA_939192795.1. NCBI lineage: Eukaryota > Metazoa > Arthropoda > Insecta > Diptera > Bombyliidae > Bombylius > Bombylius discolor. The sequence goes on along the minus strand of OW584241.1, from coordinate 21,848,037 downwards.
TCACTTCAATTGATTCAGCTCAGTTGCTTCACTTGACTTCAATTGATTAAGCTCAGTTGCTTCACTTCACTTCAAGTAATTGGACTCACTTTGTTAGCGTCACCTCAACTGATAACGCTCACTTAACTAGCTTCACTTGAACTAATAGAGCTCAGTTGCCTCACTTCACTTCAACTGATTAAGCTCAGTTGCCTCACTTCACCTCAACTGATAACTCTTACTTAACAAGCCTCACTTCTACTAATTGACCTCAGTTGCTTCACTTCACTTCAATTGATTCAGCTCAGTTGCCTCACTTCACTTCAATTGATTAGGCTCAGTTTCCTCACTTCACTTCAACTGATTCTGCTCACTTAACTAGCTTCACTTCAACTAATTGAGCTCACTTGCTGCACTTGACTTAAATTGATTAAGCTTAGTTGCTTTACTTCACTTCAACTAATTGGAATCACTTTGTTAGCGTCACCTCAACTGATAACGCTCACTTAACTAGCTTCACTTCTACTAATTGAGCTTAGTTGCTTCACTTCACTTCAATTGATTCAGCTCAGTTGCCTCACTTCACTTCAATTGATTAGGCTCAGTTTCTTCACTTCACTTCATCTTATTCTGCTCACTTAACTAGCTTCACTTCAACCAATTGAACTCAGTTGCTTCACTTCACTTCAGTTGATTCAGCTTACTTAACTACCTGCACTTCAACTAATTGAGCTCACTTGCTTCACTTGACTTAAATTGATTAAGCTCAGTTGCTTCACTTCACTTCAACTAATTGGACTTACTTTGTTAGCGTCGCTTCAACTGATAACGCTCAGTTAACTAGCTTCACTTCAACTAAAAGAGCTCACTTGCTTCACTTCACTACAATTGATTAAACTCAGTTGCCTCACTTCAATTCAGCTGATTAAGCTCAGTTGCCTCACTTCACCTCAACTGATAACGCTCGCTTAACTAGCTTCACTTCTACTAATTGAGCTTAGTTGCTTCACTTCACTACAATTGATTAAGCTCAGTTGCCTCACTTCACCTCAACTGATAACGCTCACTTTACTTGCTTCACTTCAACTAATTGAGCTCAGTTGCTTCACTTGACTTCAATTGATTAAGCTCAGTTGCCTCACTTCACTTCAATTGATTAGGCTCAGTTTCTTCACTTCACTTCAACTTATTCTGCTCACTTAACTAGCTTCACTTCAACCAATTGAACTCAGTTGCTTCACTTCACTTCAGTTGATTCAGCTTACTTAACTACCTGCACTTCAACTAATTGAGCTAACTTGCTTCACTTGACTTAAATTGATTAAGCTCAGTTGCTTCACTTCACTTCAACTAATTGGACTTACTTTGTTAGCGTCGCTTCAACTGATAACGCTCAGTTAACTAGCTTCACTTCAACTAATTGAGCTCACTTGCTTTATTTGACTTCAATTAATTAAGCTCAGTTGCTTCACTTCTATTCAGCTGAGTAAGCTCAGTTGCCTCACTTCACCTCAACCGATAACGCTCACTTAACTAGCTTCACTTCTACTAATTGAGCTAAGTTGCCTCACTTCACTTCAACTGAGTCTGCTCACTTAACTAGCTTCACTTCTACTAATTGAGCTAAGTTGCTTCACTTCACTTCAATTGGTTCAGCTCAGTTGCCTCACTTCACTTCAATTGATTAGGCTCAGTTGCCTCACTTCACTTCAACTGATCAAGCTCAGTTGCCTAACTTCACCTCAACTGATAACGCTCACTTAACTAGCTTCACTTCTACTAATTGAGCTCAGTTGCCTCACTTCACTTCAATTGATTAGGCTCAGTTTCCTCACTTCACTTCAACCGATTCTGCTCACTTATCTAGCTTCACTTCAATCAATTGAGCTCACTTGCTTCACTTAACTTCAATTGATTAAGTTCAGTTGCTTCACTTCCCTTCAACTAATTGGACTCACTTTGTTAGCGTCACCTCAACTGATAACGCTCACTTAACTAGCTTCACTTGAACTAATAGAGCTCACTTGCTTCACTTCACTTAAATTGATTAAGCTCAGTTGCCTCACTTCAATTCAGCTGATTAAGCTCAGTTGCCTCACTTCACCTCAACTGATAACGCTCACTTAACTTGCTTCACTTCAACTAATTGAGCTCACTTGCTTCACTTGACTTCAATTGATTAAGCTCAGTTGCTTCACTTCCCTTCAACTAATTGGACTCACTTTGTTAGCGTCACCTCAACTGATAACGTTTACTTAACTAGCTTCACTTGAACTAATAGAGCTCACTTGCTTCACTTCACTTAAATTGATTAAGCTCAGTTGCCTCACTTCAATTCAGCTGATTCAGCTCAGTTGCCTCACTTCATTTCAGTTGATTAGGCTCAGTTGTCTCACTTCACTTCAACTGATTCTGCTCACTTAACTAGCATCACTTCAACTAATTGAGCTCAGTTGCTTCACTTCACTTTAACTAATTGAGCTCACTTGCTTCACTTCACTTCAAGTAATTGGACACACTTTGTTAGCGTCACCTCAACTGATAACGCTCACCTTACTAGCTTCACTTCAACTAATTGAGCTCACTTGCTTCATTTGACTTCAATTGATTAAGCTCAGTTGCTTAACTTCACTTCAATTGATTCAGCTCAGTTGCCGCACTTCACTTCAACTGATTATGCTCAGTTGCCTCACTTCACGTCAACTGATTCTGCTCACTTAAGTAGCTTTACTTCAACTAATTGAGCTCACTTGCTTCACTTGACTTCAATTGATTAAGTTCAGTTGCTTCACTTCACTTCAACTAATTGGACTCACTTTGTTAGCGTCACCTCAACTGATAACGCTCACCTTACTAGCTTCACTTCAACTAATACAGCTCACTTGCTTCACTTCACTACAATTGATTAAGCTCAGTTGCTTCACTTCACTTCAAGTAATTGGACTCACTTTGTTAGCGTCACCTCAACTGATAACGCTCACCTTACTAGCTTTACTTCAACTAATAGAGCTCACTTGCTTCACTTCACTACAATTGATTAAGCTCAGTTGCCTCACTTCACTTCAATTGATTAGGCTCAGTTGCCGCACTTCACTTCAACTGATTATGCTCAGTTGCCTCACTTCACCTCAACTGATAACGCTTACTTAACAAGCCTCACTTCAACTAATTGAGCTCACTTGCTTCACTTGACTTAAATTGATTGAGCTCAGTTGCCTCACTTCACTTCAACTAATTGGACTCACTTTGTTAGCGTCACCTCAACTGATAACGCTCACTTAACTAGCTTCACTTCAACTAATTGAGCTCACTTGCTTCACTTGACTTCAATTGATTAAGCTCAGTTGCTTCACTTCACTTCAAGTAATTGGACTCACTTTGTTAGCGTCACCTAAACTGATAACGCTCACCTTACTAGCTTCACTTCAACTAATTGAGCTCACTTGCTTCATTTGACTTCAATTGATTAAGCTCAGTTGCTTAACTTCACTTCAATTGATTCAGCTCAGTTGCCTCACTGCATTTCAGTTGATTAGGCTCAGTTGTCTCACTTCACTTCAACTGAATCTGCTCACTTAACTAGCTTCACTTCAACTAATTGAGCTCAGTTGCTTCACTTCACTTGAACTAATAGAGCTCACTTGCTTCATTTCACTACAATTGATTAAGCTCAGTTGCTTCACTTCACTTCAATTGATTCAGCTCAGTTGCCTCACTTCATTTCAGTTGATTAGGCTCAGTTGCCTCACTTCACTTCAACTGATTCTGCTCACTTAACTAGCTTTACTTCAACTAATTGAGCTCACTTGCTTCACTTGACTTCAATTGATTAAGCTCAGTTGCTTCACTTCACTTCAACTAATTGGACTCACTTTGTTAGCGTCACCTCAACTGATAACGCTCACCTTACTAGCTTCACTTTAACTAATAGAGCTCACTTGCTTCCTTGCTTCACTTCACTACAATTGATTAAGCTCAGTTGCCTCACTTCAATTCAGCTGATTAAGCTCAGTTGCCTCACTTCACCTCAACTGATAATGCTTACTTAACTTGCTTCACTTCTACTAATTGAGCTAAGTTGCTTCATTTAACTTCAATTGATTAAGCTCACTTGCTTCACTTCACTTCAATGGATTCAGCTCAGTTGCCTCACTTCATTTCAGTTGATTAGGCTCAGTTGCCTCACTTCACTTCAACTGATTCTGCTCACTTAACTAGATTCACTGCAACTAATTGAGCTCACTTGCTTCACTTGACTTCAATTGATTAAGCTCAGTTGCTTCACTTCACTTCAAGTAGTTGGACTCACTTTGTTAGCGTCTACTCAACTGATAACGCTCACCTTACTAGCTTCACTTCAACTAATAGAGCTCACTTGCTTCACTTCACTACAATTGATTAAGCTCAGTTGCCTCACTTCACTTCAATTGATTAGGCTCAGTTGCCGCACTTCACTTCAACTGATTATGCTCAGTTGCCTCACTTCACCTCAACTGATAACGCTTACTTAACAAGCCTCACTTCAACTAATTGAGCTCACTTGCTTCACTTGACTTAAATTGATTGAGCTCAGTCGCCTCACTTCACTTCAACTAATTGGACTCACTTTGTTAGCGTCACCTCAACTGATAACGCTCACTTAACTAGCTTCACTTCAACTAATAGAACTCACTTGCTTCACTTCACTACAATTGATTAAGCTCAGTTGCGTCACTTCAATTCAGCCGATTAAGCTCAGTTGCCTCACTTCAACTCAACTGATTACGCTCACTTAACTAGCTTCACTTCTACTAATGGAGTTCACTTGCTTCACTTCACTTCAACTAGTTGAGCTCACTTGCTTCACTTGACTTCAATTGATTCAGCTCAGTTACCTCACTTCACTTCAATTGATTAGGCTCAGTTGCCGCACTTCACTTCAACTGATTATGCTCACTTAACTAGCTCCACTTAAACTAATTGAGCTCACTTGCTTCACTTCACCTCAATTGATTGAGCTCAGTTGCTTCACTTCACTTCAACTAATTGGACTCACTTAGTTAGCGTCACCTCAACTGATAACGCTCATTTAACTAGGTTCACTTCAACTAATTGAGCTCACTTGCTTTACTTCATCTTAATTGATTAAGCTCAGTTGCCTCACTTCACTTCAACTAATTGGACTCACTTTGTTAGCTTCACCTCAACTGATAACGCTTACTTAACAAGCCTCACTTCAACTAATTGAGCTCACTTGCTTCACTTGACTTAAATTGATTAAGCTCAGTTGCCTCACTTCACTTCAACTAATTGGACTCACTTTGTTAGCGTCACCTCAATTGATAACGCTCACTTAACTTGCTTCACTTCAACTAATAGAGCTCACTTGCTTCACTTCACTTCAGTTGATTCAGCTCAGTTACCTCACTTCACTTCAATTGATTAGGCTCAGTTGCCGCACTTCACTTCAACTGATTATGCTCAGTTGCCTCACTTCACCTCAACCGATAACTCTTACTTAACAAGCCTCACTTCAACTAATTGAGCTCACTTGCTTCACTTGACTTAAATTGATTAAGCTCAGTTGCCTCACTTCACTTCAACTAATTGGACTCACTTTGTTAGCGTCACCTCAACTGATAACGCTCACTTAACTAGCTTCACTTCAACTAATAGAGCTCACTTGCTTCACTTCACTACAATTGATTAAGCTCAGTTGCGTCACTTCAATTCAGCCGATTAAGCTGAGTTGCCTCACTTCAACTCAACTGATAACGCTCACTTAACTAGCTTCACTTCTACTAATGGAGTTCACTTGCTTCACTTCACTTCAACTAATTGAGCTCACTTGCTTCACTTGACTTCAATTGATTCAGCTCAGTTACCTCACTTCACTTCAATTGATTAGGCTCAGTTGCCGCACTTCACTTCAACTGATTATGCTCAGTTGCCTCACTTCACCTCAACTGATAACGCTTACTTAACAAGCCTCACTTCAACTAATTGAGCTCACTTGCTTCACTTGACTTAAATTGATTAAGCTCAGTTGCCTCACTTCACTTCAACTAATTGTACTCACTTTGTTAGCGTCACCTCAACTGATAACGCTCACTTAGCTTGCTTCACTTCAACTAATAGAGCTCACTTGCTTCACTTCACTTCAGTTGATTCAGCTCAGTTACCTCACTTCACTTCAATTGATTAGGCTCAGTTGCCGCACTTCACTTCAACTGATTATGCTCAGTTGCCTCACTTCACCTCAACTGATAACTCTTACTTAACAAGCCTCACTTCAACTAATTGAGCTCACTTGCTGCACTTGACTTAAATTGATTAAGCTCAGTTGCTTAACTTCACTTCAACTAATTGGACTCACTTTGTTAGCGTCACCTCAACTGATAACGCTCACTTAACTAGCTTCACTTGAACTAATAGAGCTCACTTGCTTCACTTCACCTCAATTGATTCAGCTCAGTTACCTCACTTCACTTCAATTGATTAGGCTCAGTTGCCTCACTTCACTTCAACTGATTAAGCTCAGTTGCCTCACTTCACCTCAACTGATAACGCTTACTTAACAAGCCTCACATCTACTAATTGACCTCAGTTGCTTCACTTCACTTCAATTGATTCAGCTCAGTTGTCTCACTTCACTTCAATTGATTATGCTCAGTTACCTCACTTCACTTGAACTAATTGGACTCACTTTGTTAGCGTCACCTCAACTGATAACGCTCACTTAACTAGCTTCACTTCAACTAATGGAGTTCACTTGCTTCACTTCACTACAATATATTAAGCTCAGTTGCCTCACTTCAATTCAGCTGATTAAGCTCAGTTGCCTCACTTCACCTCAACAGTTAACGCTCACTTAACTTGCTTCACTTCAACTAATTGAGCTCACTTGCTTCACTTGACTTAAATTGATTAAGCTCAGTTGCTTTACTTCACTTCAACTAATTGGACTGACTTTGTTAGCGTCACCTCAACTGATAACGCTCACTTAACTAGCTTCACTTCTACTAATTGAGCTTAGTTGCTTTACTTCACTTCAATTGATTCAGCTCAGTTGCCTCACTTCACTTCAATTGATTAGGCTCAGTTTCCTCACTTCACTTCAACTGATTCTGCTCACTTAACTAGCTTCACTTCAACTAATTGAGCTCAGTTGCTTCACTTCACTTGAACTAATAGAGCTCACTTGCTTCACTTCACTACAATTCATTAAGCTCAGTTGCTTCACTTCACTTCAATTGATTCAGCTCAGTTGCCTCACTTCATTTCAGTTGATTAGGCTCTGTTGCCTGACTTCACTTCAACTGATTCTGCTCACTTAACTAGATTCACTTCAACTAATTGAGCTCACTTGCTTCACTTGACTTCAATTGATTAAGCTCAGTTGCTTCACTTCACTTCAAGTAATTGGACTCACTTTGTTGGCGTCACCTCAACTGATAGCGCTCACCTTACTAGCTTCACTTGAACTAATTGAGCTCACTTGCTTCATTTGACTTCAATTGATTAAGCTCAGTTGCTTAACTTCACTTCAATTGATTCAGCTCAGTTGCCTCACTTCATTTCAGTTGATTAGGCTCAGTTGCCTCACTTCACTTCAACTGATTCTGCTCACTTAACTAGCTTCAATTCTACTAATTGAGCTAAGTTGCCTCACTTCACTTCAACTGATTCTGCTCACTTAACTAGCTTCACTTCAACTAATTGAGCTCACTTGCTTCGTTTGACTTCAATTGATTAAGCTCAGTTGCTTAACTTCACTTCAATTGATTCAGCTCAGTTTCCTCACTTCATTTCAGTTGATTAGGCTCAGTTGTCTCACTTCACTTCAACTGATTCTGCTCACTTAACTAGCTTCACTTCAACTAATTGAGCTCAGTTGCTTCACTTCACTTGAACTAATAGAGCTCACTTCCTTCACTTCACTACAATTGATGAAGCTCAGTTGCTTCACTTCACTTCAATTGATTCAGCTCAGTTGCCTCACTTCATTTCAGTTGATTAGGCTCCGTTGCCTCACTTCACTTCAACTGATTCTGCTCACTTAACTAGATTCACTTCAACTAATTGAGCTCAGTTGCTTCACTTCACTTGATCTAATAGAGCTCACTTGCTTCACTTTACTTCAATTGGTTCAGCTCAGTTGCCTCACTTCACTTCAATTGATTAGGCTCACTTGCCTCACTTCACTTCAACTGATTAAGCTCAGTTGCCTCACTTCACCTCAACTGATAACGCTCACTTAACTAGCTTCACTTCTACTAATTGAGCTCAGTTGCCTCACTTCACTTCAATTGATTAGGCTCAGTTTCCTCACTTCACCTCAACTGTTAACGCTCACTTAACTTGCTTCACTTCAACTAATTGAGCTCACTTGCTTCACTTGACTTAAATTGATTAAGCTCAGTTGCTTTACTTCACTTCAACTAATTGGACTCACTTTGTTAGCGTCACCTCAACTGATAACGCTCACTTAACTAGCTTCACTTGAACTAATAGAGCTCACTTGCTTCACTTCACTTAAATTGATTAAGCTCAGTTGCCTCACTTCAATTCAGCTGATTAAGCTCAGTTGCCTCACTTCACCTCAACTGATAACGCTCACTTAACTTGCTCCACTTCAATCAATTGAGCTCACTTGCTTCACTTAACTTCAATTGATTCAGCTCAGTTGCCTCATTTCACTTCAATTGATTAGGCTCAGTTTCTTCACTTCACTTCAACTGATTCTGCTCATTTAACTAGCTTCACTTCAACTAATTGTGCTCACTTGCTTCACTTGACTTCAATTGATTAAGCTCAGTTGCTTCACTTCCCTTCAACTAATTGGACTCACTTTGTTAGCGTCACCTCAACTGATAACGCTCACTTAACTAGCTTCACTTGAACTAATAGAGCTCACTTGCTTCACTTCACTTAAATTGATTAAGCTCAGTTGCCTCACTTCAATTCAGCTGATTAAGCTCAGTTGCCTCACTTCACCTCAACTGATAACGCTCACTCAACTTGCTTCACTTCAACTAATTGAGCTCACTTGCTTCACTTGACTTCAATTGATAAAGCTCAGTTGCTTCACTTCACTTCATTTGATTCAGCTCAGTTGCCTCACTTCATTTCAGTTGATTAGGCTCAGTTGTCTCACTTCACTTCAACTGATTCTGCTCACTTAACTAGCTTCACTTCAACTAATTGAGCTCAGTTGCTTCACTTCACTTTAACTAATTGAGCTCACTTGCTTCACTTCACTACAATTGATTAAGCTCAGTTGCTCCACTTCACTTCAATTAATTCAGCTCAGTTGCCTCACTTCATTTCAGTTGATCAGGCTCAGTTGCCTCACTTCACTTCAACTGATTCTGCTCACTTAACTAGATTCACTTCAATTAATTGAGCTCACTTGCTTCACTTGACTTCAATTGATTAAGCTTAGTTGCTTCACTTCACTCCAAGTAATTGGACTCACTTTGTTAGCGTCACTTCAACTGATAACGCTCACCTCACTAGCTTCACTTCAACTAATAGAGCTCACTTGCTTCACTTCACTACAATTGACTTAGCTCAGTTGCCTCACTTCAATTCAGCTGATTAAGCTCAGTTGCCTCACTTCACCTCAACTGATAACGCTTACTTAACTAGCTTCACTTCAACTAATTGAGCTCACTTGCTTCACTTGACTTCAATTGATTAAGCTCAGTTGCTTAACTTCACTTCAATTGATTCAGCTCAGTTGCCTCACTTCATTTCAGTTGATTAGGCTCAGTTGCCTCACTTCACTTCAACTGATTCTGCTCACTTAACTAGCTTTACTTCAAATAATTGAGCTTACTTGCTTCACTTGACTTCAATTGATCAAGCTCAGTTGCCTCACTTCACTTCAACTAATTGGACTCACTTTGTTAGCGTCACCTCAACTGATAACGCTCACTTAACTAGCTTCACTTCAACTAATTGTCCTCACTTGCTGCACTTCACTTCAATTGATTAAGCTCAGTTGCTTCACTTCAATTCAGCTGATTAAGCTCAGTTGTCTCACTTCACCTCAACTGATAACGCTCACTTTACTAGATCCACTTCTACTAACTGAGCTCATTTGCTTCACTTCACTTCAATTGATTAGGCTCAGTTGCCTCACTTCACTTCAACTGATTCTGCTCACTAAACTAGTTTCACTTCAACTAATAGAGCTCACTTGCTTCACTTCACTTCAATTGATTAAAATCAGTTGCCTCACTTCAATTCAGCTGATTAAGCTCAGTTGCCTCACTTCACCTCAACTGATAACGCTCACTTATCTAGCTTCACTTCAACTAATTGAGCTCAGTTGCTTCATTTAACTTCAATTGATTAAGCTCACTTGCTTCACTTGACTTTAATTGATTAAACTCAGTTGCCTCACTCCACTTCAACTGATTCTGCTCACTTAACTAGCTTCACTTCAACTAATTGAGCTCACTTGCTTCACTTGACTTCAATTGATTAACCTCAGTTGCTTCACTTCACTTCAACTAATTGGACTCACTTAGTTAGCGTCACCTCAACTAATAACGCTCACTTAACTAGCTTCACTTCTACTAATTGAGCTCAGTTGCTTCATTTAACTTCAATTGATTAAGCTCACTTGCTTCACTTCACTTCAATTGATTAAGCTCAGTTGCTCTTCTTCACTTCAACTGATTGGACTCACTTATTCAGCGTCACTTCAACTGCTTGAGCTCACTTGCTTCACTTCACTTCAATCGATAAAGTTCACTTGCTTCACTTCACTTCAACTAATTGGACTCACTAAGTTAGCGTCACCTCAACTGATAACGTTCGCTTAACTAGCCTCACTCCAACTAATAGAGCTCACTTGCTTTACTTCACTTCAATTGATTAAGCTCAATTGCTTCACTTGACTTCAGCTGATTAAGCTCAGTTGCTTCACTTCACTTCAACTGATTGGACTCACTTAGTTAGCGTCACCTCAACTGATTCTGCTCACTTAACTAGTTTCAATTCAACTAATAGAGCTCACTTGCTTCACTTCACTTCAATTGATTAAAATCAGTTGCCTCACTTCAATTCAGCTGATTAAGCTCAGTTGCCTCACTTCACCTCAACTGATAACGCTCACTTATCTAGCTTCACTTCAACTAATTGTCCTCACTTGCTTCACTTCACTTCAATTGATTAAGCTCAGTTGCTTCACTTCAATTCAGCTGATTAAGCTCAGTTGTCTCACTTCGCCTCAACTGATAACGCTCACTTAACTAGATTCACTTCTACTAACTGAGCTCATTTGCTTCACTTCACTTCAATTGATTAGGCTCAGTTGCCTCACTTCACTTCAACTGATTCTGCTCACTTAACTAGCTTCACTTCAACTAATTGAGCTCACTTGCTTCACTTCACTTCAATTGATCAAGCTCAGTTGCCTCACTTCACTTCAACGAATTGGACTCACTTTGTTAGCGTCACTTCAACTGATAACGCTCACTTAACTAGCTCCACTTCAACTAATTGTCCTCACTTGCTTGACTTCACTTCAATTGATTAAGCTCAGTTGCTTCACTTCAATTCAGCTGATTAAGCTCAGTTGTCTCACTTCGCCTCAACTGATAACGCTCACTTAACTAGATTCACTTCTACTAACTGAGCTCATTTGCTTCACTTCACTTCAATTGATTAGGCTCAGTTGCCTCACTTCACTTCAACTGATTCTGCTCACTTAACTAGCTTCACTTCAACTAATTGAGCTCACTTGCTTCACTTGACTTCAATTGATCAAGCTCAGTTGCCTCACTTCACTTCAACTAATTGGACTCACTTTGTTAGCGTCACCTCAACTGATAACGCTCACTTAACTAGCTTCACTTCAACTAATTGTCCTCACTTGCTGCACTTCACTTCAATTGATTAAGCTCAGTTGCTTCACTTCAATTCAGCTGATTAAGCTCAGTTGTCTCACTTCACCTCAACTGATAACGCTCACTTTACTAGATCCACTTCTACTAACTGAGCTCATTTGCTTCACTTCACTTCAATTGATTAGGCTCAGTTGTCTCACTTCACTTCAACTGATTCTGCTCACTTAACTAGCTTCTCTTCAACTAATTGGACTCACTTAGTTAGCGTCACCTCAACTGATAACGCTCACTTAGCTAGCTTCACTTCTGCTAATTAAGCTCAGTTGCCTCACTTCACTTCAACTGATTCTGCTCACTTAACTAGCTTCACTTCAACTAATTGAGCTCACTTGCTACACTTGACTTCAATTGATCAAGCTCAGTTGCCTCACTTCACTTCAACTAATTGGACTCACTTTGTTAGCGTCACCTCAACTGATAACGCTCACTTAACTAGGTTCACTTCAACTAATTGTCCTCACTTGCTTCACTTCATTTCAATTGATTAAGCTCAGTTGCTTCACTTCAATTCAGCTGATTCTGCTCACTTAACTAGCTTCACTTCAACTAATTGAGCTCACTTGCTTCACTTCACTTCAATTGTTTAAAATCAGTTGTCTCACTTCAATTCAGCTGATTAAGCTCAGTTGCCTCACTTCACCTGAACTGATAACGTTCACTTATCTAGCTTCACTTCAACTAATTGAGCTCACTTGCTTCACTTGACTTTAATTGATTAAGCTCAGTTGCCTCACTCCACTTCAACTGATTCTGCTCACTTAACTAGCTTCACTTCAACTAATGGAGCTCACTTGCTTCACTTGACTTCAATTGATCAAGCTCAGTTGCCTCACTTCACTTCAACTAATTGGACTCACTTTGTTAGCGTCACCTCAACTGATAACGCTCACTTAACTAGCTTCACTTCAACTAATTGTCCTTACTTGCTTCACTTCACTTCAATTGATTCTGCTCACTTAACTAGCTTCACTTCAACTAATTGAGCTCACTTGCTTCACTTGACTTCAATTGATTAACCTCAGTTGCTTCACTTCTATTCAGCTAAATAAGCTTAGTTGCCTCACTTCACCTCAACTGATAACGCTCACTTAACTAGCTTCACTTCTACTAATTGAGCTAAGTTGCCTCACTTCACTTCAATTGATTCAGCTCAGTTGCCACACTTCACTTCAATTGATTAGGCTCAGTTGCCTCACTTCACTTCAACTGATTCTGCTCACTTAACTAGTTTCACTTCAACTAATAGAGCTCACTTGCTTCACTTCACTTCAATTGATTAAAATCAGTTGCCTCACTTCAATTCAGCTGATTAAGCTCAGTTGCCTCACTTCACCTCAACTGATAACGCTCACTTATCTAGCTTCACTTCAACTAATTGAGCTCACTTGCTTCACTTGACTTTAATTGATTAAGCTCAGTTGCCTCACTCCACTTCAACTGATTCTGCTCACTTAACTAGCTTCACTTCAACTAATGGAGCTCACTTGCTTCACTTGACTTCAATTGATCAAGCTCAGTTGCCTCACTTCACTTCAATTGATTAAGCTCAGTTGCTTCACTTCAATTCAGCTGATTAAGCTCAGTTGTCTCACTTCACCTCAACTGATAACGCTCACTTTACTAGATCCACTTCTACTAACTGAGCTCATTTGCTTCACTTCACTTCAATTGATTAGACTCAGTTGTCTCACTTCACTTCAACTGATTCTGCTCACTTAACTAGCTTCTCTTCAACTAATTGGACTCACTTAGTTAGCGTCACCTCAACTGATAACGCTCACTTAGCTAGCTTCACTTCTGCTAATTAAGCTCAGTTGCCTCACTTCACTTCAACTGATTCTGCTCACTTAACTAGCTTCACTTCAACTAATTGAGCTCACTTGCTACACTTGACTTCAATTGATCAAGCTCAGTTGCCTCACTTCACTTCAACTAATTGGACTCACTTTGTTAGCGTCACCTCAACTGATAACGCTCACTTAACTAGCTTCACTTCAACTAATTGTTCTCACTTGCTTCACTTCACTTCAATTGATTAAGCTCAGTTGCTTCACTTCAATTCAGCTGATTAAGCTCAGTTGTCTCACTTCACCTCAACTGATAACGCTCACTTAACTAGATTCATTTCTACTAACTGAGCTCATTTGCTTCACTTCACTTCAATTGATTAGGCTCAATTGCCTCACTTCACTTCAACTGATTCTGCTCACTTAACTAGCTTCACTTCAACTAATTGAGCTCACTTGCTTCACTTGACTTCAATTGATTAACCTCAGTTGCTTCACTTCACTTCAACTAATTGGACTCACTTAGTTAGCGTCACCTCAACTAATAACGCTCACTTAACTAGCTTCACTTCTACTAATTGAGCTCAGTTGCTTCATTTAACTTCAATCGATTAAGCTCACTTGCTTCACTTCACTTCAATTGATTAAGCTCAGTTGCTCTTCTTCACTTCAACTGATTGGACTCACTTATTCAGCGTCACTTCAACTGCTTGAGCTCACTTGCTTCACTTCACTTCAATCGATAAAGTTCACTTGCTTCACTTCACTTCAACTAATTGGACTCACTAAGTTAGCGTCACCTCAACTGATAACGTTCGCTTAACTAGCCTCACTCCAACTAATTGAGCTCACTTGCTACACTTGACTTCAATTGATCAAGCTCAGTTGCCTCACTTCACCTCAACTGATAACGCTCACTTAACTAGCTTCACTTCTACTAATTGAGCTAAGTTGCCTCACTTCACTTCAATTGATTCAGCTCAGTTGCCACACTTCACTTCAATTGATTAGGCTCAGTTGCCTCACTTCACTTCAACTGATTCTGCTCACTTAACTAGTTTCACTTCAACTAATAGAGCTCACTTGCTTCACTTCACTTCAATTGATTAAAATCAGTTGCCTCACTTCAATTCAGCTGATTAAGCTCAGTTGCCTCACTTCACCTCAACTGATAACGCTCACTTATCTAGCTTCACTTCAACTAATTGAGCTCACTTGCTTCACTTGACTTTAATTGATTAAGCTCAGTTGTCTCACTCCACTTCAACTGATTCTGCTCACTTAACTAGCTTCACTTCAACTAATGGAGCTCACTTGCTTCACTTGACTTCAATTGATCAAGCTCAGTTGCCTCACTTCACTTCAACTAATTGGACTCACTTTGTTAGCGTCACCTCAACTGATAACGCTCACTTAACTAGCTTCACTTCAACTAATTGTCCTTACTTGCTTCACTTCACTTCAATTGATTAAGCTCAGTTGCTTCACTTCAATTCAGCTGATTAAGCTCAGTTGTCTCACTTCACCTCAAGTGATAACGCTCACTTAACTAGATTCATTTCTACTAACTGACCTCATTTGCTTCACTTCACTTCAATTGATTAGGCTCAATTGCCTCACTTCACTTCAACTGATTCTGCTCACTTAACTAGCTTCACTTCAACTAATTGAGCTCACTTGCTTCACTTGACTTCAATTGATTAACCTCAGTTGCTTCACTTCACTTCAACTAATTGGACTCACTTAGTTAGCGTCACCTCAACTAATAACGCTCACTTAACTAGCTTCACTTCTACTAATTGAGCTCAGTTGCTTCATTTAACTTCAATTGATTAAGCTCACTTGCTTCACTTCACTTCAATTGATTAAGCTCAGTTGCTCTTCTTCACTTCAACTGATTGGACTCACTTATTCAGCGTCACTTCAACTGCTTGAGCTCACTTGCTTCACTTCACTTCAATCGATTAAGCTCAATTGCTTCACTTGACTTCAATTGATCAAGCTCAGTTGCCTCACTTCACTTCAACTAATTGGACTCACTTTGTTAGCGTCACCTGAACTGATAACGCTCACTTACCTAGCTTCACTTCAACTAATTGTCCTCAGTTGCTTCACTTCACTTCAATTGATTAGGCTCAGTTGCCGCACTTCACTTCAACTGATTGGACTCACTTATTCAGCGTCACTTCAACTGATTGAGCTCACTTGCTTCACTTCACTTCAATCGATGAAGTTCACTTGCTTCACTTCACTTCAACTAATTGTTCTCACTTTGTTAGCGTCACCTGAACTGATAACGCTTACTTAACTAGCTTCACTTCAACTAATTGTCCTAACTTGCTTCACTTCACTTCAATTGATTAAGCTCAGTTGCTTCACTTCAATTCAGCTGATTAAGCTCAGTTGTCTCACTTCACCTCAACTGATAACGCTCACTTTACTAGATCCACTTCTACTAACTGAGCTCATTTGCTTCACTTCACTTCAATTGATTAGGCTCAGTTGTCTCACTTCACTTCAACTGATTCTGCTCACTTAACTAGCTTCTCTTCAACTAATTGGACTCACTTAGTTAGCGTCACCTCAACTGATAACGCTCACTTAGCTAGCTTCACTTCTGCTAATTAAGCTCAGTTGCCTCACTTCACTTCAACTGATTCTGCTCACTTAACTAGCTTCACTTCAACTAATTGAGCTCACTTGCTACACTTGACTTCAATTGATCAAGCTCAGTTGCCTCACTTCACTTCAACTAATTGGACTCACTTTGTTAGCGTCACCTCAACTGATAACGCTCACTTAACTAGGTTCACTTCAACTAATTGTCCTCACTTGCTTCACTTCATTTCAATTGATTAAGCTCAGTTGCTTCACTTCAATTCAGCTGATTCTGCTCACTTAACTAGCTTCACTTCAACTAATTGAGCTCACTTGCTTCACTTCACTTCAATTGTTTAAAATCAGTTGTCTCACTTCAATTCAGCTGATTAAGCTCAGTTGCCTCACTTCACCTGAACTGATAACGCTCACTTATCTAGCTTCACTTCAACTAATTGAGCTCACTTGCTTCACTTGACTTTAATTGATTCTGCTCACTTAACTAGCTTCACTTCAACTAATTGAGCTCACTTGCTTCACTTGACTTCAATTGATTAACCTCAGTTGCTTCACTTCTATTCAGCTAAATAAGCTTAGTTGCCTCACTTCACCTCAACTGATAACGCTCACTTAACTAGCTTCACTTCTACTAATTGAGCTAAGTTGCCTCACTTCACTTCAATTGATTCAGCTCAGTTGCCACACTTCACTTCAATTGATTAGGCTCAGTTGCCTCACTTCACTTCAACTGATTCTGCTCACTTAACTAGTTTCACTTCAACTAATAGAGCTCACTTGCTTCACTTCACTTCAATTGATTAAAATCAGTTGCCTCACTTCAATTCAGCTGATTAAGCTCAGTTGCCTCACTTCACCTCAACTGATAACGCTCACTTATCTAGCTTCACTTCAACTAATTGAGCTCACTTGCTTCACTTGACTTTAATTGATTAAGCTCAGTTGCCTCACTCCACTTCAACTGATTCTGCTCACTTAACTAGCTTCACTTCAACTAATGGAGCTCACTTGCTTCACTTGACTTCAATTGATCAAGCTCAGTTGCCTCACTTCACTTCAATTGATTAAGCTCAGTTGCTTCACTTCAATTCAGCTGATTAAGCTCAGTTGTCTCACTTCACCTCAACTGATAACGCTCACTTTACTAGATCCACTTCTACTAACTGAGCTCATTTGCTTCACTTCACTTCAATTGATTAGGCTCAGTTGTCTCACTTCACTTCAACTGATTCTGCTCACTTAACTAGCTTCTCTTCAACTAATTGGACTCACTTAGTTAGCGTCACCTCAACTGATAACGCTCACTTAGCTAGCTTCACTTCTGCTAATTAAGCTCAGTTGCCTCACTTCACTTCAACTGATTCTGCTCACTTAACTAGCTTCACTTCAACTAATTGAGCTCACTTGCTACACTTGACTTCAATTGATCA
The DNA here is from genome assembly GCA_939192795.1 of Bombylius discolor. Taxonomy (NCBI): domain Eukaryota; kingdom Metazoa; phylum Arthropoda; class Insecta; order Diptera; family Bombyliidae; genus Bombylius; species Bombylius discolor. The sequence continues at coordinate 21,830,325 of OW584241.1, read as the reverse complement.
AGCTCAGTTGCCTCACTTCACTTCAACTAATTGGACTCACTTTGTTAGCGTCACCTCAACTGATAACGCTCACTTAACTAGCTTCACTTCAACTAATTGTCCTCACTTGCTTCACTTCAGTTCAATTGATTAAGCTCAGTTGCTTCACTTCAATTCAGCTGATTAAGCTCAGTTGTCTCACTTCACCTCAAGTGATAACGCTCACTTAACTAGATTCATTTCTACTAACTGAGCTCATTTGCTTCACTTCACTTCAATTGATTAGGCTCAATTGCCTCACTTCACTTCAACTGATTCTGCTCACTTAACTAGCTTCACTTCAACTAATTGAGCTCACTTGCTTCACTTGACTTCAATTGATTAACCTCAGTTGCTTCACTTCACTTCAACTAATTGGACTCACTTAGTTAGCGTCACCTCAACTGATAACGCTCACTTAGCTAGCTTCACTTCTGCTAATTAAGCTCAGTTGCCTCACTTCACTTCAACTGATTCTGCTCACTTAACTAGTTTCACTTCAACTAATAGAGCTCACTTGCTTCACTTCACTTCAATTGATTAAAATCAGTTGCCTCACTTCAATTCAGCTGATTAAGCTCAGTTGCCTCACTTCACCTCAACTGATAACGCTCACTTATCTAGCTTCACTTCAACTAATTGAGCTCACTTGCTTCACTTGACTTTAATTGATTAAGCTCAGTTGTCTCACTCCACTTCAACTGATTCTGCTCACTTAACTAGCTTCACTTCAACTAATGGAGCTCACTTGCTTCACTTGACTTCAATTGATCAAGCTCAGTTGCCTCACTTCACTTCAACTAATTGGACTCACTTTGTTAGCGTCACCTCAACTGATAACGCTCACTTAACTAGCTTCACTTCAACTAATTGTCCTTACTTGCTTCACTTCACTTCAATTGATTAAGCTCAGTTGCTTCACTTCAATTCAGCTGATTAAGCTCAGTTGTCTCACTTCACCTCAAGTGATAACGCTCACTTAACTAGATTCATTTCTACTAACTGAGCTCATTTGCTTCACTTCACTTCAATTGATTAGGCTCAATTGCCTCACTTCACTTCAACTGATTCTGCTCACTTAACTAGGTTCACTTCAACTAATTGAGCTCACTTGCTTCACTTGACTTCAATTGATTAACCTCAGTTGCTTCACTTCACTTCAACTAATTGGACTCACTTAGTTAGCGTCACCTCAACTAATAACGCTCACTTAACTAGCTTCACTTCTACTAATTGAGCTCAGTTGCTTCATTTAACTTCAATTGATTAAGCTCACTTGCTTCACTTCACTTCAATTGATTAAGCTCAGTTGCTCTTCTTCACTTCAACTGATTGGACTCACTTATTCAGCGTCACTTCAACTGCTTGAGCTCACTTGCTTCACTTCACTTCAATCGATTAAGCTCAATTGCTTCACTTGACTTCAATTGATCAAGCTCAGTTGCCTCACTTCACTTCAACTAATTGGACTCACTTTGTTAGCGTCACCTGAACTGATAACGCTCACTTACCTAGCTTCACTTCAACTAATTGTCCTCAGTTGCTTCACTTCACTTCAATTGATTAGGCTCAGTTGCCGCACTTCACTTCAACTGATTGGACTCACTTATTCAGCGTCACTTCAACTGATTGAGCTCACTTGCTTCACTTCACTTCAATCGATGAAGTTCACTTGCTTCACTTCACTTCAACTAATTGTTCTCACTTTGTTAGCGTCACCTGAACTGATAACGCTTACTTAACTAGCTTCACTTCAACTAATTGTCCTAACTTGCTTCACTTCACTTCAATTGATTAAGCTCAGTTGCTTCACTTCAATTCAGCTGATTAAGCTCAGTTGTCTCACTTCACCTCAACTGATAACGCTCACTTTACTAGATCCACTTCTACTAACTGAGCTCATTTGCTTCACTTCACTTCAATTGATTAGGCTCAGTTGTCTCACTTCACTTCAACTGATTCTGCTCACTTAACTAGCTTCTCTTCAACTAATTGGACTCACTTAGTTAGCGTCACCTCAACTGATAACGCTCACTTAGCTAGCTTCACTTCTGCTAATTAAGCTCAGTTGCCTCACTTCACTTCAACTGATTCTGCTCACTTAACTAGCTTCACTTCAACTAATTGAGCTCACTTGCTACACTTGACTTCAATTGATCAAGCTCAGTTGCCTCACTTCACTTCAACTAATTGGACTCACTTTGTTAGCGTCACCTCAACTGATAACGCTCACTTAACTAGGTTCACTTCAACTAATTGTCCTCACTTGCTTCACTTCATTTCAATTGATTAAGCTCAGTTGCTTCACTTCAATTCAGCTGATTCTGCTCACTTAACTAGCTTCACTTCAACTAATTGAGCTCACTTGCTTCACTTCACTTCAATTGTTTAAAATCAGTTGTCTCACTTCAATTCAGCTGATTAAGCTCAGTTGCCTCACTTCACCTGAACTGATAACGCTCACTTATCTAGCTTCACTTCAACTAATTGAGCTCACTTGCTTCACTTGACTTTAATTGATTAAGCTCAGTTGCCTCACTCCACTTCAACTGATTCTGCTCACTTAACTAGCTTCACTTCAACTAATGGAGCTCACTTGCTTCACTTGACTTCAATTGATCAAGCTCAGTTGCCTCACTTCACTTCAACTAATTGGACTCACTTTGTTAGCGTCACCTCAACTGATAACGCTCACTTAACTAGCTTCACTTCAACTAATTGTCCTTACTTGCTTCACTTCACTTCAATTGATTAAGCTCAGTTGCTTCACTTCAATTCAGCTGATTAAGCTCAGTTGTCTCACTTCACCTCAACTGATAACGCTCACTTTACTAGATCCACTTCTACTAACTGAGCTCATTTGCTTCACTTCACTTCAATTGATTAGGCTCAGTTGTCACACTTCACTTCAACTGATTCTGCTCACTTAACTAGCTTCTCTTCAACTAATTGGACTCACTTAGTTAGCGTCACCTCAACTGATAACGCTCACTTAGCTAGCTTCACTTCTGCTAATTAAGCTCAGTTGCCTCACTTCACTTCAACTGATTCTGCTCACTTAACTAGCTTCACTTCAACTAATTGAGCTCACTTGCTACACTTGACTTCAATTGATCAAGCTCAGTTGCCTCACTTCACTTCAACTAATTGGACTCACTTTGTTAGCGTCACCTCAACTGATAACGCTCACTTAACTAGCTTCACTTCAACTAATTGTCCTCACTTGCTTCACTTCAGTTCAATTGATTAAGCTCAGTTGCTTCACTTCAATTCAGCTGATTAAGCTCAGTTGTCTCACTTCACCTCAAGTGATAACGCTCACTTAACTAGATTCATTTCTACTAACTGAGCTCATTTGCTTCACTTCACTTCAATTGATTAGGCTCAATTGCCTCACTTCACTTCAACTGATTCTGCTCACTTAACTAGCTTCACTTCAACTAATTGAGCTCACTTGCTTCACTTGACTTCAATTGATTAACCTCAGTTGCTTCACTTCACTTCAACTAATTGGACTCACTTAGTTAGCGTCACCTCAACTGATAACGCTCACTTAGCTAGCTTCACTTCTGCTAATTAAGCTCAGTTGCCTCACTTCACTTCAACTGATTCTGCTCACTTAACTAGTTTCACTTCAACTAATAGAGCTCACTTGCTTCACTTCACTTCAATTGATTAAAATCAGTTGCCTCACTTCAATTCAGCTGATTAAGCTCAGTTGCCTCACTTCACCTCAACTGATAACGCTCACTTATCTAGCTTCACTTCAACTAATTGAGCTCACTTGCTTCACTTGACTTTAATTGATTAAGCTCAGTTGTCTCACTCCACTTCAACTGATTCTGCTCACTTAACTAGCTTCACTTCAACTAATGGAGCTCACTTGCTTCACTTGACTTCAATTGATCAAGCTCAGTTGCCTCACTTCACTTCAACTAATTGGACTCACTTTGTTAGCGTCACCTCAACTGATAACGCTCACTTAACTAGCTTCACTTCAACTAATTGTCCTTACTTGCTTCACTTCACTTCAATTGATTAAGCTCAGTTGCTTCACTTCAATTCAGCTGATTAAGCTCAGTTGTCTCACTTCACCTCAAGTGATAACGCTCACTTAACTAGATTCATTTCTACTAACTGAGCTCATTTGCTTCACTTCACTTCAATTGATTAGGCTCAATTGCCTCACTTCACTTCAACTGATTCTGCTCACTTAACTAGGTTCACTTCAACTAATTGAGCTCACTTGCTTCACTTGACTTCAATTGATTAACCTCAGTTGCTTCACTTCACTTCAACTAATTGGACTCACTTAGTTAGCGTCACCTCAACTAATAACGCTCACTTAACTAGCTTCACTTCTACTAATTGAGCTCAGTTGCTTCATTTAACTTCAATTGATTAAGCTCACTTGCTTCACTTCACTTCAATTGATTAAGCTCAGTTGCTCTTCTTCACTTCAACTGATTGGACTCACTTATTCAGCGTCACTTCAACTGCTTGAGCTCACTTGCTTCACTTCACTTCAATCGATTAAGCTCAATTGCTTCACTTGACTTCAATTGATCAAGCTCAGTTGCCTCACTTCACTTCAACTAATTGGACTCACTTTGTTAGCGTCACCTGAACTGATAACGCTCACTTACCTAGCTTCACTTCAACTAATTGTCCTCAGTTGCTTCACTTCACTTCAATTGATTAGGCTCAGTTGCCGCACTTCACTTCAACTGATTGGACTCACTTATTCAGCGTCACTTCAACTGATTGAGCTCACTTGCTTCACTTCACTTCAATCGATGAAGTTCACTTGCTTCACTTCACTTCAACTAATTGTTCTCACTTTGTTAGCGTCACCTGAACTGATAACGCTTACTTAACTAGCTTCACTTCAACTAATTGTCCTAACTTGCTTCACTTCACTTCAATTGATTAAGCTCAGTTGCTTCACTTCAATTCAGCTGATTAAGCTCAGTTGTCTCACTTCACCTCAACTGATAACGCTCACTTTACTAGATCCACTTCTACTAACTGAGCTCATTTGCTTCACTTCACTTCAATTGATTAGGCTCAGTTGTCTCACTTCACTTCAACTGATTCTGCTCACTTAACTAGCTTCTCTTCAACTAATTGGACTCACTTAGTTAGCGTCACCTCAACTGATAACGCTCACTTAGCTAGCTTCACTTCTGCTAATTAAGCTCAGTTGCCTCACTTCACTTCAACTGATTCTGCTCACTTAACTAGCTTCACTTCAACTAATTGAGCTCACTTGCTACACTTGACTTCAATTGATCAAGCTCAGTTGCCTCACTTCACTTCAACTAATTGGACTCACTTTGTTAGCGTCACCTCAACTGATAACGCTCACTTAACTAGGTTCACTTCAACTAATTGTCCTCACTTGCTTCACTTCATTTCAATTGATTAAGCTCAGTTGCTTCACTTCAATTCAGCTGATTCTGCTCACTTAACTAGCTTCACTTCAACTAATTGAGCTCACTTGCTTCACTTCACTTCAATTGTTTAAAATCAGTTGTCTCACTTCAATTCAGCTGATTAAGCTCAGTTGCCTCACTTCACCTGAACTGATAACGCTCACTTATCTAGCTTCACTTCAACTAATTGAGCTCACTTGCTTCACTTGACTTTAATTGATTAAGCTCAGTTGCCTCACTCCACTTCAACTGATTCTGCTCACTTAACTAGCTTCACTTCAACTAATGGAGCTCACTTGCTTCACTTGACTTCAATTGATCAAGCTCAGTTGCCTCACTTCACTTCAACTAATTGGACTCACTTTGTTAGCGTCACCTCAACTGATAACGCTCACTTAACTAGCTTCACTTCAACTAATTGTCCTTACTTGCTTCACTTCACTTCAATTGATTCTGCTCACTTAACTAGCTTCACTTCAACTAATTGAGCTCACTTGCTTCACTTGACTTCAATTGATTAACCTCAGTTGCTTCACTTCTATTCAGCTAAATAAGCTTAGTTGCCTCACTTCACCTCAACTGATAACGCTCACTTAACTAGCTTCACTTCTACTAATTGAGCTAAGTTGCCTCACTTCACTTCAATTGATTCAGCTCAGTTGCCACACTTCACTTCAATTGATTAGGCTCAGTTGCCTCACTTCACTTCAACTGATTCTGCTCACTTAACTAGTTTCACTTCAACTAATAGAGCTCACTTGCTTCACTTCACTTCAATTGATTAAAATCAGTTGCCTCACTTCAATTCAGCTGATTAAGCTCAGTTGCCTCACTTCACCTCAACTGATAACGTTCACTTATCTAGCTTCACTTCAACTAATTGAGCTCACTTGCTTCACTTGACTTTAATTGATTAAGCTCAGTTGCCTCACTCCACTTCAACTGATTCTGCTCACTTAACTAGCTTCACTTCAACTAATGGAGCTCACTTGCTTCACTTGACTTCAATTGATCAAGCTCAGTTGCCTCACTTCACTTCAATTGATTAAGCTCAGTTGCTTCACTTCAATTCAGCTGATTAAGCTCAGTTGTCTCACTTCACCTCAACTGATAACGCTCACTTTACTAGATCCACTTCTACTAACTGAGCTCATTTGCTTCACTTCACTTCAATTGATTAGGCTCAGTTGTCTCACTTCACTTCAACTGATTCTGCTCACTTAACTAGCTTCTCTTCAACTAATTGGACTCACTTAGTTAGCGTCACCTCAACTGATAACGCTCACTTAGCTAGCTTCACTTCTGCTAATTAAGCTCAGTTGCCTCACTTCACTTCAACTGATTCTGCTCACTTAACTAGCTTCACTTCAACTAATTGAGCTCACTTGCTACACTTGACTTCAATTGATCAAGCTCAGTTGCCTCACTTCACTTCAACTAATTGGACTCACTTTGTTAGCGTCACCTCAACTGATAACGCTCACTTAACTAGCTTCACTTCAACTAATTGTCCTCACTTGCTTCACTTCAGTTCAATTGATTAAGCTCAGTTGCCTCACTTCACTTCAACTAATTGGACTCACTTTGTTAGCGTCACCTCAACTGATAACGCTCACTTAACTAGCTTCACTTCAACTAATTGTCCTCACTTGCTGCACTTCACTTCAATTGATTAAGCTCAGTTGCTTCACTTCAATTCAGCTGATTAAGCTCAGTTGTCTCACTTCACCTCAAGTGATAACGCTCACTTAACTAGATTCATTTCTACTAACTGAGCTCATTTGCTTCACTTCACTTCAATTGATTAGGCTCAATTGCCTCACTTCACTTCAACTGATTCTGCTCACTTAACTAGCTTCACTTCAACTAATTGAGCTCACTTGCTTCACTTGACTTCAATTGATTAACCTCAGTTGCTTCACTTCACTTCAACTAATTGGACTCACTTAGTTAGCGTCACCTCAACTAATAACGCTCACTTAACTAGCTTCACTTCTACTAATTGAGCTCAGTTGCTTCATTTAACTTCAATCGATTAAGCTCACTTGCTTCACTTCACTTCAATTGATTAAGCTCAGTTGCTCTTCTTCACTTCAACTGATTGGACACACTTATTCAGCGTCACTTCAACTGCTTGAGCTCACTTGCTTCACTTCACTTCAATCGATAAAGTTCACTTGCTTCACTTCACTTCAACTAATTGGACTCACTAAGTTAGCGTCACCTCAACTGATAACGTTCGCTTAACTAGCCTCACTCCAACTAATTGAGCTCACTTGCTACACTTGACTTCAATTGATCAAGCTCAGTTGCCTCACTTCACCTCAACTGATAACGCTCACTTAACTAGCTTCACTTCTACTAATTGAGCTAAGTTGCCTCACTTCACTTCAATTGATTCAGCTCAGTTGCCACACTTCACTTCAATTGATTAGGCTCAGTTGCCTCACTTCACTTCAACTGATTCTGCTCACTTAACTAGTTTCACTTCAACTAATAGAGCTCACTTGCTTCACTTCACTTCAATTGATTAAAATCAGTTGCCTCACTTCAATTCAGCTGATTAAGCTCAGTTGCCTCACTTCACCTCAACTGATAACGCTCACTTATCTAGCTTCACTTCAACTAATTGAGCTCACTTGCTTCACTTGACTTTAATTGATTAAGCTCAGTTGTCTCACTCCACTTCAACTGATTCTGCTCACTTAACTAGCTTCACTTCAACTAATGGAGCTCACTTGCTTCACTTGACTTCAATTGATCAAGCTCAGTTGCCTCACTTCACTTCAACTAATTGGACTCACTTTGTTAGCGTCACCTCAACTGATAACGCTCACTTAACTAGCTTCACTTCAACTAATTGTCCTTACTTGCTTCACTTCACTTCAATTGATTAAGCTCAGTTGCTTCACTTCAATTCAGCTGATTAAGCTCAGTTGTCTCACTTCACCTCAAGTGATAACGCTCACTTAACTAGATTCATTTCTACTAACTGAGCTCATTTGCTTCACTTCACTTCAATTGATTAGGCTCAATTGCCTCACTTCACTTCAACTGATTCTGCTCACTTAACTAGCTTCACTTCAACTAATTGAGCTCACTTGCTTCACTTGACTTCAATTGATTAACCTCAGTTGCTCTTCTTCACTTCAACTGATTGGACTCACTTATTCAGCGTCACTTCAACTGCTTGAGCTCACTTGCTTCACTTCACTTCAATCGATTAAGCTCAATTGCTTCACTTGACTTCAATTGATCAAGCTCAGTTGCCTCACTTCACTTCAACTAATTGGACTCACTTAGTTAGCGTCACCTCAACTAATAACGCTCACTTAACTAGCTTCACTTCTACTAATTGAGCCCAGTTGCTTCATTTAACTTCAATTGATTAAGCTCACTTGCTTCACTTCACTTCAATTGATTAAGCTCAGTTGCTCTTCTTCACTTCAACTGATTGGACTCACTTATTCAGCGTCACTTCAACTGCTTGAGCTCACTTGCTTCACTTCACTTCAATCGATTAAGCTCAATTGCTTCACTTGACTTCAATTGATCAAGCTCAGTTGCCTCACTTCACTTCAACTAATTGGACTCACTTTGTTAGCGTCACCTGAACTGATAACGCTCACTTACCTAGCTTCACTTCAACTAATTGTCCTCAGTTGCTTCACTTCACTTCAATTGATTAGGCTCAGTTGCCGCACTTCACTTCAACTGATTGGACTCACTTATTCAGCGTCACTTCAACTGATTGAGCTCACTTGCTTCACTTCACTTCAATCGATGAAGTTCACTTGCTTCACTTCACTTCAACTAATTGTTCTCACTTTGTTAGCGTCACCTGAACTGATAACGCTTACTTAACTAGCTTCACTTCAACTAATTGTCCTAACTTGCTTCACTTCACTTCAATTGATTAAGCTCAGTTGCTTCACTTCAATTCAGCTGATTAAGCTCAGTTGTCTCACTTCGCCTTAACTGATAACGCTCACTTAACTAGATTCACTTCTACTAACTGAGCTCATTTGCTTCACTTCACTTCAATTGATTAGGCTCAGTTGCCTAACTTCACTTCAACTGATTAAGCTCAGTTGCCTCACTTCACCTCAACTGATAACGCTTACTTAACAAGCCTCACTTCTACTAATTGACCTCAGTTGCTTTACTTCACTTCAATTGATTCAGCTCAGTTGTCTCACTTCACTTCAATTGATTATGCTCAGTTGTCACACTTCACTTCAACTGATTCTGCTCACTTAACTAGCTTCACTTCAACTAAATGAGCTCAGTTGCTTCCCTTCACTTCAACTAATTGAGCTCACTTGCCTCACTTGACTTCAATTGATTAAGCTCAGTTGCTTTACTTCACTTCAACTAATTGGACTCACTTTGTTAGCGTCACCTCAACTGATAACGCTCACTTAACTAGCTTCACTTGAACTAATAGAGCTCACTTGCTTCACTTCACTTCAATTGATTCAGCTCAGTTACCTCACTTCACTTCAATTGATTCAGTTAAGTTGCCACACTTCACTTCAATTGATTAGGCTCAGTTGCCTCACTTCACTTCAACTGATTCTGCTCACTTAACTAGTTTCACTTCAACTAATAGAGCTCACTTGCTTCACTTCACTTCAATTGATTAAAATCAGTTGCCTCACTTCAATTCAGCTGATTAAGCTCAGTTGCCACACTTCACCTCAACTGCTAACGCTCACTTATCTAGCTTCACTTCAAATAATTGAGCTCACTTGCTTCACTTCACTTCAATTGATTAAGCTCAGCTGCTTCACTTCAATTCAGCTGATTAAGCTCAGTTGTCTCACTTCACCTCAACTGATAACGCTCACTTAACTAGATTCACTTCAACTAACTGAGCTCAGTTTCTTCACTTCACTTCAACTTATTCTGCTCACTTAACTAGCTTCACTTCAACTAATTGAGCTCACTTGCTTCACTTGACTTCAATTGATTAAGCTCAGTTGCTTCACTTCAATTCAGCTGATTAAGCTCAGTTGTCTCACTTCGCCTCAACTGATAACGCTCACTTAACTAGATTCACTTCTACTAACTGAGCTCATTTGCTTCACTTCACTTCAATTGATTAGGCTCAGTTGCCTTACTTCAACTTAAACTGATCCTGCTCACTTTACTAGCTTCACTTCAACTAATTGAGCTCACTTGCTTCACTTGACTTTAATTGATTATGCTCAGTTGCCTCACTTCACTTCAACTTATTCTGCTCACTTAACTAGCTTCACTTCAACTAATTGACCTCACTTGCTTCACTTGACTTCAATTGATCAAGCTCAGTTGCCTCACTTCACTTCAACTAATTGGACTCACTTTGTTAGCGTCACCTCAACTGATAACGCTCACTTACCTAGCTTAATTTCAACTAATTGTCCTCACTTGCTTCACTTCACTTCAATTGATTAAGCTCAGTTGCTTCACTTCAATTCAGCTGATTAAGCTCAGTTGTCTCACTTCGCCTCAACTGATAACGCTCACTTAACTAGATTCACTTCTACTAACTGAGCTCATTTGCTTCACTTCACTTCAATTGATTAGGCTCAGTTGCCTTACTTCAACTTAAACTGATCCTGCTCACTTTACTAGCTTCACTTCAACTAATTGAGCTCACTTGCTTCACTTGACTTTAATTGATTATGCTCAGTTGCCTCACTTCACTTCAACTTATTCTGCTCACTTAACTAGCTTCACTTCAACTAATTGACCTCACTTGCTTCACTTGACTTCAATTGATCAAGCTCAGTTGCCTCACTTCACTTCAACTAATTGGACTCACTTTGTTAGCGTCACCTCAACTGATAACGCTCACTTACCTAGCTTAATTTCAACTAATTGTCCTCACTTGCTTCACTTCACTTCAATTGATTAAGCTCAGTTGCTTCACTTCAATTCAGCTGATTAAGCTCAGTTGTCTCACTTCGCCTCAACTGATAACGCTCACTTAACTAGATTCACTTCTACTAACTGAGCTCATTTGCTTCACTTCACTTCAATTGATTAGGCTCAGTTGCCTCACTTCACTTCAACTAATTGGACTCACTAAGTTAGCGTCACCTCAACTGATAACGTTCGCTTAACTAGCCTCACTCCAACTAATAGAGCTCACTTGCTTTACTTCACTTCAATTGATTAAGCTCAATTGCTTCACTTGACTTCAATTGATCAAGCTCAGTTGCTTCACTTCAATTCAGCTGATTAAGCTCAGTTGTCTCACTTCGCCTTAACTGATAACGCTCACTTAACTAGATTCACTTTTACTAACTGAGCTCATTTGCTTCACTTCACTTCAATTGATTAGGCTCAGTTGCCTTACTTCAACTTAAACTGATCCTGCTCACTTTACTAGCTTCACTTCAACTAATTGAGCTCACTTGCTTCACTTGACTTTAATTGATTAAGCTCAGTTGCCTCACTTCACTTCAACTGATTCTGCTCACTTAACTAGCTTCACTTCAACTAATTGACCTCACTTGCTTCACTTGACTTCAATTGATCAAGCTCAGTTGCCTCACTTCACTTCAACTAATTGGACTCACTTTGTTAGCGTCACCCCAACTGATAACGCTCACTTACCTAGCTTAATTTCAACTAATTGTCCTCACTTGCTTCACTTCACTTCAATTGATTAAGCTCAGTTGCTTCACTTCAATTCAGCTGATTAAGCTCAGTTGTCTCACTTCACCTCAAGTGATAACGCTCACTTAACTAGATTCATTTCTACTAACTGAGCTCATTTGCTTCACTTCACTTCAATTGATTAGGCTCAATTGCCTCACTTCACTTCAACTGATTCTGCTCACTTAACTAGCTTCACTTCAACTAATTGAGCTCACTTGCTTCACTTGACTTCAATTGATTAACCTCAGTTGCTCTTCTTCACTTCAACTGATTGGACTCACTTATTCAGCGTCACTTCAACTGCTTGAGCTCACTTGCTTCACTTCACTTCAATCGATTAAGCTCAATTGCTTCACTTGACTTCAATTGATCAAGCTCAGTTGCCTCACTTCACTTCAACTAATTGGACTCACTTAGTTAGCGTCACCTCAACTAATAACGCTCACTTAACTAGCTTCACTTCTACTAATTGAGCTCAGTTGCTTCATTTAACTTCAATTGATTAAGCTCACTTGCTTCACTTCACTTCAATTGATTAAGCTCAGTTGCTCTTCTTCACTTCAACTGATTGGACTCACTTATTCAGCGTCACTTCAACTGCTTGAGCTCACTTGCTTCACTTCACTTCAATCGATTAAGCTCAATTGCTTCACTTGACTTCAATTGATCAAGCTCAGTTGCCTCACTTCACTTCAACTAATTGGACTCACTTTGTTAGCGTCACCTGAACTGATAACGCTCACTTACCTAGCTTCACTTCAACTAATTGTCCTCAGTTGCTTCACTTCACTTCAATTGATTAGGCTCAGTTGCCGCACTTCACTTCAACTGATTGGACTCACTTATTCAGCGTCACTTCAACTGATTGAGCTCACTTGCTTCACTTCACTTCAATCGATGAAGTTCACTTGCTTCACTTCACTTCAACTAATTGTTCTCACTTTGTTAGCGTCACCTGAACTGATAACGCTTACTTAACTAGCTTCACTTCAACTAATTGTCCTAACTTGCTTCACTTCACTTCAATTGATTAAGTTTAGTTGCTTCACTTCAATTCAGCTGATTAAGCTCAGTTGTCTCACTTCGCCTTAACTGATAACGCTCACTTAACTAGATTCACTTCTACTAACTGAGCTCATTTGCTTCACTTCACTTCAATTGATTAGGCTCAGTTGCCTAACTTCACTTCAACTGATTAAGCTCAGTTGCCTCACTTCACCTCAACTGATAACGTTTACTTAACAAGCCTCACTTCTACTAATTGACCTCAGTTGCTTTACTTCACTTCAATTGATTCAGCTCAGTTGTCTCACTTCACTTCAATTGATTATGCTCAGTTGTCACACTTCACTTCAACTGATTCTGCTCACTTAACTAGCTTCACTTCAACTAAATGAGCTCAGTTGCTTCCCTTCACTTCAACTAATTGAGCTCACTTGCCTCACTTGACTTCAATTGATTAAGCTCAGTTGCTTTACTTCACTTCAACTAATTGGACTCACTTTGTTAGCGTCACCTCAACTGATAACGCTCACTTAACTAGCTTCACTTGAACTAATAGAGCTCACTTGCTTCACTTCACTTCAATTGATTCAGCTCAGTTACCTCACTTCACTTCAATTGATTCAGTTAAGTTGCCACACTTCACTTCAATTGATTAGGCTCAGTTGCCTCACTTCACTTCAACTGATTCTGCTCACTTAACTAGTTTCACTTCAACTAATAGAGCTCACTTGCTTCACTTCACTTCAATTGATTAAAATCAGTTGCCTCACTTCAATTCAGCTGATTAAGCTCAGTTGCCACACTTCACCTCAACTGCTAACGCTCACTTATCTAGCTTCACTTCAAATAATTGAGCTCACTTGCTTCACTTCACTTCAATTGATTAAGCTCAGCTGCTTCACTTCAATTCAGTTGATTAAGCTCAGTTGTCTCACTTCACCTCAACTGATAACGCTCACTTAACTAGATTCACTTCAACTAACTGAGCTCAGTTTCTTCACTTCACTTCAACTTATTCTGCTCACTTAACTAGCTTCACTTCAACTAATTGAGCTCACTTGCTTCACTTGACTTCAATTGATCAAGCTCAGTTGCCTCACTTCACTTCAACTAATTGGACTCACTTTGTTAGCGTCACCTCAACTGATAACGCTCACTTACCTAGCTTAATTTCAACTAATTGTCCTCACTTGCTTCACTTCACTTCAATTGATTAAGCTCAGTTGCTTCACTTCAATTCAGCTGATTAAGCTCAGTTGTCTCACTTCGCCTCAACTGATAACGCTCACTTAACTAGATTCACTTCTACTAACTGAGCTCATTTGCTTCACTTCACTTCAATTGATTAGGCTCAGTTGCCTTACTTCAACTTAAACTGATCCTGCTCACTTTACTAGCTTCACTTCAACTAATTGAGCTCACTTGCTTCACTTGACTTTAATTGATTATGCTCAGTTGCCTCACTTCACTTCAACTTATTCTGCTCACTTAACTAGCTTCACTTCAACTAATTGACCTCACTTGCTTCACTTGACTTCAATTGATCAAGCTCAGTTGCCTCACTTCACTTCAACTAATTGGACTCACTTTGTTAGCGTCACCTCAACTGATAACGCTCACTTACCTAGCTTAATTTCAACTAATTGTCCTCACTTGCTTCACTTCACTTCAATTGATTAAGCTCAGTTGCTTCACTTCAATTCAGCTGATTAAGCTCAGTTGTCTCACTTCGCCTCAACTGATAACGCTCACTTAACTAGATTCACTTCTACTAACTGAGCTCATTTGCTTCACTTCACTTCAATTGATTAGGCTCAGTTGCCTCACTTCACTTCAACTAATTGGACTCACTAAGTTAGCGTCACCTCAACTGATAACGTTCGCTTAACTAGCCTCACTCCAACTAATAGAGCTCACTTGCTTTACTTCACTTCAATTGATTAAGCTCAATTGCTTCACTTGACTTCAATTGATCAAGCTCAGTTGCTTCACTTCAATTCAGCTGATTAAGCTCAGTTGTCTCACTTCGCCTTAACTGATAACGCTCACTTAACTAGATTCACTTTTACTAACTGAGCTCATTTGCTTCACTTCACTTCAATTGATTAGGCTCAGTTGCCTTACTTCAACTTAAACTGATCCTGCTCACTTTACTAGCTTCACTTCAACTAATTGAGCTCACTTGCTTCACTTGACTTTAATTGATTAAGCTCAGTTGCCTCACTTCACTTCAACTGATTCTGCTCACTTAACTAGCTTCACTTCAACTAATTGACCTCACTTGCTTCACTTGACTTCAATTGATCAAGCTCAGTTGCCTCACTTCACTTCAACTAATTGGACTCACTTTGTTAGCGTCACCCCAACTGATAACGCTCACTTACCTAGCTTAATTTCAACTAATTGTCCTCACTTGCTTCACTTCACTTCAATTGATTAAGCTCAGTTGCTTCACTTCAATTCAGCTGATTAAGCTCAGTTGTCTCACTTCGCCTCAACTGATAACGCTCACTTAACTAGATTCACTTCTACTAACTGAGCTCATTTGCTTCACTTCACTTCAATTGATTAGGCTCAGTTGCCTCACTTCACTTCAACTGATTCTGCTCACTTAACCAGCTTCACTTCAACTAATTGAGCTCACTTGCTTCACTTGACTTCAATTGATCAAGCTCAGTTGCCTCACTTCACTTCAACTAATTGGACTCACTTTGTTAGCGTCACCTCAACTGATAACGCTCACTTAACTAGCTTCACTTGAACTAATTGTCCTCACTTGCTTCACTTCACTTCAATTGATTAAGCTCAGTTGCTTCACTTCAATTCAGCTGATTAAGCTCAGTTCTCTCACTTCACCTCAACTGATAACGCTCACTTAACTAGATTCACTTCAACTAACTGAGCTCATTTGCTTCACTTCACTTCAATTGATTAGGCTCAGTTGCCTAACTTCACTTCAACTGATTAAGCTCAGTTGCCTCACTTCACCTCAACTGATAACGCTCACTTAACTAGATTCACTTCAACTAACTGAGCTCATTTGCTTCACTTCACTTCAATTGATTAGGCTCAGTTGCCTAACTTCACTTCAACTGATTAAGCTCAGTTGTCTCACTTCACTTCAATTGATTATGCTCAGTTGTCACACTTCACTTCAACTGATTCTGCTCACTTAACTAGCTTCACTTCAACTAATTGAGCTCAGTTGCTTCACTTCACTTCAACTAATTGAGCTCACTTGCTTCACTTGACTTCAATTGATTAAGTCCAGTTGCTTTACTTCACTTCAACTAATTGGACTCACTTTGTTAGCGTCACCTCAACTGATAACGCTCACTTAACTAGCTTCACTTGAACTAATAGAGCTCACTTGCTTCACTTCACTTCAATTGATTAGGCTCAGTTGCCTCACTTCACTTCAACTGATTCTGCTGACTTAACCAGCTCCACTTCAACTAATTGAGCTCACTTGCTTCACTTGACTTCAATTGATCAAGCTCAGTTGCCTTACTTCACTTCAACTAATTGGACTCACTTTTTTAGCGTCACCTCAACTGATAACGCTCACTTTACTTGCTTCACTTCAACTAATTGAGCTCAGTTGCTTCACTTGACTTCAATTGATTAAGCTCAGTTGCCTCACTTCACTTCAATTGATTAGGCTCAGTTTCTTCACTTCACTTCAACTTATTCTGCTCACTTAACTAGCTTCACTTCAACTAATTGAGCTCAGTTGCTTCACTTCACTTGAACTTATAGAGCTCACTTGCTTCACTTCACTACAATTGATTAAGCTCAGTTGCTTCACTTCACTTCAATTGATTCAGCTCAGTTGCCTCACTTCATTTCAGTTGATTAGGCTCAGTTGCCTCACTTCACTTCAACTGATTCTGCTTACTTAACTAGCTTTTCTTCAACTAATTGAGCTCACTTTCTTCACTTGACTTCAATTGATTAAGCTCAGTTGCTTCACTTCACTTCAACTAAAAGAGCCCACTTGCTTCACTTCACTACAACTGATTTAGCTCAGTTGCCTCACTTCAATTCAGCTGATTAAGCTCAGTTGCCTCACTTCACCTCAACTGATAACGCTCACTTAACTAGCTTCACTTCTACTAATTGAGCTTAGTTGCTTCACTTCACTTCAATTGATTCAGCTCAGTTGCCTCACTTCACTTCAATTGATTAGGCTCAGTTTCCTCACTTCACTTCAACTGATTCTGCTCACTTAACTAGCTTCACTTCAGCTAATTGAGCTCAGTTGCTTCACTTCACTTGAACTAATTGAGTTTACTTGCTTCACATGACTTCAATTGATTAAGCTCAGTTGCTTCACTTCACTTCAATTGATTCAACTCAGTTGCCTCACTTCATTTCAGTTGATTAGGCTCAGTTGCCTCACTTCACTTCAACTGATTCTGCTCACTTAACTAGCTTTACTTCAACTAATTGAGCTCACTTGCTTCACTTGACTTCAATTGATTAAGCTCAGTTTCTTCACTTCACTTCAACTAATTGGACTCACTTTGTTAGCGTCACCACAACTGATAACGCTCATTTAACTAGCTTCACTTTAACTAATAGAGCTCACTTGCTAAACTTCACTACAATTGAATAAGCTCAGTTGTTTCACTTCAATTCAATTGATTAAGCTCAGTTGCCTCACTTCACTTCAATTGATTAGGCTCAGTTTCTTCACTTCACTTCAATTTATTCTGCTCACTTAACTAGCTTCACTTCAACTAATTGAGCTCAGTTGCTTCACTTCACTTCAACTAATTGAGCTCACTTGCTTCACTTGACTTCAATTGATTAAGTCCAGTTGCTTTACTTCACTTCAACTAATTGGACTCACTTTGTTAGCGTTACCTCAACTGATAACGCTCACTTAACTAGCTTCACTTGAACTAATAGAGCTCACTTGCTTCACTTCACTTCAATTGATTAGGCTTAGTTGCCTCACTTCACTTCAACTGATTCTGCTGACTTAACCAGCTCCACTTCAACTAATTGAGCTCACTTGCTTCACTTGACTTCAATTGATCAAGCTCAGTTGCCTTATTTCACTTCAACTAATTGGACTCACTTTTTTAGCGTCACCACAACTGATAACGCTCACTTAACTAGCTTCACTTTAACTAATATAGCTCACTTGCTAAACTTCACTACAATTGAATAAGCTCAGTTGCCTCACTTCACCTCAACTGATAACGCTCACTTTACTTGCTTCACTTCAACTAATTGAGCTCAGTTGCTTCACTTGACTTCAATTGATTGAGCTCAGTTGCCTCACTTCACTTCAATTGATTAGGCTCAGTTTCTTCACTTCACTTCAATTTATTCTGCTCACTTAACTAGCTTCACTTCAACTAATTGAGCTCAGTTGCTTCACTTCACTTCAACTAATTGAGCTCACTTGCTTCACTTGACTTCAATTGATTAAGTCCAGTTGCTTTACTTCACTTCAACTAATTGGACTCACTTTGTTAGCGTCACCTCAACTGATAACGCTCACTTAACTAGCTTCACTTGAACTAATAGAGCTCACTTGCTTCACTTCACTTCAATTGATTAGGCTTAGTTGCCTCACTTCACTTCAACTGATTCTGCTCACTTAACTAGCTTCACTTCAACTAATTGAGCTCACTTGCTTCACTTGACTTCAATTGATCAAGCTCAGTTGCCTCACTTCACTTCAACTAATTGGACTCACTTTGTTAGCGTCACCTCAACTGATAACGCTCACTTACCTAGCTTAATTTCAACTAATTGTCCTCACTTGCTTCACTTCACTACAACTGATTTAGCTCAGTTGCCTCACTTCAATTCAGCTGATTAAGCTCAGTTGCCTCACTTCACCTCAACTGATAACGCTCACTTAACTAGCTTCACTTCTACTAATTGAGCTTAGTTGCTTCACTTCACTTCAATTGGTTCAGCTCAGTTGCCTCACTTCACTTCAATTGATTAGGCTCAGTTTCCTCACTTCACTTCAACTGATTCTGCTCACTTAACTAGCTTCACTTCAACTAATTGAGCTCAGTTGCTTCACTTCACTTGAACTTATAGAGCTCACTTGCTTCACTTCACTACAATTGATTAAGCTCAGTTGCTTCACTTCACTTCAATTGATTCAGCTCAGTTGCCTCACTTCATTTCAGTTGATTAGGCTCAGTTGCCTCACTTCACTTCAACTGATTCTGCTTACTTAACTAGCTTTTCTTCAACTAATTGAGCTCACTTTCTTCACTTGACTTCAATTGATTAAGCTCAGTTGCTTCACTTCACTTCAACTAAAAGAGCCCACTTGCTTCACTTCACTACAACTGATTTAGCTCAGTTGCCTCACTTCAATTCAGCTGATTAAGCTCAGTTGCCTCACTTCACCTCAACTGATAACGCTCACTTAACTAGCTTCACTTCTACTAATTGAGCTTAGTTGCTTCACTTCACTTCAATTGATTCAGCTCAGTTGCCTCACTTCACTTCAATTGATTAGGCTCAGTTTCCTCACTTCACTTCAACTGATTCTGCTCACTTAACTAGCTTCACTTCAGCTAATTGAGCTCAGTTGCTTCACTTCACTTGAACTAATTGAGTTTACTTGCTTCACATGACTTCAATTGATTAAGCTCAGTTGCTTCACTTCACTACAATTGAATAAGCTCAGTTGCCTCACTTCACCTCAACTGATAACGCTCACTTTACTTGCTTCACTTCAACTAATTGAGCTCAGTTGCTTCACTTGACTTCAATTGATTGAGCTCAGTTGCCTCACTTCACTTCAATTGATTCAGCTCAGTTGCCTCACTTCACTTCAATTGATTAGGCTCAGTTTCCTCACTTCACTTCAACTGATTCTGCTCACTTAACTAGCTTCACTTCAGCTAATTGAGCTCAGTTGCTTCACTTCACTTGAACTAATTGAGTTTACTTGCTTCACATGACTTCAATTGATTAAGCTCAGTTGCTTCACTTCACTTCAATTGATTCAACTCAGTTGCCTCACTTCATTTCAGTTGATTAGGCTCAGTTGCCTCACTTCACTTCAACTGATTCTGCTCACTTAACTAGCTTTACTTCAACTAATTGAGCTCACTTGCTTCACTTGACTTCAATTGATTAAGTCCAGTTGCTTTACTTCACTTCAACTAATTGGACTCACTTTGTTAGCGTCACCTCAACTGATAACGCTCACTTAACTAGCTTCACTTGAACTAATAGAGCTCACTTGCTTCACTTCACTTCAATTGATTAGGCTTAGTTGCCTCACTTCACTTCAACTGATTCTGCTGACTTAACCAGCTCCACTTCAACTAATTGAGCTCACTTGCTTCACTTGACTTCAATTGATCAAGCTCAGTTGCCTTACTTCACTTCAACTAATTGGACTCACTTTTTTAGCGTCACCACAACTGATAACGCTCACTTAACTAGCTTCACTTTAACTAATATAGCTCACTTGCTAAACTTCACTACAATTGAATAAGCTCAGTTGCCTCACTTCACCTCAACTGATAACGCTCACTTTACTTGCTTCACTTCAACTAATTGAGCTCAGTTGCTTCACTTGACTTCAATTGATTGAGCTCAGTTGCCTCACTTCACTTCAATTGATTAGGCTCAGTTTCTTCACTTCACTTCAACTTATTCTGCTCACTTAACTAGCTTCACTTCAACTAATTGAGCTCAGTTGCTTCACTTCACTTGAACTTATAGAGCTCACTTGCTTCACTTCACTACAATTGATTAAGCTCAGTTGCTTCACTTCACTTCAATTGATTCAGCTCAGTTGCCTCACTTCATTTCAGTTGATTAGGCTCAGTTGCCTCACTTCACTTCAACTGATTCTGCTTACTTAACTAGCTTTTCTTCAACTAATTGAGCTCACTTTCTTCACTTGACTTCAATTGATTAAGCTCAGTTGCTTCACTTCACTTCAACTAAAAGAGCCCACTTGCTTCACTTCACTACAACTGATTTAGCTCAGTTGCCTCACTTCAATTCAGCTGATTAAGCTCAGTTGCCTCACTTCACCTCAACTGATAACGCTCACTTAACTAGCTTCACTTCTACTAATTGAGCTTAGTTGCTTCACTTCACTTCAATTGGTTCAGCTCAGTTGCCTCACTTCACTTCAATTGATTAGGCTCAGTTTCCTCACTTCACTTCAACTGATTCTGCTCACTTAACTAGCTTCACTTCAGCTAATTGAGCTCAGTTGCTTCACTTCACTTGAACTAATTGAGTTTACTTGCTTCACATGACTTCAATTGATTAAGCTCAGTTGCTTCACTTCACTTCAATTGATTCAACTCAGTTGCCTCACTTCATTTCAGTTGATTAGGCTCAGTTGCCTCACTTCACTTCAACTGATTCTGCTCACTTAACTAGCTTTACTTCAACTAATTGAGCTCACTTGCTTCACTTGACTTCAATTGATTAAGCTCAGTTTCTTCACTTCACTTCAACTAATTGGACTCACTTTGTTAGCGTCACCACAACTGATAACGCTCATTTAACTAGCTTCACTTTAACTAATAGAGCTCACTTGCTAAACTTCACTACAATTGAATAAGCTCAGTTGTTTCACTTCAATTCAATTGATTAAGCTCAGTTGCCTCACTTCACTTCAATTGATTAGGCTCAGTTTCTTCACTTCACTTCAACTTATTCTGCTCACTTAACTAGCTTCACTTCAACTAATTGAGCTCAGTTGCTTCACTTCACTTGAACTTATAGAGCTCACTTGCTTCACTTCACTACAATTGATTAAGCTCAGTTGCTTCACTTCACTTCAATTGATTCAGCTCAGTTGCCTCACTTCATTTCAGTTGATTCTGCTTACTTAACTAGCTTTTCTTCAACTAATTGAGCTCACTTGCTTCACTTGACTTTAATTGATTAAGCTCAGTTGCTTCACTTCACTTCAACTAAAAGAGCCCACTTGCTTCACTTCACTACAATTGATTTAGCTCAGTTGCCTCACTTCAATTCAGCTGATTAAGCTCAGTTGCCTCACTTCACCTCAAGTGATAACGCTCACTTAACTAGCTTCACTTCTACTAATTGAGCTTAGTTGCTTCACTTCACTTCAATTGATTCAGCTCAGTTGCCTCACTTCACTTCAATTGATTAGGCTCAGTTTCCTCACTTCACTTCAACTGATTCTGCTCACTTAACTAGCTTCACTTCAGCTAATTGAGCTCAGTTGCTTCACTTCACTTGAACTAATTGAGTTTACTTGCTTCACATGACTTCAATTGATTAAGCTCAGTTGCTTCACTTCACTTCAATTGATTCAACTCAGTTGCCTCACTTCATTTCAGTTGATTAGGCTCAGTTGCCTCACTTCACTTCAACTGATTCTGCTCACTTAACTAGCTTTACTTCAACTAATTGAGCTCACTTGCTTCACTTGACTTCAATTGATTAAGCTCAGTTTCTTCACTTCACTTCAACTAATTGGACTCACTTTGTTAGCGTCACCACAACTGATAACGCTCATTTAACTAGCTTCACTTTAACTAATAGAGCTCACTTGCTAAACTTCACTACAATTGAATAAGCTCAGTTGTTTCACTTCAATTCAATTGATTAAGCTCAGTTGCCTCACTTCACTTCAATTGATTAGGCTCAGTTTCTTCACTTCACTTCAACTTATTCTGCTCACTTAACTAGCTTCACTTCAACTAATTGAGCTCAGTTGCTTCACTTCACTTGAACTTATAGAGCTCACTTGCTTCACTTCACTACAATTGATTAAGCTCAGTTGCTTCACTTCACTTCAATTGATTCAGCTCAGTTGCCTCACTTCATTTCAGTTGATTCTGCTTACTTAACTAGCTTTTCTTCAACTAATTGAGCTCACTTGCTTCACTTGACTTTAATTGATTAAGCTCAGTTGCTTCACTTCACTTCAACTAAAAGAGCCCACTTGCTTCACTTCACTACAATTGATTTAGCTCAGTTGCCTCACTTCAATTCAGCTGATTAAGCTCAGTTGCCTCACTTCACCTCAAGTGATAACGCTCACTTAACTAGCTTCACTTCTACTAATTGAGCTTAGTTGCTTCACTTCACTTCAATTGATTCAGCTCAGTTGCCTCACTTCACTTCAATTGATTAGGCTCAGTTTCCTCACTTCACTTCAACTGATTCTGCTCACTTAACTAGCTTCGCTTCAACTAATTGAGCTCAGTTGCTTCACTTCACTTGAACTAATTGAGCTCACTTGCTTCACATGACTTCAATTGATTAAGCTCAGTTGCTTCACTTCACTTCAATTGATTCAACTCAGTTGCCTCACTTCATTTCAGTTGATTAGGCTCAGTTGCCTCACTTCACTTCAACTGATTCTGCTCACTTAACTAACTTTACTTCAACTAATTGAGCTCACTTGCTTCACTTGACTTCAATTGATTAAGCTCAGTTTCTTCACTTCACTTCAACTAATTGGACTCACTTTGTTAGCGTCACCACAACTGATAACGCTCATTTAACTAGCTTCACTTTAACTAATAGAGCTCACTTGCTAAACTTCACTACAATTGAATAAGCTCAGTTGTTTCACTTCAATTCAATTGATTCAGCTCAGTTGCCTCACTTCATTTCAGTTGATTAGGCTCAGTTGCCTCACTTCACTTCAACTGATTCTGCTTACTTAACTAGCTTTACTTCAACTAATTGAGCTCACTTGCTTCACTTGACTTCAATTGATTAAGCTCAGTTGCTTCACTTCACTTCAACTAAAAGAGCCCACTTGCTTCACTTCACTACAATTGATTAAGCTCAGTTGCCTCACTTCAATTCAGCTGATTAAGCTCAGTTGCCTCACTTCACCTCAACTGATAACGCTCACTATACTAGCTTTACTTCAACTAATTGAGCTCACTTGCTTCACTTCACTTCAATTGATTAGGCTCAGTTGCCTCATGTCACTTCAATTGATTAAGCTCAGTTGCCTCACTTCACCTCAACTGATAACGCTCACTTAACTAGCTTCACTTCTACTAATTGAGCTCAGTTGCCTCACTTCACTTCAATTGATTAGGATCAGTTTCTTCACTTCACTTCAACTAATTGGACTCACTTTGTTAGCGTCACCACAACTGATAACGCTCATTTAACTAGCTTCACTTTAACTAATAGAGCTCACTTGCTAAACTTCACTACAATTGAATAAGCTCAGTTGTTTCACTTCAATTCAATTGATTCAGCTCAGTTGCCTCACTTCATTTCAGTTGATTAGGCTCAGTTGCCTCACTTCACTTCAACTGATTCTGCTTACTTAACTAGCTTCACTTCAATCAATTGAGCTCACTTGCTTCACTTAACTTCAATTGATTAAGCTCAGTTGCTTCACTTCCCTTCAACTAATTGGACTCACTTTGTTAGCGTCACCTCAACTGATAACGCTCACTTAACTAGCTTCACTTGAACTAAAAGAGCTCACTTGCTTCACTTCACTACAATTGATTAGGCTCAGTTGCCTCACTTCAATTCAGCTGATTAAGCTCAGTTGCCTCACTTCACCTCAACTGATAACGCTCACTTAACTTGCTTCACTTCAACTAATTGAGTTCAGTTGCTTCACTTCAGTTCAATTGATTCAGCTCAGTTGCCTCATGTCACTTCAATTGATTAGGCTCAGTTTCTTCACTTCACTTTAACTGATTCTGCTCACTTAACTAGCTTCACTTCAACTAATTGAACTCAGTTGCTTCACTTCACTTCAATTGATTCAGCTCACTTAACTACCTGCACTTCAACTAATTGAGCTCACTTGCTTCACTTGACTTAAATTGATTAAGCTCAGTTGCTTAACTTCACTTCAATTGATTCAGCTCAGTTGCCTCACTTCATTTCAGTTGATTAGGCTCAGTTGTTTCACTTTACTTCAACTGATTCTGCTCACTTAACTAGCTTCACTTCAATCAATTGAGCTCACTTGCTTCACTTAACTTCAATTGATTAAGCTCAGTTGCTTCACTTCCCTTCAACTAATTGGACTCACTGTGTTAGCGTCACCTCAACTGATAACGCTCACTTAACTAGCTTCACTTGAACTAATAGAGCTCACTTGCTTCACTTCACTTCAATTGATTAGGCTCAGTTGCCTCACTTCACTTCAACTGATTCTGCTCACTTAACCAGCTCCACTTCAACTAATTGAGCTCACTTGCTTCACTTGACTTCAATTGATCAAACTCAGTTGCCTCACTTCACTTCAACTAATTGGACTTACTTTTTTAGCGTCACCACAACTGATAACGCTCACTTAAGTAGCTTCACTTTAAGTAATATAGCTCACTTGCTAAACTTCACTACAATTGAATAAGCTCAGTTGCCTCACTTCACCTCAACTGATAACGCTCACTTTACTTGCTTCACTTCAACTAATTGAGCTCAGTTGCTACACTTGACTTCAATTGATTAAGCTCAGTTGCCTCACTTCACTTCAATTGATTAGGCTCAGTTTCTTCACTTCACTTCAACTTATTCTGCTCACTTAACTAGCTTCACTTCAACTAATTGAGCTCACTTGCTTCACTTGACTTCAATTGATCAAGCTCAGTTGCCTCACTTCACTTCAACTAATTGGACTCACTTTGTTAGCGTCACCTCAACTGATAACGCTCACTTAACTAGCTTCACTTCAACTAATTGTCCTCACTTGCTGCACTTCACTTCAATTGATTAAGCTCAGTTGCTTCACTTCAATTCAGCTGATTAAGCTCAGTTGTCTTACTTCACCTCAACTGATAACGCTCACTTTACTAGATCCACTTCTACTAACTGAGCTCATTTGCTTCACTTCACTTCAATTGATTAGGCACAGTTGCCTCACTTCACTTCAACTGATTCTGCTCACTTAACTAGCTTCTCTTCAACTAATTGGACTCACTTAGTTAGCGTCACCTCAACTGATAACGCTCACTTAGCTAGCTTCACTTCTGCTAATTAAGCTCAATTGCCTCACTTCACTTCAACTGATTCTGCTCACTTAACTAGCTTCACTTCAACTAATTGAGCTCACTTGCTACACTTGACTTCAATTGATCAAGCTCAGTTGCCTCACTTCACTTCAACTAATTGGACTCACTTTGTTAGCGTCACCTCAACTGATAACGCTCACTTAACTAGCTTCACTTCAACTAATTGTCCTCACTTGCTTCACTTCATTTCAATTGATTAAGCTCAGTTGCTTCACTTCAATTCAGCTGATTCTGCTCACTTAACTAGCTTCACTTCAACTAATTGAGCTCACTTGCTTCACTTCACTTCAATTGATTAAAATCAGTTGTCTCACTTCAATTCAGCTGATTAAACTCAGTTGCCTCACTTCACCTCAACTGATAACGCTGACTTATCTAGCTTCACTTCAACTAATTGAGCTCACTTGCTTCACTTGACTTTAATTGATTAAGCTCAGTTGCCTCACTCCACTTCAACTGATTCTGCTCACTTAACTAGCTTCACTTCAACTAATGGAGCTCACTTGCTTCACTTGACTTCAATTGATCAAGCTCAGTTGCCTCACTTCACTTCAACTAATTGGACTCACTTTGTTAACGTCACCTCAACTGATAACGCTCACTTAACTAGCTTCACTTCAACTAATTGTCCTTACTTGCTTCACTTCACTTCAATTGATTCTGCTCACTTAACTAGCTTCACTTCAACTAATTCAGCTCACTTGCTTCACTTGACTTCAATTGATTAACCTCAGTTGCTTCACTTCTATTCAGCTAAATAAGCTTAGTTGCCTCACTTCACCGCAACTGATAACGCTCACTTAACTAGCTTCACTTCTACTAATTGAGCTAAGTTGCCTCACTTCACTTCAATTGATTCAGCTCAGTTGCCACACTTCACTTCAATTGATTAGGCTCAGTTGCCTCACTTCACTTCAACTGATTCTGCTCACTTAACTAGTTTCACTTCAACTAATAGAGCTCACTTGCTTCACTTCACTTCAATTGATTAACCTCAGTTGCTTCACTTCTATTCAGCTAAATAAGCTTAGTTGCCTCACTTCACCTCAACTGATAACGCTCACTTAACTAGCTTCACTTCTACTAATTGAGCTAAGTTGCCTCACTTCACTTCAATTGATTCAGCTCAGTTGCCACACTTCACTTCAATTGATTAGGCTCAGTTGCCTCACTCCACTTCAACTGATTCTGCTCACTTAACTAGCTTCACTTCAACTAATGGAGCTCACTTGCTTCACTTGACTTCAATTGATCAAGCTCAGTTGCCTCACTTCACTTCAACTAATTGGACTCACTTTGTTAGCGTCACCTCAACTGATAACGCTCACTTAACTAGCTTCACTTAAACTAATTGTCCTTACTTGCTTCACTTCACTTCAATTGATTAAGCTCAGTTGCTTCACTTCAATTCAGCTGATTAGGCTCAGTTGTCTCACTTCACCTCAAGTGATAACGCTCACTTAACTAGATTCACTTCTACTAACTGAGCTCATTTGCTTCACTTCACTTCAATTGATTAGGCTCAATTGCCTCACTTCACTTCAACTGATTCTGCTCACTTAACTAGCTTCACTTCAACTAATTGAGCTCACTTGCTTCACTTGACTTCAATTGATTAACCTCAGTTGCTTCACTTCACTTCAACTAATTGGACTCACTTAGTTAGCGTCACCTCAACTAATAACGCTCACTTAACTAGCTTCACTTCTACTAATTGAGCTCAGTTGCTTCATTTAACTTCAATTGATTAAGCTCACTTACTTCACTTCACTTCAATTGATTAAGCTCAGTTGCTCTTCTTCACTTCAACTGATTGGACTCACTTATTCAGCGTCACTTCAACTGCTTGAGCTCACTTGCTTCACTTCACTTCAATCGATAAAGTTCACTTGCTTCACTTCACTTCAACTAATTGGACTCACTAAGTTAGCGTCACCTCAACTGATAACGTTCGCTTAACTAGCCTCACTCCAACTAATAGAGCTCACTTGCTTTACTTCACTTCAATTGATTAAGCTCAATTGCTTCACTTGACTTCAATTGATCAAGCTCAGTTGCCTCACTTGACTTCAACTAATTGGACTCACTTTGTTAGCGTCACCTGAACTGATAACGCTCACTTACCTAGCTTCACTTCAACTAATTGTCCTCAGTTGCTTCACTTCACTTCAATTGATTAAGCTCAGTTGCCGCACTTCACTTCAACTGATTGGACTCACTTATTCAGCGTCACTTCAACTGATTGAGGTCACTTGCTTCACTTCACTTCAATCGATGAAGTTCACTTGCTTCACTTCACTTCAACTAATTGTTCTCACTTTGTTAGCGTCACCTGAACTGATAACACTTACTTAACTAGCTTCACTTCAACTAATTGTCCTTACTTGCTTCACTTCACTTCAATTGATTAAGCTCAGTTGCTTCACTTCAATTCAGCTGATTAAACTCAGTTGTCTCACTTCGCCTCAACTGATAACGCTCACTTAACTAGATTCACTTCTACTAACTGAGCTCATTTGCTTCACTTCACTTCAATTGATTAGGCTCAGTTGCCTCACTTCAACTTAAACTGATCCTGCTCACTTTACTAGCTTCACTTCAACTAATTGAGCTCACTTGCTTCACTTGACTTTAATTGATTAAGCTCAGTTGCCTCACTTCACTTCAACTGATTCTGCTCACTTAAATAGCTTCACTTCAACTAATGGAGCTCACTTGCTTCACTTGACTTCAATTGATTAACCTCAGCTGCCTCACTTCACTTCAACTAATTGGACTCACTTTGTTAGCGTCACCTCAACTGATAACGCTAACTTAACTAGCTTCACTTCAACTAATTGTCCTTACTTGCTTCACTTCACTTCAATTGATTAAGCTCAGTTGCTTCACTTCAATTCAGCTGATTAAGCTCAGTTGTTTCACTTCGCCTCAACTGATAACGCTCACTTAACTAGATTCACTTCTACTAACTGAGCTCATTTGCTTCAAACCACTTCAATTGATTAGGCTCAGTTGCCTCACTTCACTTCAACTGATTCTGCTCACTTAACCAGCTTCACTTCAACTAACTGAGCTCACTTGCTTCACTTGACTTCAATTGATTAACCTCAGTTGCTTCACTTCAATTTAGCTGATTAAGCTCAGTTGTCTCACTTCACCTCAATTGATAATGCTTACTTAACTAGCTTCACTTCTACTAATTGAGCTCAGTTGCTTCATTTAACTTCAATTGATTAAGCTCACTTGCTTCACTTCACTTCAATTGATTAAGTTCAGTTGCTCTTCTTCACTTCAACTGATTGGACTCACTTAATCAGCGTCACTTCAACTGATTGAGCTCACTTGCTTCACTTCACTTCAATCGATGAAGTTCACTTGCTTCACTTCACTTCAACTAATTGGACTCACTAAGTTAGCGTCACCTCAACTGATAACGTTCGCTTAACTAGCCTCACTCCAACTAATACAGCTCACTTGCTTTACTTCACTTCAATTGATTAAGCTCAATTGCTTCACTTGACTTCAATTGATCAAGCTCAGTTGCTTCACTTCAATTCAGCTGATTAAGCTCAGTTGTCTCACTTCGCCTTAACTGATAACGCTCACTTAACTAGATTCACTTTTACTAACTGAGCTCATTTGCTTCACTTCACTTCAATTGATTAGGCTCAGTTGCCTTACTTCAACTTAAACTGATCCTGCTCACTTTACTAGCTTCACTTCAACTAACTGAGCTCACTTGCTTCACTTGACTTCAATTGATTAACCTCAGTTGCTTCACTTCAATTCAGCTGATTAAGCTCAGTTGTCTCACTTCACCTCAATTGATAACGCTTACTTAACTAGCTTCACTTCTACTAATTGAGCTCAGTTGCTTCACTTCAATTCAGCTGATTAAGCTCAGTTGTCTCACTTCGCCTTAACTGATAACGCTCACTTAACTAGATTCACTTTTACTAACTGAGCTCATTTGCTTCACTTCACTTCAATCGATTAGGCTCAGTTGCCTTACTTCAACTTAAACTGATCCTGCTCACTTTACTAGCTTCACTTCAACTAAAAGAGCTCACTTGCTTCACTTCACTTCAATTGATTAAGCTCAGTTGCCTCACTTCAATTCAGCTGATTAAGCTCAGTTGCCTCACTTCACCTCAACTGATAACGCTCACTTTACTTGCTTCACTTCAACTAATTGAGCTCAGGTGCTTCACTTGACTTCAATTGATTAAGCTCAGTTGCCTCACTTCACTTCAATTGATTAGGCTCAGTTTCTTCACTTCACTTCAACTTATTCTGCTCACTTAACTAGCTTCACTTCAACCAATTGAACTCAGTTGCTTCACTTCACTCCAGTTGATTCAGCTTACTTAACTACCTGCACTTCAACTAATTGAGCTCACTTGCTTCACTTGACTTAAATTGATTAAGCTCAGTTGCTTCACTTCACTTCAACTAATTGGACTCACTTTGTTAGCGTCACCACAACTGATAACGCTCATTTAACTAGCTTCACTTTTACTAACTGAGCTCATTTGCTTCACTTCACTTCAATCGATTAGGCTCAGTTGCCTTACTTCAACTTAAACTGATCCTGCTCACTTTACTAGCTTCACTTCAACTAACTGAGCTCACTTGCTTCACTTGACTTCAATTGATTAACCTCAGTTGCTTCACTTCAATTCAGCTGATTAAGCTCAGTTGTCTCACTTCGCCTTAACTGATAACGCTCACTTAACTAGATTCACTTTTACTAACTGAGCTCATTTGCTTCACTTCACTTCAATCGATTAGGCTCAGTTGCCTTACTTCAACTTAAACTGATCCTGCTCACTTTACTAGCTTCACTTCAACTAAAAGAGCTCACTTGCTTCACTTCACTTCAATTGATTAAGCTCAGTTGCCTCACTTCAATTCAGCTGATTAAGCTCAGTTGCCTCACTTCACCTCAACTGATAACGCTCACTTTACTTGCTTCACTTCAACTAATTGAGCTCAGGTGCTTCACTTGACTTCAATTGATTAAGCTCAGTTGCCTCACTTCACTTCAATTGATTAGGCTCAGTTTCTTCACTTCACTTCAACTTATTCTGCTCACTTAACTAGCTTCACTTCAACCAATTGAACTCAGTTGCTTCACTTCACTCCAGTTGATTCAGCTTACTTAACTACCTGCACTTCAACTAATTGAGCTCACTTGCTTCACTTGACTTCAATTGATTAACCTCAGTTGCTTCACTTCAATTCAGCTGATTAAGCTCAGTTGTCTCACTTCACCTCAATTGATAACGCTTACTTAACTAGCTTCACTTCTACTAATTGAGCTCAGTTGCTTCACTTCAATTCAGCTGATTAAGCTCAGTTGTCTCACTTCGCCTTAACTGATAACGCTCACTTAACTAGATTCACTTTTACTAACTGAGCTCATTTGCTTCACTTCACTTCAATCGATTGGGCTCAGTTGCCTTACTTCAACTTAAACTGATCCTGCTCACTTTACTAGCTTCACTTCAACTAAAAGAGCTCACTTGCTTCACTTCACTTCAATTGATTAAGCTCAGTTGCCTCACTTCAATTCAGCTGATTAAGCTCAGTTGCCTCACTTCACCTCAACTGATAACGCTCACTTTACTTGCTTCACTTCAACTAAAAGAGCTCACTTGCTTCACTTCACTACAATTGAATAAGCTCAGTTGCCTCACTTCAATTCAGCTGATTAAGCTCAGTTGCCTCACTTCACCTCAACTGATAACGCTTACTTAACTAGCTTCACTTCTACTAATTGAGCTAAGTTGCTTCACTTCACTTCAATTGGTTCAGCTCAGTTGCCTCACTTCACTTCAATTGATAAGGCTCAGTTGCCCCACTTCACTTCAACTGATTAAGCTCAGTTGCCTCACTTCACCTCAACTGATAACGCTCACTTAACTAGCTTCACTTCTACTAATTGAGCTCAGTTGCCTCACTTCACTTCAATTGATTAGGCTCAGTTTCCTCACTTCACTTCAACCGATTCTGCTCACTTAACTAGCTTCACTTCAATCAATTGAGCTCACTTCCTTCACTTAACTTCAATTGATTAAGCTCAGTTGCTTCACTTCCCTTCAACTAAGTGGACTCACTTTGTTAGCGTCACCTCAACTGATAACGCTCACTTAACTAGCTTCACTTGAACTAATAGAGCTCACTTGCTTCACTTCACTTAAATTGATTAAGCTCAGTTGCCTCACTTCAATTCAGCTGATTAAGCTCAGTTGCCTCACTTCACCTCAACTGATAACGCTCACTTAACTTGCGTCACTTCAACTAATTGAGCTAAATTGCTTCACTTCAGTTCAATTGATTCAGCTCAGTTGCCTCATTTCACTTCAATTGATTGAGCTCAGTTTCTTCACTTCACTTCAACTGATTCTGCTCACTTAACTAGCTTCACTTCAACTAATTGAGCTCACTTGCTTCACGTGACTTCAATTGATTAAGCTCAGTTGCTTCACTTCACTTCAAGTAATTGGACTCACTTTGTTAGCGTCACCTCAACTGATAACGCTCACCTTACTAGCTTCACTTAAACTAATTGAGCTCACTTGCTTCATTTGACTTCAATTGATTAAGCTCAGTTGCTTAACTTCACTTCAATTGATTCAGCTCAGTTGCCCCACTTCATTTCAGTTGATTAGGCTCAGTTGTCTCACTTCACTTCAACTGATTCTGCTCACTTAACTAGCTTCACTTCAACTAATTGAGCTCAGTTGCTTCACTTCACTTGAACTGATAGAGCTCACTTGCCTCACTTCAATTCAGCTGATTAAGCTCAGTTGCCTCACTTCACCTCAACTGATAACGCTCACTTAACTTGCGTCACTTCAACTAATTGAGCTAAGTTGCTTCATTAGACTTCAATTGATTAAGCTCAGTTGCCTCACTTCAATTCAGCTGATTAAGCTCAGTTGCCTCACTTCACCTCAACTGATAACGCTCACTTAACTAGCTTCACTTGAACTAATAGAGCTCACTTGCTTCACTTCACTTAAATTGATTAAGCTCAGTTGCCTCACTTCAATTCAGCAGATTAAGCTCAGTTGCCTCACTTCACCTCAACTGATAACGCTCACTTAACTTGCGTCACTTCAACTAATTGAGCTAAGTTGCTTCACTTGACTTCAATTGATTAAGCTCAGTTGCTTCACTTCACTTCAAGTAATTGGACTTACTTTGTTAGCGTCACCTCAACTGATAACGCTCACCTTACTAGCTTCACTTCAACTAATAGAGCTCACTTGCTTCACTTTACTACAATTGATTAAGCTCAGTTGCCTCACTTCAATTCAGCTGATTAAGCTCAGTTGCCTCACTGCACCTCAACTGATAACGCTTACTTAACTAGCTTCACTTCAACTAATTGAGCTCACTTGCTTCACTTGACTTCAATTGATTAAGCTCAGTTGCTTAACTTCACTTCAATTGATTCAGCTCAGTTGCCTCACTTCATTTCAGTTGATTAGGCTCAGTTGCCTCACTTCACTTCAACTGATTCTGCTCACTTAACTAGCTTTACTTCAAATAATTGAGCTCACTTGCTTCACTTGACTTCAGTTGATTAAGCTCAGTTGCTTCACTTCACTTCAACTAATTGGACTCACTTTGTTAGCGTCACTACAACTGATAACGCTCACTTAACTAGCTTCACTTTAACTAATAGAGCTCACTTGCTAAACTTCACTACAATTTAATAAGCTCAGTTGCCTCACTTCAATTCAGCTGATTAAGCTCAGTTGCCTTACTTCACCTCAACTGATAACGCTCACTTAACTTGCTTCACTTCAACTAATTGAGCTAAGTTGCTTCACTTCACTTCAATTGGTTCAGCTCAGTTGCCTCACTTCACTTCAATTGATTAGGCTCAGTTGCCTCACTTCACTTCAACTGATTAAGCTCAGTTGCCTCACTTCACCTCAACTGATAACGCTCACTTAACTTGCTTCACTTCTACTAATTAAGCTCAGTTGCCTCACTTCACTCCAATTGATTAGGCTCAGTTTCCTCACTTCACTTCAACCGATTCTGCTCACTTAACTAGCTTCACTTCTACTAATTGAGCTCACTTGCTTCACTTAACTTCAATTGATTAAGCTCAGTTGCTTCACTTCCCTTCAACTAATTGGACTCACTTTGTTAGCGTCACCTCAACTGATAACGCTCACTTAACTAGCTTCACTTGAACTAATAGAGCTCACTTGCTTCACTTCACTTAAATTGATTAAGCTCAGTTGCCTCACTTCAATTCAGCTGATTAAGCTCAGTTGCCTCACTTCACCTCAACTGATAACACTCACTTAACTTGTTTCACTTCAACTAATTGAGCTAAGTTGCCTCACTTCACCTCAACTGATAACGCTCACTTAACTAGCTTCACTTCTACTAATTGAGCTCACTTGCTTCACTTAACTTCAATTGATTAAGCTCAGTTGCTTCACTTCCCTTCAACTAATTGGACTCACTTTGTTAGCGTCACCTCAACTGATAACGCTCACTTAACTAGCTTCACTTGAACTAATAGAGCTCACTTGCTTCACTTCACTTAAATTGATTAAGCTCAGTTGCCTCACTTCAATTCAGCTGATTAAGCTCAGTTGCCTCACTTCACCTCAACTGATAACACTCACTTAACTTGTTTCACTTCAACTAATTGAGCTAAGTTGCCTCACTTCACCTCAACTGATAACGCTCACTTAACTAGCTTCACTTCTACTAATTGAGCTCACTTGCTTCACTTAACTTCAATTGATTAAGCTCAGTTGCTTCACTTCCCTTCAACTAATTGGACTCACTTTGTTAGCGTCACCTCAACTGATAACGCTCACTTAACTAGCTTCACTTGAACTAATAGAGCTCACTTGCTTCACTTCACTTAAATTGATTAAGCTCAGTTGCCTCACTTCAATTCAGCTGATCAAGCTCAGTTGCCTCACTTCACCTCAACTGATAACGCTCACTTAACTTGCTTCACTTCAACTAATTGAGCTAAGTTGCTTCACTTCAGTGCAATTGATTCAGCTCAGTTGCCTCATTTCACTTCAATTGATTGAGCTCAGTTTCTTCACTTCACTTCAACTGATTCTGCTCACTTAACTAGCTTCACTTCAACTAATTGAGCTCACTTGCTTCAGTGACTTCAATTGATTAAGCTCAGTTGCTTCACTTCACTTCAAGTAATTGGACTCACTTTGTTAGCGTCACCTCAACTGATAACGCTCACCTTACTAGCTTCACTTCCACTAATTGAGCTCACTTGCTTCATTTGACTTCAATTGATTAAGCTCAGTTGCTTAAATTCACTTCAATTGATTCAGCTCAGTTGCCTCACTTCATTTCAGTTGATTAGGCTCAGTTGTCTCACTTCACTTCAACTGATTCTGCTCACTTAACTAGCTTCACTTCAACTAATTGAGCTCAGTTACTCACTTCACTTTAACTAATTGAGCTCACTTGCTTCACTTGACTTTAATTGATTAAGCTCAGTTGCTTCACTTCAGTTCAATTGAATCAGCTCAGTTGCCTCACTTCATTCCAGTTGATTAGGCTCAGTTGTCTCACTTCACTTCAACTGATTCTGCTCACTTAACTAGCTTCACTTCAACTAATTGAGCTCAGTTGCTTCACTTCACTTGAACTAATAGAGCTCACTTGCTTCACTTCACTACAATTGATTAAGCTCAGTTGCTTCACTTCACTTCAATTGATTCAGCTCAGTTGCCTCACTTCATTTTAGTTGATCAGGCTCAGTTGCATCACTTCACTTCAACTGATTCTGCTCACTTAACTAGATTCACTTCAATTAATTGAGCTCACTTGCTTCACTTGACTTCAATTGATTAAGCTCAGTTGCTTCACTTCATTTCAATTGATTCAGCTCAGTTGCCTCACTTCATTTCAGTTGATCAGGCTCAGTTGCCTCACTTCACTTCAACTGATTCTGCTCACTTAACTAGATTCACTTCAATTAATTGAGCTCACTTGCTTCACTTGACTTCAATTGATTAAGCTTAGTTGCTTCACTTCACTTCAAGTAATTGGACTCACTTTGTTAGCGTCACCTCAACTGATAACGCTCACCTTACTAGCTTCACTTCAACTAATAGAGCTCACTTGCTTCACTTCACTACAATTGATTAAGCTCAGTTGCCTCACTTCAATTCAGCTGATTAAGCTCAGTTGCCTCACTTCACCTCAACTGATAACGCTTACTTAACTAGCTTCACTTCAACTAATTGAGCTCACTTGCTTCACTTGACTTCAATTGATTAAGCTCAGTTGCTTAACTTCACTTCAATTGATTCAGCTCAGTTGCCTCACTTCATTTCAGTTGATTAGGCTCAGTTGCCTCACTTCACTTCAACTGATTCTGCTTACTTAACTAGCTTTACTTCAACTAATTGAGCTCACTTGCTTCACTTGACTTCAATTGATTAAGCTCAGTTGCTTCACTTCACTTCAACTAATTGGACTCACTTTGTTAGCGTC
The DNA here is from genome assembly GCA_939192795.1 of Bombylius discolor. Classification (NCBI taxonomy): domain Eukaryota; kingdom Metazoa; phylum Arthropoda; class Insecta; order Diptera; family Bombyliidae; genus Bombylius; species Bombylius discolor. Next base: position 21,793,700 of record OW584241.1, on the reverse strand, counting down.
ACCACAACTGATAACGCTCACTTAACTAGCTTCACTTTAACTAATAGAGCTCACTTGCTAAACTTCACTACAATTGAATAAGCTTAGTTGCCTCACTTCTTTTCAGTTGATTAGGCTCAGTTGCCTCACTTCACTTCAACTGATTCTGCTTACTTAACTAGCTTTACTTCAACTAATTGAGCTCACTTGCTTCACTTGACTTCAATTGATTAAGCTCAGTTGCTTCACTTCACTTCAACTAATTGGACTCACTTTGTTAGCGTCACCACAACTGATAAAGCTCACTTAACTAGCTTCACTTCAACTAAAAGAGCTCACTTGCTTCACTTCACTACAATTGATTAAGCTTAGTTGCCTCACTTCAATTCAGTTGATAAAGCTCAGTTGCTTCACTTCACCTCAACTGATAACGCTCACTTAACTAGCTTCTCTTCCACTAATTGAGCTAAGTTGCTTCACTTCACTTCAATTGATTCAGCTCAGTTGCTTCACTTCACTTCAATTGATTAGGCTCAGTTTCCTCACTTCACTTCAACTGATTCTGCTCACTTAACTAGCTTCACTTCAACTAATTGAGCTCACTTGCTTTATTTGACTTCAATTATTTAAGCTCAGTTGCTTCACTTCTATTCGGCTGAGTAAGCTCAGTTGCCTCACTTCACCTCAACCGATAACGCTCACTTAACTAGCTTCACTTCTACTAATTGAGCTAAGTTGCCTCACTTGACTTCAATTGATTAAGCTCAGTTGCTTCACTTCACTTCAATTGATTCAGCTCACTTAACTAGATTCACTTCAATTAATTGAGCTCACTTGCTTCACTTGACTTCAATTGATTAAGCTTAGTTGCTTCACTTCACTTCAAGTAATTGGACTCACTTTGTTAGCGTCACCTCAACTGATAACGCTCACCTTACTAGCTTCACTTCAACTAATAGAGCTCACTTGCTTCACTTCACTACAATTGATTAAGCTCAGTTGCCTCACTTCAATTCAGCTGATTAAGCTCAGTTGTCTCACTTCACCTCAACTGATAACGCTCACTTAACTTGCTTCACTTCAACTAATTGAGCTAAGTTGCTTCACTTCAGTTCAATTGATTCAGCTCAGTTGCCTCACTTCACTTCAACTGAGTCTGCTCACTTAACTAGCTTCACTTCAACTAATTGAGCTAACTTGCTTCACTTGACTTCAATTGATTAAGCTCAGTTGCTTCACTTCACTTCAATTGATTCAGCTCACTTAACTAGATTCACTTCAATTAATTGAGCTCACTTGCTTCACTTGACTTCAATTGATTAAGCTTAGTTGCTTCACTTCACTTCAAGTAATTGGACTCACTTTGTTAGCGTCACCTCAACTGATAACGCTCACCTTACTAGCTTCACTTCAACTAATAGAGCTCACTTGCTTCACTTCACTACAATTGATTAAGCTCAGTTGCCTCACTTCAATTCAGCTGATTAAGCTCAGTTGTCTCACTTCACCTCAACTGATAACGCTCACTTAACTTGCTTCACTTCAACTAATTGAGCTAAGTTGCTTCACTTCAGTTCAATTGATTCAGCTCAGTTGCCTCATTTCACTTCAATTGATTGAGCTCAGTTTCTTCACGTCACTTCAACTAATTCTGCTCACTTAACTAGCTTCACTCCAACTCATTGAGCTCACTTGCTTCACTTCACTTAAATTGATTAAGCTCAGTTGCCTCACTTCAATTCAGCTGATTAAGCTCAGTTGCCTCACTTCACCTCAACTGATAACGCTCACTTAACTTGCTTCACTTCAACTAATTGAGCTAAGTTGCCTCACTTCACCTCAACTGATAACGCTCACTTAACTTGCTTCACTTCAACTAATTGAGCTAAGTTGCTTCACTTCAGTTCAATTGATTCAGCTCAGTTGCCTCATTTCACTTCAATTGATTGAGCTCAGTTTCTTCACTTCACTTCAACTGATTCTGCTCACTTAACTAGCTTCACTTCAACTAATTGAGCTCACTTGCTTCAGTGACTTCAATTGATTAAGCTCAGTTGCTTCACTTCACTTCAAGTAATTGGACTCACTTTGTTAGCGTCACCTCAACTGATAACGCTCACCTTACTAGCTTCACTTCAACTAATTGAGCTCACTTGCTTCATTTGAATTCAATTGATTAAGCTCAGTTGCTTAACTTCACTTCAATTGATTCAGCTCAGTTGCCTCACTTTATTCAGTTGATTAGGCTCAGTTGTCTCACTTCACTTCAACTGATTCTGCTCACTTAGCTAGCTTCACTTCAACTAATTGAGCTCAGTTGCTTCACTTCACTTTAACTAATTGAGCTCACTTGCTTCGCTTGACTTTAATTGATTGAGCTCAGTTGCTTCACTTCAGTTCAATTGATTCAGCTCAGTTGCCTCACTTCATTTCAGTTGATTAGGCTCAGTTGTCTCACTTCACTTCAACTGATTCTGCTCACTTAACTAGCTTCTCTTCAACTAATTGAGCTCAGTTGCTTCACTTCACTTGAACTAATAGAGCTCACTCGCTTCACTTCACTACAATTGATTAAGCTCAGTTGCTTCACTTCACTTCAATTGATTCAGCTCAGTTGCCTCACTTCATTTCAGTTGATCAGGCTCAGTTGCCTCACTTCACTTCAACTGATTCTGCTCACTTAACTAGATTCACTTCAATTAATTGAGCTCACTTGCTTCACTTAACTTCAATTGATTAAGCTCAGTTGCTTCACTTCCCTTCAACTAATTGGACTCACTTTGTTAGCGTCACCTCAACTGATAACGCTCACTTAACTAGCTTCTCTTGAACTAATAGAGCTCACTTGCTTCACTTCACTTAAATTGATTAAGCTCAGTTGCCTCGCTTCAATTCAGCTGATCAAGCTCAGTTGCCTCACTTCACCTCAACTGATAACGCTCACTTAACTTGCTTCACTTCAACTAATTGAGCTAAGTTGCTTCACTTCAGTTCAATTGATTCAGCTCAGTTGCCTCACTTCATTCAGTTGATTAGGCTCAGTTGTCTCACTTCACTTCAACTGATTCTGCTCACTTAACTAGCTTCACTTCAACTAATTGAGCTCAGTTGCTTCACTTCACTTTAACTAATTGAGCTCACTTGCTTCGCTTGACTTTAATTGATTGAGCTCAGTTGCTTAACTTCACTTCAATTGATTCAGCTCAGTTGCCTCACTTCATTCAGTTGATTAGGCTCAGTTGTCTCACTTCACTTCAACTGATTCTGCTCACTTAACTAGCTTCACTTCAACTAATTGAGCTCAGTTGCTTCACTTCACTTTAACTAATTGAGCTCACTTGCTTCGCTTGACTTTAATTGATTGAGCTCAGTTGCTTCACTTCAGTTCAATTGATTCAGCTCAGTTGCCTCACTTCATTCAGTTGATTAGGCTCAGTTGTCTCACTTCACTTCAACTGATTCTGCTCACTTAACTAGCTTCACTTCAACTAATTGAGCTCAGTTGCTTCACTTCACTTTAACTAATTGAGCTCACTTGCTTCGCTTGACTTTAATTGATTGAGCTCAGTTGCTTCACTTCAGTTCAATTGATTCAGCTCAGTTGCCTCACTTCATTTCAGTTGATTAGGCTCAGTTGTCTCACTTCACTTCAACTGATTCTGCTCACTTAACTAGCTTCACTTCAACTAATTGAGCTCAGTTGCTTCACTTCACTTGAACTAATAGAGCTCACTCGCTTCACTTCACTACAATTGATTAAGCTCAGTTGCTTCACTTCACTTCAATTGATTCAGCTCAGTTGCCTCACTTCATTTCAGTTGATCAGGCTCAGTTGCCTCACTTCACTTCAACTGATTCTGCTCACTTAACTAGCTTCACTTCAACTAATTGAGCTCAGTTGCTTCACTTCACTTTAACTAATTGAGCTCACTTGCTTCACTTCACTTCAAGTAATTGGACTCACTTTGTTAGCGTCACCTCAACTGATAACGCTCACCTTACTAGCTTCACTTCAACTAATAGAGCTCACTTGCTTCACTTCACTACAATTGATTAAGCTCAGTTGCCTCACTTCAATTCAGCTGATTAAGCTCAGTTGCCTCACTTCACCTCAACTGATAACGCTTACTTAACTAGCTTCACTTCAACTAATTGAGCTCACTTGCTTCACTTGACTTCAATTGATTAAGCTCAGTTGCTTAACTTCACTTCAATTGATTCAGCTCAGTTGCCTCACTTCATTTCAGTTGATTAGGCTCAGTTGCCTCACTTCACTTCAACTGATTCTGCTTACTTAACTAGCTTTACTTCAACTAATTGAGCTCACTTGCTTCACTTGACTTCAATTGATTAAGCTCAGTTGCTTCACTTCACTTCAACTAATTGGACTCACTTTGTTAGCGTCACCACAACTGATAACGCTCACTTAACTAGCTTCACTTTAACTAATAGAGCTCACTTGCTAAACTTCACTACAATTGAATAAGCTCAGTTGCCTCACTTCTTTTCAGTTGATTAGGCTCAGTTGCCTCACTTCACTTCAACTGATTCTGCTTACTTAACTAGCTTTACTTCAACTAATTGAGCTCACTTGCTTCACTTGACTTCAATTGATTAAGCTCAGTTGCTTCACTTCACTTCAACTAATTGGACTCACTTTGTTAGCGTCACCACAACTGATAAAGCTCACTTAACTAGCTTCACTTCAACTAAAAGAGCTCACTTGCTTCACTTCACTACAATTGATTAAGCTTAGTTGCCTCACTTCAATTCAGTTGATAAAGCTCAGTTGCTTCACTTCACCTCAACTGATAACGCTCACTTAACTAGCTTCTCTTCCACTAATTGAGCTAAGTTGCTTCACTTCACTTCAATTGATTCAGCTCAGTTGCTTCACTTCACTTCAATTGATTAGGCTCAGTTTCCTCACTTCACTTCAACTGATTCTGCTCACTTAACTAGCTTCACTTCAACTAATTGAGCTCACTTGCTTTATTTGACTTCAATTATTTAAGCTCAGTTGCTTCACTTCTATTCAGCTGAGTAAGCTCAGTTGCCTCACTTCACCTCAACCGATAACGCTCACTTAACTAGCTTCACTTCTACTAATTGAGCTAAGTTGCCTCACTTCACTTCAACTGTGTCTGCTCACTTAACTAGCTTCACTTCAACTAATTGAGCTAACTTGCTTCACTTGACTTCAATTGATTAAGCTCAGTTGCTTCACTTCACTTCAATTGATTCAGCTCACTTAACTAGATTCACTTCAATTAATTGAGCTCACTTGCTTCACTTGACTTCAATTGATTAAGCTTAGTTGCTTCACTTCACTTCAAGTAATTGGACTCACTTTGTTAGCGTCACCTCAACTGATAACGCTCACCTTACTAGCTTCACTTCAACTAATAGAGCTCACTTGCTTCACTTCACTACAATTGATTAAGCTCAGTTGCCTCACTTCAATTCAGCTGATTAAGCTCAGTTGTCTCACTTCACCTCAACTGATAACGCTCACTTAACTTGCTTCACTTCAACTAATTAAGCTAAGTTGCTTCACTTCAGTTCAATTGATTCAGCTCAGTTGCCTCACTTCAATTCAGCTGATTAAGCTCAGTTGCCTCACTTCACCTCAACTGATAACGCTCACTTAACTTGCTTCACTTCAACTAATTGAGCTAAGTTGCCTCACTTCACCTCAACTGATAACGCTCACTTAACTTGCTTCACTTCAACTAATTGAGCTAAGTTGCTTCACTTCAGTTCAATTGATTCAGCTCAGTTGCCTCATTTCACTTCAATTGATTGAGCTCAGTTTCTTCACTTCACTTCAACTGATTCTGCTCACTTAACTAGCTTCACTTCAACTAATTGAGCTCACTTGCTTCAGTGACTTCAATTGATTAAGCTCAGTTGCTTCACTTCACTTCAAGTAATTGGACTCACTTTGTTAGCGTCACCTCAACTGATAACGCTCACCTTACTAGCTTCACTTCAACTAATTGAGCTCACTTGCTTCATTTGAATTCAATTGATTAAGCTCAGTTGCTTAACTTCACTTCAATTGATTCAGCTCAGTTGCCTCACTTTATTCAGTTGATTAGGCTCAGTTGTCTCACTTCACTTCAACTGATTCTGCTCACTTAGCTAGCTTCACTTCAACTAATTGAGCTCAGTTGCTTCACTTCACTTTAACTAATTGAGCTCACTTGCTTCGCTTGACTTTAATTGATTGAGCTCAGTTGCTTCACTTCAGTTCAATTGATTCAGCTCAGTTGCCTCACTTCATTTCAGTTGATTAGGCTCAGTTGTCTCACTTCACTTCAACTGATTCTGCTCACTTAACTAGCTTCTCTTCAACTAATTGAGCTCAGTTGCTTCACTTCACTTGAACTAATAGAGCTCACTCGCTTCACTTCACTACAATTGATTGAGCTCAGTTGCTTCACTTCACTTCAATTGATTCAGCTCAGTTGCCTCACTTCATTTCAGTTGATCAGGCTCAGTTGCCTCACTTCACTTCAACTGATTCTGCTCACTTAACTAGATTCACTTCAATTAATTGAGCTCACTTGCTTCACTTAACTTCAATTGATTAAGCTCAGTTGCTTCACTTCCCTTCAACTAATTGGACTCACTTTGTTAGCGTCACCTCAACTGATAACGCTCACTTAACTAGCTTCTCTTGAACTAATAGAGCTCACTTGCTTCACTTCACTTAAATTGATTAAGCTCAGTTGCCTCACTTCAATTCAGCTGATCAAGCTCAGTTGCCTCACTTCACCTCAACTGATAACGCTCACTTAACTTGCTTCACTTCAACTAATTGAGCTAAGTTGCTTCACTTCAGTTCAATTGATTCAGCTCAGTTGCCTCACTTCATTCAGTGGATTAGGCTCAGTTGTCTCACTTCACTTCAACTGATTCTGCTCACTTAACTAGCTTCACTTCAACTAATTGAGCTCAGTTGCTTCACTTCACTTTAACTAATTGAGCTCACTTGCTTCGCTTGACTTTAATTGATTGAGCTCAGTTGCTTAACTTCACTTCAATTGATTCAGCTCAGTTGCCTCACTTCATTCAGTTGATTAGGCTCAGTTGTCTCACTTCACTTCAACTGATTCTGCTCACTTAACTAGCTTCACTTCAACTAATTGAGCTCAGTTGCTTCACTTCACTTTAACTAATTGAGCTCACTTGCTTCGCTTGACTTTAATTGATTGAGCTCAGTTGCTTCACTTCAGTTCAATTGATTCAGCTCAGTTGCCTCACTTCATTCAGTTGATTAGGCTCAGTTGTCTCACTTCACTTCAACTGATTCTGCTCACTTAACTAGCTTCACTTCAACTAATTGAGCTCAGTTGCTTCACTTCACTTTAACTAATTGAGCTCACTTGCTTCGCTTGACTTTAATTGATTGAGCTCAGTTGCTTCACTTCAGTTCAATTGATTCAGCTCAGTTGCCTCACTTCATTTCAGTTGATTAGGCTCAGTTGTCTCACTTCACTTCAACTGATTCTGCTCACTTAACTAGCTTCACTTCAACTAATTGAGCTCAGTTGCTTCACTTCACTTGAACTAATAGAGCTCACTCGCTTCACTTCACTACAATTGATTAAGCTCAGTTGCTTCACTTCACTTCAATTGATTCAGCTCAGTTGCCTCACTTCATTTCAGTTGATCAGGCTCAGTTGCCTCACTTCACTTCAACTGATTCTGCTCACTTAACTAGCTTCACTTCAACTAATTGAGCTCAGTTGCTTCACTTCACTTTAACTAATTGAGCTCACTTGCTTCGCTTGACTTTAATTGATTGAGCTCAGTTGCTTCACTTCAGTTCAATTGATTCAGCTCAGTTGCCTCACTTCATTTCAGTTGATTAGGCTCAGTTGCCTCACTTCATTTTAGTTGATCAGGCTCAGTTGCATCACTTCACTTCAACTGATTCTGCTCACTTAACTAGATTCACTTCAATTAATTGAGCTCACTTGCTTCACTTGACTTCAATTGATTAAGCTCAGTTGCTTCACTTCACTTCAATTGATTCAGCTCAGTTGCCTCACTTCATTTCAGTTGATCAGGCTCAGTTGCCTCACTTCACTTCAACTGATTCTGCTCACTTAACTAGATTCACTTCAATTAATTGAGCTCACTTGCTTCACTTCACTTTAACTAATTGAGCTCACTTGCTTCGCTTGACTTTAATTGATTGAGCTCAGTTGCTTCACTTCAGTTCAATTGATTCAGCTCAGTTGCCTCACTTCATTTCAGTTGATTAGGCTCAGTTGCCTCACTTCATTTTAGTTGATCAGGCTCAGTTGCATCACTTCACTTCAACTGATTCTGCTCACTTAACTAGATTCACTTCAATTAATTGAGCTCACTTGCTTCACTTGACTTCAATTGATTAAGCTCAGTTGCTTCACTTCACTTCAATTGATTCAGCTCAGTTGCCTCACTTCATTTCAGTTGATCAGGCTCAGTTGCCTCACTTCACTTCAACTGATTCTGCTCACTTAACTAGATTCACTTCAATTAATTGAGCTCACTTGCTTCACTTGACTTCAATTGATTAAGCTTAGTTGCTTCACTTCACTTCAAGTAATTGGACTCACTTTGTTAGCGTCACCTCAACTGATAACGCTCACCTTAGTAGCTTCACTTCAACTAATAGAGCTCACTTGCTTCACTTCACTACAATTGATTAAGCACAGTTGCCTCACTTCAATTCAGCTGATTAAGCTCAGTTGCCTCACTTCACCTCAACTGATAACGCTTACTTAACTAGCTTCACTTCAACTAATTGAGCTCACTTGCTTCACTTGACTTCAATTGATTAAGCTCAGTTGCTTAACTTCACTTCAATTGATTCAGCTCAGTTGCCTCACTTCATTTCAGTTGATTAGGCTCAGTTGCCTCACTTCACTTCAACTGATTCTGCTCACTTAACTAGATTCACTTCAATTAATTGAGCTCACTTGCTTCACTTGACTTCAATTGATTAAGCTTAGTTGCTTCACTTCACTTCAAGTAATTGGACTCACTTTGTTAGCGTCACCTCAACTGATAACGCTCACCTTACTAGCTTCACTTCAACTAATAGAGCTCACTTGCTTCACTTCACTACAATTGATTAAGCTCAGTTGCCTCACTTCAATTCAGCTGATTAAGCTCAGTTGCCTCACTTCACCTCAACTGATAACGCTTACTTAACTAGCTTCACTTCAACTAATTGAGCTCACTTGCTTCACTTGACTTCAATTGATTAAGCTCAGTTGCTTAACTTCACTTCAATTGATTCAGCTCAGTTGCCTCACTTCATTTCAGTTGATCAGGCTCAGTTGCCTCACTTCACTTCAACTGATTCTGCTCACTTAACTAGATTCACTTCAATTAATTGAGCTCACTTGCTTCACTTGACTTCAATTGATTAAGCTTAGTTGCTTCACTTCACTTCAAGTAATTGGACTGACTTTGTTAGCGTCACCTCAACTGATAACGCTCACCTTACTAGCTTCACTTCAACTAATAGAGCTCACTTGCTTCACTTCACTACAATTTATTAAGCTCAGTTGCCTCACTTCACCTCAACTGATAACGCTTACTTAACTAGCTTCACTTCAACTAATTGAGCTCACTTGCTTCACTTGACTTCAATTGATTAAGCTCAGTTGCTTAACTTCACTTCAATTGATTCAGCTCAGTTGCCTCACTTCATTTCAGTTGATTAGGCTCAGTTGCCTCACTTCACTTCAACTGATTCTGCTTACTTAACTAGCTTTACTTCAACTAATTGAGCTCACTTGCTAAACTTCACTACAATTGAATAAGCTCAGTTGCCTCACTTCAATTCAGCTGATTAAGCTCAGTTGCCTCACTTCACTTCAACTGATTCTGCTCACTTAACTAGCTTCACTTCTACTAATTGAGCTCATTTGCTTCACTTCACTTCACTTCAATTGATTCAGCTTAGTTGCTTAACTTCACTTCAACTAATTGGACTCACTTTGTTAGCGTCACCTCAACTGATAACGCTCACTTAACTAGCTTCACTTTAACTAATTGAGCTAAGTTGCTTCACTTCAGTTCAATTGATTCAGCTCAGTTGCCTCATTTCACTTCAATTGATTAGGCTCAGTTTCCTCACTTCACTTCAACTGATTCTGCTCACTTAACTAGCTTCACTTCAACTAATTGAGCTCACTTGCTTTATTTGACTTCAATTAATTAAGCTCAGTTGCTTCACTTCTATTCAGCTGAGTAAGCTCAGTTGCCTCACTTCACCTCAACCGATAACGCTCACTTAACTAGCTTCACTTCTACTAATTGAGCTAAGTTGCCTCACTTCACTTCAACTGAGTCTGCTCACTTAACTAGCTTCACTTCAACTAATTGAGCTAACTTGCTTCACTTGACTTCAATTGATTAAGCTCAGTTGCTTCACTTCACTTCAATTGATTCAGCTCACTTAACTAGATTCACTTCAATTAATTGAGCTCACTTGCTTCACTTGACTTCAATTGATTAAGCTTAGTTGCTTCACTTCACTTCAAGTAATTGGACTCACTTTGTTAGCGTCACCTCAACTGATAACGCTCACCTTACTAGCTTCACTTCAACTAATAGAGCTCACTTGCTTAACTTCACTACAATTGATTAAGCTCAGTTGCCTCACTTCAATTCAGTTGATTAAGCTCAGTTGTCTCACTTCACCTCAACTGATAACGCTCACTTAACTTGCTTCACTTCAACTAATTGAGCTAAGTTGCTTCACTTCAGTTCAATTGATTCAGCTCAGTTGCCTCATTTCACTTCAATTGATTGAGCTCAGTTTCTTCACGTCACTTCAACTAATTTTGCTCACTTAACTAGCTTCACTCCAACTAATTGAGCTCACTTGCTTCACGTGACTTCAATTGATTAAGCTCAGTTGCTTCACTTCACTTCAAGTAATTGGACTCACTTTGTTAGCGTCACCTCAACTGATAACGCTCACCTTACTAGCTTCACTTCAACTAATTGAGCTCACTTGCTTCATTTGACTTCAATTGATTATGCTCAGTTGCTTAACTTCACTTCAATTGATTCAGCTCAGTTGCCACACTTCATTTCAGTTGATTAGGCTCAGTTGTCTCACTTCACTTCAACTGATTCTGCTCAGTTAACTAGCTTCACTTCAACTAATTGAGCTCAGTTGCTTCACTTCACTTGAACTGATAGAGCTCACTTGCTTCACTTCACTACAATTGATTAAGCTCAGTTGCTTCACTTCACTTCAATTGATTCAGCTCAGTTGCCTCACTTTATTTCAGTTGATTAGGCTCAGTTGCCTCACTTCACTTCAACTGATTCTGCTTACTTAACTAGCTTTACTTCAACTAATTGAGCTCACTTGCTTCACTTGACTTCAATTGATTAAGCTCAGTTGCTTCACTTCACTTCAACTAATTGGACTCACTTTGTTAGCGTCACCACAACTGATAACGCTCACTTAACTAGCTTCACTTTAACTAATAGAGCTCACTTGCTTCACTTGACTTCAATTGATTAAGCTCAGTTGCTTAACTTCACTTCAATTGATTCAGCTCAGTTGCCTCACTTCATTTCAGTTGATTAGGCTCAGTTGCCTCACTTCACTTCAACTGATTCTGCTTACTTAACTAGCTTTACTTCAACTAATTGAGCTCACTTGCTTCACTTGACTTCAATTGATTAAGCTCAGTTGCTTAACTTCACTTCAATTGATTCAGCTCAGTTGCCTCACTTCATTTCAGTTGATTAGGCTCAGTTGCCTCACTTCACTTCAACTGATTCTGCTTACTTAACTAGCTTTACTTCAACTAATTGAGCTCACTTGCTTCACTTGACTTCAATTGATTAAGCTCAGTTGCTTCACTTCACTTCAACTAATTGGACTCACTTTGTTAGCGTCACCACAACTGATAACGCTCACTTAACTAGCTTCACTTTAACTAATTGAGCTAAGTTGCTTCACTTCAGTTCAATTGATTCAGCTCAGTTGCCTCATTTCACTTCAATTGATTGAGCTCAGTTTCTTCACTTCACTTCAACTAATTGAGCTCACTTGCTTCACTACACTTCAATTGGTTCAGTTCAGTTGCCTCACTTCACTTCAATTGATTAGGCTCAGTTGCCTCACTTCACTTCAACTGATTAAGCTCAGTTGCCTCACTTCACGTCAACTGATAACGCTCACTTAACTAGCTTCACTTCTACTAATTGAACTCAGTTGCCTCACTTTACTTCAATTGATTAGGATCAGTTACCTCACTTCACTTCAACCGATTCTGCTCACTTAACTAGCTTCACTTCAATCAATTGAGCTCACTTGCTTCACTTAACTTCAATTGATTAATCTCAGTTGCTTCACTTCACTTCAATTGATTCAGCTCAGTTGCCTCACTTCATTTCAGTTGATCAGGCTCAGTTGCCTCACTTCACTTCAACTAATTCTGCTCACTTAATTAGATTCACTTTAACTAATAGAGCTCACTTGCTTCACTTGACTTCAATTGATTAAGCTCAGTTGCTTAACTTCACTTCAATTGATTCAGCTCAGTTGCCTCACTTCATTTCAGTTGATCAGGCTCAGTTGCCTCACTTCACTTCAACTGATTCTGCTCACTTAACTAGATTCACTTCAATTAATTGAGCTCACTTGCTTCACTTGACTTCAATTGATTAAGCTTAGTTGCTTAACTTCACTTCAATTGATTCAGCTCAGTTGCCTCACTTCATTTCAGTTGATTAGGCTCAGTTGCCTCACTTCACTTCAACTGATTCTGCTTACTTAACTAGCTTTACTTCAACTAATTGAGCTCACTTGCTTCACTTGACTTCAATTGATTAAGCTCAGTTGCTTCACTTCACTTCAACTAATTGGACTCACTTTGTTAGCGTCACCTCAACTGATAACGCTCACTTAACTAGCTTTACTTGAACTAATAGAGCTCACTTGCTTCACTTCACTTAAATTGATTAAGCGCAGTTGCCTCACTTCAATTCAGCTGATTAAGCTCAGTTGCCTTACTTCACCTCAACTGATAACGCTCACTTAACTTGCTTCACTTCAACTAATTGAGCTCAGTTGCTTCACTTCAGTTCAATTGATTCAGCTCAGTTGCCTCATTTCACTTCAATTGATTAGGCTCAGTTTCTTCACTTCACTTCAACTGATTCTGCTCACTTAACTAGCTTCACTTCAACTAATTGAACTCAGTTGCTTCACTTCACTTCAATTGATTCAGCTCACTTAACTACCTGTACTTCAACTAATTGAGCTCACTTGCTTCACTTGACTTAAATTGATGAAGCTGAGTTGCTTAACTTCACTTCAATTGATTCAGCTCAGTTGCCTCACTTCATTTCAGTTGATTAGGCTCAGTTGTCTCACTTCACTTCAACTGATTCTGCTCACTTAACTAGCTTCACTTCTACTAATTGAGCTCAGTTGCTTCACTTCACTTTAATCTATTCAGCTTAGTTGTCTCACTTCACTTCAATTGATTAGGCTCAGTTTCCTCACTTCACTTCAACTGATTCTGCTCACTTAACTAGCTTCACTTCAACTAATTGAGCTCACTTGCTTCACTTGACTTGAATTGATTAAGCTCAGTTGCTTCACTTCACTTCAATTGATTCAGCTTAGTTGCCTCACTTCATTTCAGTTGATCAGGCTCAGTTGCCTCACTTCACTTCAACTGATTCTGCTCACTTAACTAGATTCACTTCAATTAATTGAGCTCACTTGCTTCACTTGACTTCAATTGATTAAGCTTAGTTGCTTCACTTCACTTCAAGTAATTGGACTTACTTTGTTAGCGTCACCTCAACTGATAACGCTCACCTTACTAGCTTCACTTCAACTAATAGAGCTCACTTGCTTCACTTCACTACAATTGATTAAGCTCAGTTGCCTCACTTCAATTCAGCTGATTAAGCTCAGTTGCCTCACTTCACCTCAAATGATAACGCTCACTTAACTTGCTTCACTTCAACTAATTGAGCTAAGTTGCTTCACTTCAGTTCAATTGATTCAGCTCAGTGGCCTCATTTCACTTCAATTGATTGAGCTCAGTTTCTTCACTTCACTTCAACTGATTCTGCTCACTTAACTAGCTTCACTTCAACTAATTGAGCTCACTTGCTTCACGTGACTTCAATTGATTAAGCTCAGTTGCTTCACTTCACTTCAAGTAATTGAACTCACTTTGTTAGCGTCACCTCAACTGATAACGCTCACCTTACTAGCTTCACTTCAACTAATTGAGCTCACTTGCTTCATTTGACTTCAATTGATTAAGCTCAGTTGCTTAACTTCACTTCAATTGATTCAGCTCAGTTGCCTCACTTCATTTCAGTTGATTAGGCTCAGTTGTCTCACTTCACTTCAACTGATTCTGCTCACTTAACTAGCTTCACTTCAACTAATTGAGTTCAGTTGCTTCACTTCACTTGAACTGATAGAGCTCACTTGCTTCACTTCACTACAACTGATTAAGCTCAGTTGCTTCACTTCACTTCTATTGATACAGCTCAGTTAACTCACTTTATTTCAGTTGATTAGGCTCAGTTGCCTCACTTCACTTCAACTGATTCTGCTCACTTAACTAGATTCACTTCAACTAATTGAGCTCACTTGCTTCACTTTACTACAATTGATTAAGCTCAGTTGCCTCACTTCACCTCAACTGATAACGCTCACTTAACTAGCTTCACTTCTACTAATTCAGCTAAGTTGCCTCACTTCACTTCAACTGAGTCTGCTCACTTAACTAGCTTCACTTAAACTAATTGAGCTCACTTGCTTCACTTGACTTCAATTGATTAAGCTCAGTTGCTTCACTTCAGTTCAATTGATTCAGCTCAGTTGCCTCACTTCACTTCAATTGATTAGGCTCAGTTTCCTCACTTCACTTCAACCGATTCTGCTCACTTAACTAGCTTCACTTCAATCAATTGAGCTCACTTGCTTCACTTAACTTCAATTGATTAAGCTCAGTTGCTTCACTTCCCTTCAACTAATTGGACTCACCTTGTTAGCGTCACCTCAACTGATAACGCTCACTTAACTAGCTTCACTTGAACTAATAGAGCTCACTTGCTTCACTTCACTTAAATTGATTAAGCTCAGTTGCCTCACTTCAATTCAGCTAATTAAGCTCAGTTGCCTCACTTCACCTCAACTGATAACGCTCACTTAACTTGCTTCACTTCAACTAATTGAGCTAAGTTGCTTCACTTCAGTTCAATTGATTCAGCTCAGTTGCCTCACTTTACTTCAATTGATTAGGCTCAGTTTCCTCACTTCACTTCAACCGATTCTGCTCACTTAACTAGCTTCACTTCAATCAATTGAGCTCACTTGCTTCACTTAACTTCAATTGATTAAGCTCAGTTGCTACACTTCCCTTCAACTAATTGGACTCACTTTGTTAGCGTCACCTCAACTGATAACGCTCACTTAACTAGCTTCACTTGAACTAATAGAGCTCACTTGCTTCACTTCACTTAAATTGATTAAGCTCAGTTGCATCACTTCAATTCAGGTAATTAAGCTCAGTTGCCTCACTTCACCTCAACTGATAACGCTCACTTAACTTGCTTCACTTCAACTAATTGAGCTAAGTTGCTTCACTTCAGTTCAATTGATTCAGCTCAGTTGCCTCATTTCACTTCAATTGATTGAGCTCAGTTTCTTCACTTCACTTCAACTGAATCTGCTCACTTAACTAGCTTCACTTCAACTAATTGAGCTCACTTGCTTCAGTGACTTCAATTGATTAAGCTCAGTTGCTTCAATTCACTTCAAGTAATTGGACTCACTTTGTTAGCGTCACCACAACTGATAACGCTCACTTAACTAGCTTCACTTTAACTAATAGAGCTCACTTGCTAAACTTCACTACAATTGAATAAGCTCAGTTGCCTCACTTCAATTCAGCTGATTAAGCTCAGTTGCCTCACTTCACCTCAACTGATTCTGCTCACTTAACTAGCTTCACTTCAACTAATTGAGCTCAGTTGCTTCACTTCACTTAAACTAATAGAGCTCACTTGCTTCACTTCACTACAATTGATTAAGCTCAGTTGCTTCACTTCACTTCAATTGATTCAGCTCAGTTGCCTCACTTCATTTCAGTTGATTAGGCTCAGTTGCCTCACTTCACTTCAACTGATTCTGCTTACTTAACTAGCTTTACTTCAACTAATTGAGCTCACTTGCTTCACTTCACTACAATTGATTAAGCTCAGTTGCCTCACTTCAATTCAGCTGATTAACCTCAGTTGCCTCACTTCACCTCAACTGATAACGCTTACTTAACTAGCTTCACTTCAACTAATTGAGCTCACTTGCTTCACTTGACTTCAATTGATTAAGCTCAGTTGCTTAACTTCACTTCAATTGATTCAGCTCAGTTGCCTCACTTCATTTCAGTTGATTAGGCTCAGTTGCCTCACTTCACTTCAACTGATTCTGCTCACTTAACTAGATTCACTTCAACTAATTGAGCTCACTTGCTTCACTTGACTTCAATTGATTAAGCTCAGTTGCTTCACTTTACTTCAAGTAATTGGCCGCACTTTGTTAGCGTCTCCTCAACTGATAACGCTCACCTTACTAACTTCACTTGAACCAATAGAGCTCAGTTGCTTCACTTCACTTCAATTGATTCAGCTCAGTTGCCCCACTTCATTTCAGTTGATTAGGCTCAGTTGCCTCACTTCACTTCAACTGATTCTGCTCACTTAACTAGATTCACTTCAACTAATTGAGCTCACTTGCTTCACTTGACTTCAATTGATTAGGCTCAGTTGCTTCACTTCACTTCAATTGATTAAGCTCATTTGCCTCACTTCATTTCAGTTGATTAGGCTCAGTTGCCTCACTTCACCTCAACTGATAACGCTCACTTAACTAGCTTCAGTTCTACTAATGGAGTTCACTTGCTTCACTTCACTTCAACTAATTGAGCTCACTTGCTTCACTTGACTTCAATTGATTAAGCTCAGTTGCTTCACTTTACTTCAAGTAATTGGCCGCACTTTGTTAGCGTCTCCTCAACTGATAACGCTCACCTTACTAACTTCACTTGAACCAATAGAGCTCAGTTGCTTCACTTCACTTCAATTGATTCAGCTCAGTTGCCCCACTTCATTTCAGTTGATTAGGCTCAGTTGCCTCACTTCACTTCAACTGATTCTGCTCACTTAACTAGATTCACTTCAACTAATTGAGCTCACTTGCTTCACTTGACTTCAATTGATTAGGCTCAGTTGCTTCACTTCACTTCAATTGATTAAGCTCATTTGCCTCACTTCATTTCAGTTGATTAGGCTCAGTTGCCTCACTTCACCTCAACTGATAACGCTCACTTAACTAGCTTCAGTTCTACTAATGGAGTTCACTTGCTTCACTTCACTTCAACTAATTGAGCTCACTTGCTTCAATTGACTTCAATTGATTAAGCTCAGTTACCTCACTTCACTTCAACTAATTGGACTCACTTTGTTAGCGTCACCTCAACTGATAACGCTCACCTTACTAGCTTCACTTCAACTAATTGAGCTCACTTGCTTCATTTGACTTCAATTGATTAAGCTCAGTTGCTTAACTTCACTTCAATTGATTAAGCTCATTTGCCTCACTTCATTTCAGTTGATTAGGCTCAGTTGCCTCACTTCACCTCAACTGATAACGCTCACTTAACTAGCTTCAGTTCTACTAATGGAGTTCACTTGCTTCACTTCACTTCAACTAATTGAGCTCACTTGCTTCAATTGACTTCAATTGATTAAGCTCAGTTACCTCACTTCACTTCAACTAATTGGACTCACTTTGTTAGCGTCACCACAACTGATAACGCTCACTTAACTAGCTTCACTTTAACTAATAGAGCTCACTTGCTAAACTTCACTACAATTGAATAAGCTCAGTTGCCTCACTTCAATTCAGCTGATTAAGCTCAGTTGCCTCACTTCACCTCAACTGATTCTGCTCACTTAACTAGCTTCACTTCAACTAATTGAGCTCAGTTGCTTCACTTCACTTGAACTAATAGAGCTCACTTGCTTCACTTCACTACAATTGATTAAGCTCAGTTGCTTCACTTCACTTCAATTGATTCAGCTCAGTTGCCTCACTTCATTTCAGTTGATTAGGCTCAGTTGCCTCACTTCACTTCAACTGATTCTGCTTACTTAACTAGCTTTACTTCAACTAATTGAGCTCACTTGCTTCAATTGACTTCAATTGATTAAGCTCAGTTACCTCACTTCACTTCAACTAATTGGACTCACTTTGTTAGCGTCACCACAACTGATAACGCTCACTTAACTAGCTTCACTTTAACTAATAGAGCTCACTTGCTAAACTTCACTACAATTGAATAAGCTCAGTTGCCTCACTTCAATTCAGCTGATTAAGCTCAGTCGCCTCACTTCACCTCAACTGATTCTGCTCACTTAACTAGCTTCACTTCAACTAATTGAGCTCAGTTGCTTCACTTCACTTGAACTAATAGAGCTCACTTGCTTCACTTCACTACAATTGATTAAGCTCAGTTGCTTCACTTCACTTCAATTGATTCAGCTCAGTTGCCTCACTTCATTTCAGTTGATTAGGCTCAGTTGCCTCACTTCACTTCAACTGATTCTGCTTACTTAACTAGCTTTACTTCAACTAATTGAGCTCACTTGCTTCACTTCACTACAATTGATTAAGCTCAGTTGCCTCACTTCAATTCAGCTGATTAAGCTCAGTTGCCTCACTTCACCTCAACTGATAACGCTTACTTAACTAGCTTCACTTCAACTAATTGAGCTCACTTGCTTCACTTGACTTAAATTGATTAAGCTCAGTTGCTTCAGTTCACTTCAATTGATTCAGCTCAGTTGCCTCACTTCATTTCAGTTGATTAGGCTCAGTTGCCTCACTTCACTTCAACTGATTCTGCTCACTTAACTAGATTCACTTCAACTAATTGAGCTCACTTGCTTCACTTGACTTCAATTGATTAAGCTCAGTTGCTTCACTTCACTTCAAGTAATAGGACGCACTTTGTTAGCGTCTTCTCAACTGATAACGCTCACCTTACTAGCTTCACTTGAACCAATAGAGCTCACTTGCTTCACTTCACTACAATTGATTAAGCTCAGTTACCTCACTTCACCTCAACTGATAACGCTCACTTAACTAGCTTCACTTGAACTAATAGAGCTCACTTGCTTCACTTCAACTAATTGAGCTCACTTGCTTCATTTGACTTCAATTGATTAAGCTCAGTTGCTTAACTTCACTTCAATTGATTAAGCTCATTTGCCTCACTTCATTTCAGTTGATTAGGCTCAGTTGCCTCACTTCACCTCAACTGATAACGCTCACTTAACTAGCTTCAGTTCTACTAATGGAGTTCACTTGCTTCACTTCACTTCAACTAATTGAGCTCACTTGCTTCAATTGACTTCAATTGATTAAGCTCAGTTACCTCACTTCACTTCAACTAATTGGACTCACTTTGTTAGCGTCACCACAACTGATAACGCTCACTTAACTAGCTTCACTTTAACTAATAGAGCTCACTTGCTAAACTTCACTACAATTGAATAAGCTCAGTTGCCTCACTTCAATTCAGCTGATTAAGCTCAGTTGCCTCACTTCACCTCAACTGATTCTGCTCACTTAACTAGCTTCACTTCAACTAATTGAGCTCAGTTGCTTCACTTCACTTGAACTAATAGAGCTCACTTGCTTCACTTCACTACAATTGATTAAGCTCAGTTGCTTCACTTCACTTCAATTGATTCAGCTCAGTTGCCTCACTTCATTTCAGTTGATTAGGCTCAGTTGCCTCACTTCACTTCAACTGATTCTGCTTACTTAACTAGCTTTACTTCAACTAATTGAGCTCACTTGCTTCAATTGACTTCAATTGATTAAGCTCAGTTACCTCACTTCACTTCAACTAATTGGACTCACTTTGTTAGCGTCACCACAACTGATAACGCTCACTTAACTAGCTTCACTTTAACTAATAGAGCTCACTTGCTAAACTTCACTACAATTGAATAAGCTCAGTTGCCTCACTTCAATTCAGCTGATTAAGCTCAGTCGCCTCACTTCACCTCAACTGATTCTGCTCACTTAACTAGCTTCACTTCAACTAATTGAGCTCAGTTGCTTCACTTCACTTGAACTAATAGAGCTCACTTGCTTCACTTCACTACAATTGATTAAGCTCAGTTGCTTCACTTCACTTCAATTGATTCAGCTCAGTTGCCTCACTTCATTTCAGTTGATTAGGCTCAGTTGCCTCACTTCACTTCAACTGATTCTGCTTACTTAACTAGCTTTACTTCAACTAATTGAGCTCACTTGCTTCACTTCACTACAATTGATTAAGCTCAGTTGCCTCACTTCAATTCAGCTGATTAAGCTCAGTTGCCTCACTTCACCTCAACTGATAACGCTTACTTAACTAGCTTCACTTCAACTAATTGAGCTCACTTGCTTCACTTGACTTAAATTGATTAAGCTCAGTTGCTTCAGTTCACTTCAATTGATTCAGCTCAGTTGCCTCACTTCATTTCAGTTGATTAGGCTCAGTTGCCTCACTTCACTTCAACTGATTCTGCTCACTTAACTAGATTCACTTCAACTAATTGAGCTCACTTGCTTCACTTGACTTCAATTGATTAAGCTCAGTTGCTTCACTTCACTTCAAGTAATAGGACGCACTTTGTTAGCGTCTTCTCAACTGATAACGCTCACCTTACTAGCTTCACTTGAACCAATAGAGCTCACTTGCTTCACTTCACTACAATTGATTAAGCTCAGTTACCTCACTTCACCTCAACTGATAACGCTCACTTAACTAGCTTCACTTGAACTAATAGAGCTCACTTGCTTCACTTCACTACAATTGATTAAGCTCAGTTGCTTCACTTCACTTCAATTGATTCAGCTCAGTTGCCCCACTTCATTTCAGTTGATTAGGCTCAGTTGCCTCACTTCACTTCAACTGATTCTGCTCACTTAACTAGATTCACTTCAACTAATTGAGCTCACTTGCTTCACTTGACTTCAATTGATTAGGCTCAGTTGCTTCACTTCACTTCAAGTAATTGGACTCACTTTGTTAGCGTCACCTCAACTGATAACGCTCACCTTACTAGCTTCACTTCAACTAATTGAGCTCACTTGCTTCACTTCACTACAATTGATTAAGCTCAGTTGCTTCACTTCACTTCAATTGATTCAGCTCAGTTGCCCCACTTCATTTCAGTTGATTAGGCTCAGTTGCCTCACTTCACTTCAACTGATTCTGCTCACTTAACTAGATTCACTTCAACTAATTGAGCTCACTTGCTTCACTTGACTTCAATTGATTAAGCTCAGTTGCTTAACTTCACTTCAATTGATTCAGCTCATTTGCCTCACTTCATTTCTGTTGATTAGGCTCAGTTGCCTCACATCACCTCAACTGATAACGCTCACTTAACTAGCTTCACTTCAACTAATTGAGCTCACTTGCTTCACTTGACTTGAATTGATTAAGCTCAGTTGCTTCACTTCACTTCAATTGATTCAGCTCAGTTGCCTCACTTCATTTCAGTTGATTAGGCTCAGTTGCGTCACTTTACTTCAACTGATTCTGCTCACTTAACTAGATTCACTTCAACTAATTGAGCTCACTTGCTTCACTTGACTTCAATTGATTAAGCTCAGTTGCTTCACTTCACTTCAAGTAATTGGACGCACTTTGTTAGCGTCTCCTCAACTGATAACGCTCACTTAACTAGCTTCACTTGAACTAATAGAGCTCACTTGCTTCACTTCACTACAATTGATTAAGCTCAGTTGCTTCACTTCACTTCAATTGATTCAGCTCAGTTGCCCCACTTCATTTCAGTTGATTAGGCTCAGTTGCCTCACTTCACTTCAACTGATTCTGCTCACTTAACTAGATTCACTTCAACTAATTGAGCTCACTTGCTTCACTTGACTTCAATTGATTAGGCTCAGTTGCTTCACTTCACTTCAAGTAATTGGACTCACTTTGTAAGCGTCATCTCAACTGATAACGCTCACCTTACTAGCTTCACTAGAACTAATAGAGCGCACTTGCTTCACTTCACTACAATTGATTAAGCTCAGTTGCTTCACTTCACTTCAATTGATTCAGCTCAGTTGCCCCACTTCATTTCAGTTGATTAGGCTCAGTTGCCTCACTTCACTTCAACTGATTCTGCTCACTTAACTAGATTCACTTCAACTAATTGAGCTCACTTGCTTCACTTGACTTCAATTGATTAGGCTCAGTTGCTTCACTTCACTTCAACTAATTGAGCTCACTTGCTTCACTTGACTTCAATTGATTCAGCTCAGTTGCCTCACTTCACTTCAACTAATTGGACTCACTTTGTTAGCGTCACCTCAACTGATAACGCTCACTTAACTAGCTTCACTTCAACTAATAGAGTTCACTTGCTTTACTTCACTTCAGTTGATTCAGCTCAGTTACCTCACTTCACTTCAACTGATTATGCTCAGTTGCCTCCCTTCACCTCAACTGATAACGCTTACTTAACAAGCCTCACTTCAACTAATTGAGCTCACTTGCTTCACTTGACTTAAATTGATTAAGCTCAGTTGCCTCACTTCACTTCAACTAATTGGACTCACTTTGTTAGCGTCACCTCAACTGATAACGCTCACTTAACTAGCTTCACTTCAACTAATAGAGCTCACTTGCTTCACTTCACTTCAGTTGATTCAGCTCAGTTACCTCACTTCACTTCAATTGATTAGGCTCAGTTGCCGCACTTCACTTCAACTGATTATGCTCAGTTGCCTCACTTCAGCTCAACTGATAACGCTTACTTAACAAGCCTCACTTCAACTAATTGAGCTTACTTGCTTCACTTGACTTAAATTGATTAAGCTCAGTTGCCTCACTTCACTTCAACTAATTGGACTCACTTTGTTAGCGTCACCTCAACTGATAACGCTCACTTAACTAGCTTCACTTCAACTAATAGAGTTCACTTGCTTTACTTCACTACAATTGATTAAGCTCAGTTGCGTCACTTCAATTCAGTTGATTAAGCTCAGTTGCCTCACTTCACCTCAACTGATAACGCTCACTTAACTAGCTTCACTTCAACTAATAGAGTTCACTTGCTTTACTTCACTACAATTGATTAAGCTCAGTTGCGTCACTTCAATTCAGTTGATTAAGCTCAGTTGCCTCACTTCACCTCAACTGATAACGCTCACTTAACTAGCTTCACTTCAACTAATTGAGCTCACTTGCTTCACTTGACTTAAATTGATTAAGCTCAGTTGCCTCACTTCACTTCAAGTAATTGGACTCACTTAGTTAGCGTCACCTCAACTGATAACGCTCACCTTACTAGCTTCACTTCAACTAATTGAGCTCACTTGCTTCATTTGACTTCAATTGATTAAGCTCAGTTGCTTAACTTTACTTCAATTGATTCAGCTCATTTGCCTCACTTCATTTCAGTTGATAAGGCTCAGTTGCCTCACTTCACCTCAACTGATAACGCTCACTTAACTAGCTTCAGTTCTACTAATGGAGTTCACTTGCTTCACTTCACTTCAACTAATTGAGCTCACTTGCTTCACTTGACTTCAATTGATTCAGCTCAGTTACCTCACTTCACTTCAATATATTAGGCTCAGTTGCCGCACTTCACTTCAACTGATTATGCTCAGTTGCCTCCCTTCACCTCAACTGATAACGCTTACTTAACAAGCCTCACTTCAACTAATTGAGCTCACTTGCTTCACTTGACTTAAATTGATTAAGCTCAGTTGCCTCACTTCACTTCAACTAATTGGACTCACTTTGTTAGCGTCACCTCAACTGATAACGCTCACTTAACTAGATTCACTTCAATTAATTGAGCTCACTTGCTTCACTTGACTTCAATTGATTAAGCTCAGTTGCTTCACTTCACTTCAATTGATTCGGCTCAGTTGCCTCACTTCATTTCAGTTGATCAGGCTCAGTTGCCTCACTTCACTTCAACTGATTCTGCTCACTTAACTAGATTCACTTCAATTAATTGAGCTCACTTGCTTCACTTGACTTCAATTGATTAAGCTTAGTTGCTTCACTTCACTTCAAGTAATTGGACTCACTTTGTTAGCGTCACCTCAACTGATAACGCTCACCTTACTAGCTTCACTTCAACTAATAGAGCTCACTTGCTTCACTTCACTACAATTGATTAAGCTCAGTTGCCTCACTTCAATTCAGCTGATTAAGCTCAGTTGCCTCACTTCACCTCAACTGATAACGCTTACTTAACTAGCTTCACTTCAACTAATTGAGCTCACTTGCTTCACTTGACTTCAATTGATTAAGCTCAGTTGCTTAACTTCACTTCAATTGATTCAGCTCAGTTGCCTCACTTCATTTCAGTTGATTAGGCTCAGTTGCCTCACTTCACTTCAACTGATTCTGCTTACTTAACTAGCTTTACTTCAACTAATTGAGGTCACTTGCTTCAATTGACTTCAATTGATTAAGCTCAGTTACCTCACTTCACTTCAACTAATTGGACTCACTTTGTTAGCGTCACCACAACTGATAACGCTCACTTAACTAGCTTCACTTTAACTAATAGAGCTCACTTGCTAAACTTCACTACAATTGAATAAGCTCAGTTGCCTCACTTCAATTCAGCTGATTAAGCTCAGTTGCCTCACTTCACCTCAACTGATTCTGCTCACTTAACTAGCTTCACTTCAACTAATTGAGCTCAGTTGCTTCACTTCACTTGAACTAATAGAGCTCACTTGCTTCACTTCACTACAATTGATTAAGCTCAGTTGCTTCACTTCACTTCAATTGATTCAGCTCACTTGCCTCACTTCATTTCAGTTGATTAGGCTCAGTTGCCTCACTTCACTTCAACTGATTCTGCTTACTTAACTAGCTTTACTTCAACTAATTGAGCTCACTTGCTTCACTTCACTACAATTGATTAAGCTCAGTTGCCTCACTTCAATTCAGCTGATTAAGCTCAGTTGCCTCACTTCACCTCAACTGATAACGCTTACTTAACTAGCTTCACTTCAACTAATTGAGCTCACTTGCTTCACTTGACTTAAATTGATTAAGCTCAGTTGCTTCAGTTCACTTCAATTGATTCAGCTCAGTTGCCTCACTTCATTTCAGTTGATTAGGCTCAGTTGCCTCACTTCACTTCAACTGATTCTGCTCACTTAACTAGATTCACTTCAACTAATTGAGCTCACTTGCTTCACTTGACTTCAATTGATTAAGCTCAGTTGCTTCACTTCACTTCAAGTAATAGGACGCACTTTGTTAGCGTCTCCTGAACTGATAACGCTCACCTTACTAGCTTCACTTGAACCAATAGAGCTCACTTGCTTCACTTCACTACAATTGATTAAGCTCAGTTACCTCACTTCACCTCAACTGATAACGCTCACCTTACTAGCTTCACTTCAACTAATAGAGCTCACTTGCTTCACTTCACTACAATTGATTAAGCTCAGTTGCTTCACTTCACCTCAATTGATTCAGCTCACTTGCCTCACTTCAATTCAGTTGATTAGGCTCAGTTGCCTCACTTCACTTCAACTGATTCTGCTTACTTAACTAGCTTTACTTCAACTAATTGAGCTCACTTGCTTCACTTCACTACAATTGATTAAGCTCAGTTGCCTCACTTCAATTCAGCTGATTAAGCTCAGTTGCCTCACTTCACCTCAACTGATAACGCTTACTTAACTAGCTTCACTTCAACTAATTGAGCTCACTTGCTTCACTTGACTTAAATTGATTAAGCTCAGTTGCTTCAGTTCACTTCAATTGATTCAGCTCAGTTGCCTCACTTCATTTCAGTTGATTAGGCTCAGTTGCCTCACTTCAC
This sequence comes from Bombylius discolor, assembly GCA_939192795.1. Classification (NCBI taxonomy): domain Eukaryota; kingdom Metazoa; phylum Arthropoda; class Insecta; order Diptera; family Bombyliidae; genus Bombylius; species Bombylius discolor. The sequence continues at coordinate 21,767,771 of OW584241.1, read as the reverse complement.
TTCAACTGATTCTGCTCACTTAACTAGATTCACTTCAACTAATTGAGCTCACTTGCTTCACTTGACTTCAATTGATTAAGCTCAGTTGCTTCACTTCACCTCAAGTAATAGGACGCACTTTGTTAGCGTCTCCTCAACTGATAACGCTCACCTTACTAGCTTCACTTGAACCAATAGAGCTCACTTGCTTCACTTCACTACAATTGATTAAGCTCAGTTACCTCACTTCACCTCAACTGATAACGCTCACTTAACTAGCTTCACTTGAACTAATAGAGCTCACTTGCTTCACTTCACTACAATTGATTAAGCTCAGTTGCTTCACTTCACTTCAATTGATTCAGCTCAGTTGCCCCACTTCATTTCAGTTGATTAGGCTCAGTTGCCTCACTTCACTTCAACTGATTCTGCTCACTTAACTAGATTCACTTTAACTAATTGAGCTCACTTGCTTCACTTGACTTCAATTGATTAGGCTCAGTTGCTTCACTTCACTTCAAGTAATTGGACTCACTTTGTTAGCGTCACCTCAACTGATAACGCTCACCTTACTAGCTTCACTTCAACTAATTGAGCTCACTTGCTTCATTTGACTTCAATTGATTAAGCTCAGTTGCTTAACTTCACTTCAATTGATTCAGCTCATTTGCCTCACTTCATTTCTGTTGATTAGGCTCAGTTGCCTCACTTCACCTCAACTGATAACGCTCACTTAACTAGCTTCACTTCAACTAATTGAGCTCACTTGCTTCACTTGACTTAAATTGATTAAGCTCAGTTGCTTCACTTCACTTCAATTGATTCAGCTCAGTTGCCTCACTTCATTTCAGTTGATTAGGCTCAGTTGCGTCACTTTACTTCAACTGATTCTGCTCACTTAACTAGATTCACTTCAACTAATTGAGCTCACTTGCTTCACTTGACTTCAATTGATTAAGCTCAGTTGCTTCACTTCACTTCAAGTAATTGGACGCACTTTGTTAGCGTCTCCTCAACTGATAACGCTCACCTTACTAGCTTAACTTGAACCAATAGAGCTCACTTGCTTCACTTCACTACAATTGATTAAGCTCAGTTACCTCACTTCACCTCAACTGATAACGCTCACTTAACTAGCTTCACTTGAACTAATAGAGCTCACTTGCTTCACTTCACTACAATTGATTAAGCTCAGTTGCTTCACTTCACTTCAATTGATTCAGCTCAGTTGCCCCACTTCATTTCAGTTGATTAGGCTCAGTTGCCTCACTTCAATTCAACTGATTCTGCTCACTTAACTAGATTCACTTCAACTAATTGAGCTCACTTGCTTCACTTGACTTCAATTGATTAGGCTCAGTTGCTTCACTTCACTTCAAGTAATTGGACTCACTTTGTAAGCGTCATCTCAACTGATAACGCTCACCTTACTAGCTTCACTAGAACTAATAGAGCGCACTTGCTTCACTTCACTACAATTGATTAAGCTCAGTTGCTTCACTTCACTTCAATTGATTCAGCTCAGTTGCCCCACTTCATTTCAGTTGATTAGGCTCAGTTGCCTCACTTCACTTCAACTGATTCTGCTCACTTAACTAGATTCACTTCAACTAATTGAGCTCACTTGCTTCACTTGACTTCAATTGATTAGGCTCAGTTGCTTCACTTCACTTCAACTAATTGAGCTCACTTGCTTCACTTGACTTCAATTGATTCAGCTCAGTTACCTCACTTCACTTCAATTGATTAGGCTCAGTTGCCGCACTTCACTTCAACTGATTATGCTCAGTTGCCTCCCTTCACCTCAACTGATAACGCTTACTTAACAAGCCTCACTTCAACTAATTGAGCTCACTTGCTTCACTTGACTTAAATTGATTAAGCTCAGTTGCCTCACTTCACTTCAACTAATTGGACTCACTTTGTTAGCGTCACCTCAACTGATAACGCTCACTTAACTAGCTTCACTTCAACTAATAGAGCTCACTTGCTTCACTTCACTTCAGTTGATTCAGCTCAGTTACCTCACTTCACTTCAATTGATTAGGCTCAGTTGCCGCACTTCACTTCAACTGATTATGCTCAGTTGCCTCACTTCAGCTCAACTGATAACGCTTACTTAACAAGCCTCACTTCAACTAATTGAGCTCACTTGCTTCACTTGACTTAAATTGATTAAGCTCAGTTGCCTCACTTCACTTCAACTAATTGGACTCACTTTGTTAGCGTCACCTCAACTGATAACGCTCACTTAACTAGCTTCACTTCAACTAATAGAGTTCACTTGCTTTACTTCACTACAATTGATTAAGCTCAGTTGCGTCACTTCAATTCAGTTGATTAAGCTCAGTTGCCTCACTTCACCTCAACTGATAACGCTCACTTAACTAGCTTCACTTCAACTAATAGAGTTCACTTGCTTTACTTCACTACAATTGATTAAGCTCAGTTGCGTCACTTCAATTCAGTTGATTAGGCTCAGTTGCCTCACTTCACCTCAACTGATAACGCTCACTTAACTAGCTTCACTTCAACTAATTGAGCTCACTTGCTTCACTTGACTTAAATTGATTAAGCTCAGTTGCCTCACTTCACTTCAAGTAATTGGACTCACTTAGTTAGCGTCACCTCAACTGATAACGCTCACCTTACTAGCTTCACTTCAACTAATTGAGCTCACTTGCTTCATTTGACTTCAATTGATTAAGCTCAGTTGCTTAACTTCACTTCAATTGATTCAGCTCATTTGCCTCACTTCATTTCAGTTGATTAGGCTCAGTTGCCTCACTTCACCTCAACTGATAACGCTCACTTAACTAGCTTCAGTTCTACTAATGGAGTTCACTTGCTTCACTTCACTTCAACTAATTGAGCTCACTTGCTTCACTTGACTTCAATTGATTCAGCTCAGTTACCTCACTTCACTTCAATATATTAGGCTCAGTTGCCGCACTTCACTTCAACTGATTATGCTCAGTTGCCTCCCTTCACCTCAACTGATAACGCTTACTTAACAAGCCTCACTTCAACTAATTGAGCTCACTTGCTTCACTTGACTTAAATTGATTAAGCTCAGTTGCCTCACTTCACTTCAACTAATTGGACTCACTTTGTTAGCGTCACCTCAACTGATAACGCTCACTTAACTAGATTCACTTCAATTAATTGAGCTCACTTGCTTCACTTGACTTCAATTGATTAAGCTCAGTTGCTTCACTTCACTTCAATTGATTCGGCTCAGTTGCCTCACTTCATTTCAGTTGATCAGGCTCAGTTGCCTCACTTCACTTCAACTGATTCTGCTCACTTAACTAGATTCACTTCAATTAATTGAGCTCACTTGCTTCACTTGACTTCAATTGATTAAGCTTAGTTGCTTCACTTCACTTCAAGTAATTGGACTCACTTTGTTAGCGTCACCTCAACTGATAACGCTCACCTTACTAGCTTCACTTCAACTAATAGAGCTCACTTGCTTCACTTCACTACAATTGATTAAGCTCAGTTGCCTCACTTCAATTCAGCTGATTAAGCTCAGTTGCCTCACTTCACCTCAACTGATAACGCTTACTTAACTAGCTTCACTTCAACTAATTGAGCTCACTTGCTTCACTTGACTTCAATTGATTAAGCTCAGTTGCTTAACTTCACTTCAATTGATTCAGCTCAGTTGCCTCACTTCATTTCAGTTGATTAGGCTCAGTTGCCTCACTTCACTTCAACTGATTCTGCTTACTTAACTAGCTTTACTTCAACTAATTGAGCTCACTTGCTTCAATTGACTTCAATTGATTAAGCTCAGTTACCTCACTTCACTTCAACTAATTGGACTCACTTTGTTAGCGTCACCACAACTGATAACGCTCACTTAACTAGCTTCACTTTAACTAATAGAGCTCACTTGCTAAACTTCACTACAATTGAATAAGCTCAGTTGCCTCACTTCAATTCAGCTGATTAAGCTCAGTTGCCTCACTTCACCTCAACTGATTCTGCTCACTTAACTAGCTTCACTTCAACTAATTGAGCTCAGTTGCTTCACTTCACTTGAACTAATAGAGCTCACTTGCTTCACTTCACTACAATTGATTAAGCTCAGTTGCTTCACTTCACTTCAATTGATTCAGCTCAGTTGCCTCACTTCATTTCAGTTGATTAGGCTCAGTTGCCTCACTTCACTTCAACTGATTCTGCTTACTTAACTAGCTTTACTTCAACTAATTGAGCTCACTTGCTTCACTTCACTACAATTGATTAAGCTCAGTTGCCTCACTTCAATTCAGCTGATTAAGCTCAGTTGCCTCACTTCACCTCAACTGATAACGCTTACTTAACTAGCTTCACTTCAACTAATTGAGCTCACTTGCTTCACTTGACTTAAATTGATTAAGCTCAGTTGCTTCAGTTCACTTCAATTGATTCAGCTCAGTTGCCTCACTTCATTTCAGTTGATTAGGCTCAGTTGCCTCACTTCACTTCAACTGATTCTGCTCACTTAACTAGATTCACTTCAACTAATTGAGCTCACTTGCTTCACTTGACTTCAATTGATTAAGCTCAGTTGCTTCACTTCACTTCAAGTAATAGGACGCACTTTGTTAGCGTCTCCTCAACTGATAACGCTCACCTTACTAGCTTCACTTGAACCAATAGAGCTCACTTGCTTCACTTCACTACAATTGATTAAGCTCAGTTACCTCACTTCACCTCAACTGATAACGCTCACTTAACTAGCTTCACTTGAACTAATAGAGCTCACTTGCTTCACTTCACTACAATTGATTAAGCTCAGTTGCTTCACTTCACTTCAATTGATTCAGCTCAGTTGCCCCACTTCATTTCAGTTGATTAGGCTCAGTTGCCTCACTTCACTTCAACTGATTCTGCTCACTTAACTAGATTCACTTCAACTAATTGAGCTCACTTGCTTCACTTGACTTCAATTGATTAGGCTCAGTTGCTTCACTTCACTTCAAGTAATTGGACTCACTTTGTTAGCGTCACCTCAACTGATAACGCTCACCTTACTAGCTTCACTTCAACTAATTGAGCTCACTTGCTTCATTTGACTTCAATTGATTAAGCTCAGTTGCTTAACTTCACTTCAATTGATTCAGCTCATTTGCCTCACTTCATTTCTGTTGATTAGGCTCAGTTGCCTCACTTCACCTCAACTGATAACGCTCACTTAACTAGCTTCACTTCAACTAATTGAGCTCACTTGCTTCACTTGACTTAAATTGATTAAGCTCAGTTGCTTCACTTCACTTCAATTGATTCAGCTCAGTTGCCTCACTTCATTTCAGTTGATTAGGCTCAGTTGCGTCACTTTACTTCAACTGATTCTGCTCACTTAACTAGATTCACTTCAACTAATTGAGCTCACTTGCTTCACTTGACTTCAATTGATTAAGCTCAGTTGCTTCACTTCACTTCAAGTAATTGGACGCACTTTGTTAGCGTCTCCTCAACTGATAACGCTCACCTTACTAGCTTAACTTGAACCAATAGAGCTCACTTGCTTCACTTCACTACAATTGATTAAGCTCAGTTACCTCACTTCACCTCAACTGATAACGCTCACTTAACTAGCTTCACTTGAACTAATAGAGCTCACTTGCTTCACTTCACTACAATTGATTAAGCGCAGTTGCTTCACTTCACTTCAATTGATTCAGCTCAGTTGCCCCACTTCATTTCAGTTGATTAGGCTCAGTTGCCTCACTTCACTTCAACTGATTCTGCTCACTTAACTAGATTCACTTCAACTAATTGAGCTCACTTGCTTCACTTGACTTCAATTGATTAGGCTCAGTTGCTTCACTTCACTTCAAGTAATTGGACTCACTTTGTAAGCGTCATCTCAACTGATAACGCTCACCTTACTAGCTTCACTAGAACTAATAGAGCGCACTTGCTTCACTTCACTACAATTGATTAAGCTCAGTTGCTTCACTTCACTTCAATTGATTCAGCTCAGTTGCCCCACTTCATTTCAGTTGATTAGGCTCAGTTGCCTCACTTCACTTCAACTGATTCTGCTCACTTAACTAGATTCACTTCAACTAATTGAGCTCACTTGCTTCACTTGACTTCAATTGATTAGGCTCAGTTGCTTCACTTCACTTCAACTAATTGAGCTCACTTGCTTCACTTGACTTCAATTGATTCAGCTCAGTTACCTCACTTCACTTCAATTGATTAGGCTCAGTTGCCGCACTTCACTTCAACTGATTATGCTCAGTTGCCTCCCTTCACCTCAACTGATAACGCTTACTTAACAAGCCTCACTTCAACTAATTGAGCTCACTTGCTTCACTTGACTTAAATTGATTAAGCTCAGTTGCCTCACTTCACTTCAACTAATTGGACTCACTTTGTTAGCGTCACCTCAACTGATAACGCTCACTTAACTAGCTTCACTTCAACTAATAGAGCTCACTTGCTTCACTTCACTTCAGTTGATTCAGCTCAGTTACCTCACTTCACTTCAATTGATTAGGCTCAGTTGCCGCACTTCACTTCAACTGATTATGCTCAGTTGCCTCACTTCAGCTCAACTGATAACGCTTACTTAACAAGCCTCACTTCAACTAATTGAGCTCACTTGCTTCACTTGACTTAAATTGATTAAGCTCAGTTGCCTCACTTCACTTCAACTAATTGGACTCACTTTGTTAGCGTCACCTCAACTGATAACGCTCACTTAACTAGCTTCACTTCAACTAATAGAGTTCACTTGCTTTACTTCACTACAATTGATTAAGCTCAGTTGCGTCACTTCAATTCAGTTGATTAAGCTCAGTTGCCTCACTTCACCTCAACTGATAACGCTCACTTAACTAGCTTCACTTCAACTAATTGAGCTCACTTGCTGCACTTGACTTAAATTGATTAAGCTCAGTTGCCTCACTTCACTTCAACTAATTGGACTCACTTTGTTAGCGTCACCTCAACTGATAACGCTCACTTAACTAGCTTCACTTCAACTAATAGAGTTCACTTGCTTTACTTCACTACAATTGATTAAGCTCAGTTGCGTCACTTCAATTCAGTTGATTAAGCTCAGTTGCCTCACTTCACCTCAACTGATAACGCTCACTTAACTAGCTTCACTTCAACTAATTGAGCTCACTTGCTTCACTTGACTTAAATTGATTAAGCTCAGTTGCCTCACTTCACTTCAACTAATTGGACTCACTTTGTTAGCGTCACCTCAACTGATAACGCTCACTTAACTAGCTTCACTTCAACTAATAGAGCTCACTTGCTTCACTTCACTTCAGTTGATTCAGCTCAGTTACCTCACTTCACTTCAATTGATTAGGCTCAGTTGCCGCACTTCACTTCAACTGATTATGCTCAGTTGCCTCACTTCAGCTCAACTGATAACGCTTACTTAACAAGCCTCACTTCAACTAATTGAGCTCACTTGCTTCACTTGACTTAAATTGATTAAGCTCAGTTGCCTCACTTCACTTCAACTAATTGGACTCACTTTGTTAGCGTCACCTCAACTGATAACGCTCACTTAACTAGCTTCACTTGAACTAATAGAGCTCACTTGCTTCACTTCACTTCAATTGATTCAGCTCAGTTACCTTACTTCACTTCAATTGACTAGGCTCAGTTGCCTCACTTCACTTCAACTGATTAAGCTCAGTTGCCTCACTTCACCTTAACTGATAACGCTTACTTAACAAGCCTCACTTCTACTAATTGACTTTAGTTGCTTCACTTCACTTCAATTGATTCAGCTCAGTTGTCTCACTTCACTTCAATTGATTATGCTCAGTTACCTCACTTCACTTGAACTAATTGGACTCACTTTGTTAGCGTCACCTCAACTGATAACGCTCACTTAACTAGCTTCACTTGAACTAATAGAGCTCACTTGCTTCACTTCAGTACAATTGATTAAGCTCAGTTGCCTCACTTCACCGCAACTGATAACGCTCACTTAACTAGCTTCACTTGAACTAATAGAGCTCACTTGCTTCACTTCACTACAATTGATTAAACTCAGTTGCTTCACTTCACTTCAATTGATTCAGCTCAGTTGCCTCACTTCATTTCAGTTGATTAGGCTCAGTTGCCTCACTTCACTTCAACTGATTCTGCTCACTTAACTAGATTCACTTCATCTAATTGAGCTCACTTGCTTCACTTGACTTCAATTATTAAGCTCAGTTGCTTCACTTCACTTCAAGTAATTGGACTCACTTTGTTAGCGTAACCTCAACTGATAACGCTCACTTAACTAGCTTCACTTGAACTAATAGAGCTCACTTGCTTCACTTCACTACAATTGATTAAGCTCAGTTGCCTCACTTCACCTCAACTGATAACGCTCACTTAACTAGCTTCACTTCAACTAATAGAGCTCACTTGCTTCACTTCACTACAATTGATTAAGCTCAGTTGCTTTACTTCACTTCAACTAATTGGACTCACTTTGTTAGCGTCACCTCAACTGATAACGCTCACTTAACTAGCTTCACTTGAACTAATAGAGCTCACTTGCTTCACTTCACTACAATTGATTGAGCTCAGTTGCCTCACTTCACCTCAACTGATAACGCTCACTTAACTTGCTTCACTTCAACTAATTGAGCTCACTTGCTTCACTTGACTCAAATTGATTAAGCTCAGTTGCTTTACTTCACTTCAACTAATTGGACTCACTTTGTTAGCGTCACCTCAACTGATAACGCTCACTTAACTAGCTTCACTTCTACTAATTGAGCTCACTTGCTTCACTTAACTTCAATTGATTAAGCTCAGTTGCTTCACTTCCCTTCAGCTAATTGGACTCACTTTGTTAGCGTCACCTCAACTGATAACGCTCACTTAACTAGCTTCACTTGAACTAATAGAGCTCACTTGCTTCACTTCACTTAAATTGATTAAGCTCAGTTGCCTCACTTCAATTCAGCTGATCAAACTCAGTTGCCTCACTTCACCTCAACTGATAACGCTCACTTAACTTGCTTCACTTCAACTGATTCTGCTCACTTAAGTAGATTCACTTCAACTAATTGAGCTCACTTGCTTCACTTGACTTCAATTGATTAGGCTCAGTTGCTTCACTTCACTTCAACTAATTGAGCTCACTTGCTTCACTTGACTTAAATTGATTAAGCTCAGTTGCCTCACTTCACTTCAACTAATTGGACTCACTTTGTTAGCGTCACCTCAACTGATAACGCTCACTTAACTACCTTCACTTCAACTAATAGAGCTCACTTGCTTCACTTCACTTCAGTTGATTCAGCTCAGTTACCTCACTTCACTTCAATTGATTAGGCTCAGTTGCCTCACTTCACTTCAACTGATTATGCTCAGTTGCCTCACTTCAGCTCAACTGATAACGCTTACTTAACAAGCCTCACTTCAACTAATTGAGCTCACTTGCTTCACTTGACTTAAATTGATTAAGCTCAGTTGCCTCACTTCACTTCAACTAATTGGACTCACTTTGTTAGCGTCACCTCAACTGATAACGCTCACTTAACTAGCTTCACTTCAACTAATAGAGTTCACTTGCTTCACTTGACTTCAATTGATTAGGCTCAGTTGCTTCACTTCACTTCAATTGATTATGCTCAGTTACCTCACTTCACTTGAACTAATTGGACTCACTTTGTTAGCTTCACCTCAACTGATAACGCTCACTTAACTAGCTTCTCTTCAACTAATGGAGTTCACTTGCTTCACTACACTGCAATTGATTAAGCTCAGTTGCCTCACTTCAATTCAGCTAATTAAGCTCAGTTGCCTCACTTCACCTCAACTGATAATGCTCACTTAACTTGCTTCACTTCAACTAATTGAGCTCACTTGCTGCACTTGACTTAAATTGATTAAGCTCAGTTGCTTTACTTCACTTCAACTAATTGGACTCACTTTGTAAGCGTCACCTCAACTGATAACGCTCACTTAACTAGCTTCACTTGAACTAATAGAGCTCACTTGCTTCACTTCACTTCAATTGATTCAGCTCAGTTACCTTACTTCACTTCAATTGATTAGGCTCAGTTGCCTCACTTCACTTCAACTGATTAAGCTCAGTTGCCTCACTTCACCTCAACTGATAACGCTTACTTAACAAGCCTCACTTCTACTAATTGACCTCAGTTGCTTCACTTCACTTCAATTGATTCAGCTCAGTTGTCTCACTTCACTTCAATTGATTATGCTCAGTTACCTCACTTCACTTGAACTAATTGGACTCACTTTGTTAGCGTCACCTCAACTGATAACGCTAACTTAACTAGCTTCACTTCAACTAATGGAGTTCACTTGCTTCACTTCACTACAATTGATTAGGCTCAGTTGCCTCACTTCATTTCAGTTGATTAGGCTCAGTTGCCTCACTTCACCTCAACTGATAACGCTCACTTAACTAGCTTCACTTCAACTAATAGAGCTCACTTGCTTCACTTCACTTCAATTGATTAAGCTCAGTTGCTTCACTTCACTTCAATTGATTCAGCTCAGTTGCCTCACTTCATTTCAGTTGATTAGGCTCAGTTGCCTCACTTCACTTCAACTGATTCTGCTCACTTAACTAGATTCACTTCAACTAATTGAGCTCACTTGCTTCACTTGACTTCAATTGATTAAGCTCAGTTGCTTCACTTCACTTCAAGTAATTGGACGCACTTTGTTAGCGTCTCCTCAACTGATAACGCTCACCTTACTAGCTTAACTTGAACCAATAGAGCTCACTTGCTTCACTTCACTACAATTGATTAAGCTCAGTTGCTTCACTGCACTTCAATTGATTCAGCTCAGTTGCCCCACTTCATTTCAGTTGATTAGGCTCAGTTGCCTCACTTCACTTCAACTGATTCTGCTCACTTAACTAGATTCACTTCAACTAATTGAGCTCACTTGCTTCACTTCACTTCAATTGATTCAGCTCAGTTGCCCCACTTCATTTCAGTTGATTAGGCTCAGTTGCCTCACTTCACTTCAACTGATTCTGCTCACTTAACTAGATTCACTTCAACTAATTGAGCTCACTTGCTTCACTTGACTTCAATTGATTAAGCTCAGTTGCTTCACTTCACTTCAAGTAATTGGACGCACTTTGTTAGCGTCTCCTCAACTGATAACGCTCACCTTACTAGCTTAACTTGAACCAATAGAGCTCACTTGCTTCACTTCACTACAATTGATTAAGCTCAGTTGCTTCACTGCACTTCAATTGATTCAGCTCAGTTGCCCCACTTCATTTCAGTTGATTAGGCTCAGTTGCCTCACTTCACTTCAACTGATTTTGCTCACTTAACTAGATTCACTTCAACTAATTGGACTCACTTTGTTAGCTTCACCTCAACTGATAACGCTCACTTAACTAGCTTCTCTTCAACTAATGGAGTTCACTTGCTTCACTACACTGCAATTGATTAAGCTCAGTTGCCTCACTTCAATTCAGCTAATTAAGCTCAGTTGCCTCACTTCACCTCAACTGATAATGCTCACTTAACTTGCTTCACTTCAACTAATTGAGCTCACTTGCTTCACTTGACTTAAATTGATTAAGCTCAGTTGCTTCACTTCACTTCAATTGATTCAGCTCAGTTGCCTCACTTCATTTCAGTTGATTAGGCTCAGTTGCCTCACTTCACTTCAACTGATTCTGCTCACTTAACTAGATTCACTTCAACTAATTGAGCTCACTTGCTTCACTTGACTTCAATTGATTAAGCTCAGTTGCTTCACTTCACTTCAAGTAATTGGACGCACTTTGTTAGCGTCTCCTCAACTGATAACGCTCACCTTACTAGCTTAACTTGAACCAATAGAGCTCACTTGCTTCACTTCACTACAATTGATTAAGCTCAGTTGCTTTACTGCACTTCAATTGATTCAGCTCAGTTGCCCCACTTCATTTCAGTTGATTAGGCTCAGTTGCCTCACTTCACTTCAACTGATTCTGCTCACTTAACTAGATTCACTTCAACTAATTGAGCTCACTTGCTTCACTTGACTTCAATTGATTAGGCTCAGTTGCTTCACTTCACTTCAACTAATTGAGCTCACTTGCTTCACTTGACTTCAATTGATTCAGCTCAGTTACCTCACTTCACTTCAATTGATTAGGCTCAGTTGCCGCACTTCACTTCAACTGATTATGCTCAGTTGCCTCCCTTCACCTCAACTGATAACGCTTACTTAACAAGCCTCACTTCAACTAATTGAGCTCACTTGCTTCACTTGACTTAAATTGATTAAGCTCAGTTGCCTCACTTCACTTCAACTAATTGGACTCACTTTGTTAGCGTCGCCTCAACTGATAACGCTCACTTAACTAGCTTCACTTCAACTAATAGAGCTCACTTGCTTCACTTCACTTCAGTTGATTCAGCTCAGTTACCTCACTTCACTTCAATTGATTAGGCTCAGTTGCCGCACTTCACTTCAACTGATTATGCTCAGTTGCCTCACTTCAGCTCAACTGATAACGCTTACTTAACAAGCCTCACTTCAACTAATTGAGCTCACTTGCTTCACTTGACTTAAATTGATTAAGCTCAGTTGCCTCACTTCACTTCAACTAATTGGACTCACTTTGTTAGCGTCACCTCAACTGATAACGCTCACTTAACTAGCTTCACTTCAACTAATAGAGTTCACTTGCTTTACTTCACTACAATTGATTAAGCTCAGTTGCGTCACTTCAATTCAGTTGATTAAGCTCAGTTGCCTCACTTCACCTCAACTGATAACGCTCACTTAACTAGCTTCACTTCAACTAATTGAGCACACTTGCTGCACTTGACTTAAATTGATTAAGTTCAGTTGCTTTACTTCACTTCAACTAATTGGACTCACTTTGTTAGCGTCACCTCAACTGATAAAGCTCACTTAACTAGCTTCACTTGAACTAATAGAGCTCACTTGCTTCACTTCACTTCAATTGATTCAGCTCAGTTACCTTACTTCACTTCAATTGATTAGGCTCAGTTGCCTCACTTCACTTCAACTGATTAAGCTCAGTTGCCTCACTTCACCTCAACTGATAACGCTTACTTAACAAGCCTCACTTCTACTAATTGACCTCAGTTGCTTCACTTCACTTCAATTGATTCAGCTCAGTTGTCTCACTTCACTTCAATTGATTATGCTCAGTTACCTCACTTCACTTGAACTAATTGGACTCACTTTGTTAGCGTCACCTCAACTGATAACGCTAACTTAACTAGCTTCACTTCAACTAATGGAGTTCACTTGCTTCACTTTACTACAATTGATTAGGCTCAGTTGCCTCACTTCAATTCAGCTGATTAAGCTCAGTTGCCTCACTTCACCTCAACTGATTCAGCTCAGTTACCTTACTTCACTTCAATTGATTAGGCTCAGTTGCCTCACTTCACTTCAACTGATTAAGCTCAGTTGCCTCACTTCACCTCAACTGATAACGCTTACTTAACAAGCCTCACTTCTACTAATTGACCTCAGTTGCTTCACTTCACTTCAATTGATTCAGCTCAGTTGTCTCACTTCACTTCAATTGATTATGCTCAGTTACCTCACTTCACTTGAACTAATTGAACTCACTTTGTTAGCGTCACCTCAACTGATAACGCTCACTCAACTAGCTTCACTTCAACTAATTGAGCACACTTGCTGCACTTGACTTAAATTGATTAAGTTCAGTTGCTTTACTTCACTTCAACTAATTGGACTCACTTTGTTAGCGTCACCTCAACTGATAACGCTCACTTAACTAGCTTCACTTGAACTAATAGAGCTCACTTGCTTCACTTCACTTCAATTGATTCAGCTCAGTTACCTTACTTCACTTCAATTGATTAGGCTCAGTTGCCTCACTTCACTTCAACTGATTAGGCTCAGTTGCCTCACTTCACCTCAACTGATAACGCTTACTTAACAAGCCTCACTTCTACTAATTGACCTCAGTTGCTTCACTTCACTTCAATTGATTCAGCTCAGTTGTCTCACTTCACTTCAATTGATTATGCTCAGTTACCTCACTTCACTTGAACTAATTGGACTCACTTTGTTAGCGTCACCTCAACTGATAACGCTAACTTAACTTGCTTCACTTCAACTAATTGAGCTCACTTGCTTCACTTGACTTAAATTGATTAAGCTCAGTTGCTTTACTTCACTTCAACTAATTGGACTCACTTTGTTAGCGTCACCTCTACTGATAACGCTCACTTAACTAGCTTCACTTGAACTAATAGAGCTCACTTGCTTCACTTCACTACAATTGATTAAGCTCAGTTGCCTCACTTCACCGCAACTGATAACGCTCACTTAACTAGCTTCACTTGAACTAATAGAGCTCACTTGCTTCACTTCACTACAATTGATTAAACTCAGTTGTTTCACTTCACTTCAATTGATTCAGCTCAGTTGCCTCACTTCATTTTAGTTGATTAGGCTCAGTTGCCTCACTTCACTTCAACTGATTCTGCTCACTTAACTAGATTCACTTCAACTAATTGAGCTCACTTGCTTCACTTGACTTCAATTATTAAGCTCAGTTGCTTCACTTCACTTCAAGTAATTGGACTCACTTTGTTAGCGTAACCTCAACTGATAACGATCACTTAACTAGCTTCACTTCAACTAAAAGAGCTCACTTGCTTCACTTCACTACAATTGATTAAGCTCAGTTGCCTCATTTCATTTCAGTTGATTAGGGTCAGTTGCCTCACTTCACTTCCACTGATTCTGCTCACTTAACTAGTTTTACTTCGAATAATTGAGCTCACTTGCTTCACTTGACTTCAATTGATTAAGCTCAGTTGCTTCACTTCACTTCAACTAATTGGTCTCACTTTGTTAGCGTCACCACAACTGATAACGCTCACTTAACTAGCTTCACTTTAACTAATATAGCTCACTTGCTAAACTTCACTACAATTGAATAAGCTCAGTTGCCTCAGTTCAACTCAACTCATAACGCTCACTTTACTCGCTTCACTTCAACTAATTGAGCTCAGTTGCTTCACTTGACTTCAATTGATTAAGCTCAGTTGCCTCACTTCACTTCAATTGATTAGGCTCAGTTTCTTCACTTCACTTCAACTTATTCTGCTCACTTAACTAGCTTCACTTCAACTAATTGAACTCAGTTGCTTCACTTCACTTCAGTTGATTCAGCTTACCTAACTACCTGCACTTCAACTAATTGAGCTCACTTGCTTTACTTCACTTAAATTGATTAAGCTCAGTTGCTTCACTTCACTTCAACTAATTGGACTTACTTTGTTAGCGTCACCTCAACTGATAACGCTTAATTAACTAGCTTCACTTCAACTAAAAGAGCTCACTTGCTTCACTTCACTACAATTGATTAAGCTCAGTTGCCTCACTTCAATTCAGCTGATTGAGCTCAGTTGCCTCACTTCACCTCAACTGATAACGCTCACTTAACTAGCTTTACTTCTACTAATTAAGCTTAGTTGCTTCACTTCACTTCAATTGATTCAGCTCAGTTGCCTCACTTCACTTCAATTTATTAGGCTCAGTTTCCTCACTTCACTTCAACTTATTCTGCTCACTTAACTAGCTTCACTTCAACTAATTGAACTCAGTTGCTTCACTTCACTTCAGTTGATTCAGCTTACCTAACTACCTGCACTTCAACTAATTGAGCTCTCTTGCTTTACTTCACTTAAATTGATTAAGCTCAGTTGCTTCACTTCACTTCAACTAATTGGACTCACTTTGTTAGCGTCACCTCAACTGATAACGCTCACTTAACTAGCTTCACTTCAACTAATTGAGCTCAGTTGCTTTACTTGACTTCAATTGATTAAGCTCAGTTGCTTCACTTCTATTCAGCTGAGTAAGCTCAGTAGCCTCACTTCACCTCAACTGATAACGCTCACTTAACTAGCTTGAATTCTACTAATTGAGCTAAGTTGCCTTACTTCACTTCAACTGATTCTGCTCACTTAACTAGCTTCACTTCAACTAATTGAGCTCACTTGCTTCATTTGACTTCAATTGATTAAGCTCAGTTGCTTAACTTCACTTCAGTTGATTCAGCTCAGTTGCCTCAATTTATTTCAGTTGATTAGGCTCAGTTGTCTCACTCCACTTCAACTGATTCTGCTCACTTAACTAGCTTCACTTCAACTAATTGAGCTCAGTTGCTTCACTTCACTTTAACTAACTGAGCTCACTTGCTTCACTTGACTTCAATTGATTAAGCTCAGTTGCTTCACTTCACTACAATTGATTAAGCCAGTTGCTTTACTTCACTTCAATTGATTCAGCTCAGTTGCCTCACTTCATTTCAGTTGATTAGGCTCAGTTGCCTCACTTCACTACAACTGATTCTGCTCACTTAACTAGATTCACATCAACTAATTGAGCTCACTTGCTTCACTTGACTTCAATTGATTAAGCTCAGTTGCTTCACTTCACTACAATTGATTAAGCCAGTTGCTTTACTTCACTTCAATTGATTCAGCTCAGTTGCCTCACTTCATTTCAGTTGATTAGGCTCAGTTGCCTCACTTCACTTCAACTGATTCTGCTCACTTAACTAGATTCACTTCAACTAATTGAGCTCACTTGCTTCACTTGACTTCAACTGATTAAGCTCAGTTGCTTCACTTCACTTCAAGTAATTGGACTCACTTTGTTAGCGTCACCTCAACTGATAATGCTCACCTTACTAGCTTCACTTTAACTAATAGAGCTCACTTGCTAAACTTCACTACAATTGATTAAGCTCAGTTGCCTCACTTTAATTCAGCTGATTAAGCTCAGTTGCCTCACTTCACCACAACTGATGACAATCACTTAACTTGCTTCACTTCAACTAATTGAGCTAAGTTGCTTCACTTCAGTTCAAATGATTCAGCTCAGTTGCCTCATTTCACTTCAATTGATTAGGCTCAGTTCCTTCACTTCACTTCAACTGATTCTGCTCACTTAACTAGCTTCACTTCAACTAATTGAGCTCACTTGCTTCACTTCACTTCAATTGATTAAAATGAGTTGCCTCACTTCAATTCAGCTGATTAAGCTCAGTTGCCTCACTTCACCTAAACTGATAACGCTCACTTATCTAGCTTCACTTCAACTAATTGAGCTCATTTGCTTCACTTGACTTTAATTGATTAAGCTCAGTTGCCTCACTCCACTTCAACTGATTCTGCTCACTTAAATAGTATCACTCCAACTAATTGAGCTCACTTGCTTTACTTCACTTCAATTGATCAAGCTCAGTTGCTTCACTTCAATTCAGCTGATTAAGCTCAGTTGCTTCACTTCACTTCAACTGATTGGACTCACTTAGTTAGCGTCACCTCAACTGATAACGCTCACTTAGCTAGCTTCACTTCTGCTAATTAAGCTCAGTTGCTTCACTTCACTTCAATAGATTCAGCTCAGTTGTCACACTTCACTTCAATTGATTAGGCTCAGTTGCCTCACTTCACTTCAACTGACTCTGCTCACTTAACTAGTTTCACTTCAACTAATAGAGCTCACTTGCTTCACTTCACTTCAATTGATTAAAATCAGTTGCCTCACTTCAATTCAGCTGATTAAGATCAGTTGCCTCACTTCACCTCAACTGATACGGCTCACTTATCTAGCTTCACTTCAACTAATTGAGCTCACTTGCTTCACTTGACTTTAATTGATTAAGCTCAGTTGCTTCACTTCACTTCAAGTAATTGGACTCAATTTGTTAGCGTCACCTCAACTGATAACGCTCACCTTACTAGCTTCACTTCAACTAATTGAGCTCACTTGCTTCATTTGACTTCAATTGATTAAGCTCAGTTGCTTAACTTCACTTCAATTGATTCAGCTCAGTTGCCTCACTTCATTTCAGTTGATTAGGCTCAGTTGTCTCACTTCACTTCAACTGATTCTGTTCACTTAACTAGCTTCACTTCAACTAATTGAGCTCAGTTGCTTCACTTCACTTGAACTAATAGAGCTCACTTGCTTCACTTCACTACAATTGATTAAGCTCAGTTGCTTCACTTCACTTCAATTGATTCAGCTCAGTTGCCTCACTTCATTTCAGTTGATTAGGCTCAGTTGCCTCACTTCACTTCAACTGATTCTGCTCACTTAACTAGCTTCACTTCAACTAATTGAGCTCAGTTGCTTCACTTCACTTGAACTAATAAAACTCACTTGCTTCACTTCACTACAATTGATTAAGCTCAGTTGCTTCACTTCACTTCAATTGATTCAGCTCAGTTGCCTCACTTCATTTCAGTTGATTAGTCTCAGTTGCCTCACTTCACTTCAACTGATTCTGCTCACTTAACTAGCTTCACTTCAACTAATTGAGCTCACTTGCTTCACTTGACTTCAATTGATTAAGCTCAGTTGCTTCACTTCACTTCAATTGATTCAGCTCAGTTGCCTCACTTCATTTCAGTTGATTAGGCTCAGTTGCCTCACTTCACTTCAACTGATTCTGCTCACTTAACTAGATTCACTTCAACTAATTGACCTCACTTGCTTCACTTGACTTCAATTGATTAAGCTCAATTGCCTCACTTCACTTCAAGTAATTGGATTCTCTTTGTTAGCGTCACCTCAACTGATAACGCTCACCTTACTAGCTTCACTTCAACTAATTGAGCTCACTTGTTTTATTTGACTTCAATTGATTAAGCTCAGTTGCTTCACTTCACTTCAATTGATTCAGCTCAGTTGCCTCACTTCATTTCAGTTGATTAGGCTCAGTTGCCTCACTTCACTTCAACTGATTCTGCTCACTTAACTAGCTTCACTTCAACTAATTGAGCTCAGTTGCTTCACTTCACTTGAACTAATAGAGCTCACTTGCTTCACTTCACTACAATTGATTAAGCTCAGTTGCTTCACTTCACTTCAATTGATTCAGCTCAGTTGCCTCACTTCATTTCAATTGATTAGGCTCAGTTGCCACACTTCACTTCAACTGATTCTGCTCACTTATCTAGATTCACTTCAACTAATTGAGCTCACTTGCTTCACTTGACTTCAATTGATTAAGCTCAATTGCCTCACTTCACTTCAAGTAATTGGATTCACTTTGTTAGCGTCACCTCAACTGATAATGCTCACCTTACTAGCTTCACTTTAACTAATAGAGCTCACTTGCTTCACTTCACTTAAATTGATTAAGGTCAGTTGCCTCACTTCAGTTCAGCTGATTAAGCTCAGTTGCCTCACTTCACTTAAACTGATAACAATCACTTAACTTGCCTCACTTCAACTAATTGAGCTAAGTTGCTTCAGTTCAGTTCAATTGATTCAGCTCAGTTGCCCCATTTCACTTCAATTGATTAGGCTCAGTTTCTTCACTTCACTTCAACTGATTAAGCTCAGTTGCCTCACTTCACCTCAACTGATAACGCTCACTTAACTAGCTTCACTTCTACTAATTGAGCTCAGTTGCCTCACTTCACTTCAATTGATTAGGCTCAGTTTCCTCACTTCACTTCAACCGATTCTGCTCACTTAACTAGTTCCACTTCAATCAATTGAGCTCACTTGCTTCACTTAACTTCAATTGATTAAGCTCAGTTGCTTCAATTCCCTTCAACTAATTGGACTCACTTTGTTAGCGTCACCTCAACTGATAACGCTCACTTAACTAGCTTCACTTGAACTAATATAGCTCACTTGCTTCACTTCACTTAAATTGATTAAGGTCAGTTGCCTCACTTCAATTCAGCTGATTAAGCTCAGTTGCCTCACTTCACTTAAACTGATAACAATCACTTAACTTGCCTCACTTCAACTAATTGAGCTAAGTTGCTTCACTTCAGTTCAATTGATTCAGCTCAGTTGCCTCATTTCACTTCAATTGATTAGGCTCAGTTTCTTCACTTCACTTCAACTGATTCTTCTCACTTAACTAGCTTCACTTCAACTAATTGAGCTCACTTGCTTCACTTCACTTCAATTGATTAAGCTCACTTGCTTCACTTCACTTCAATTGATTAAGCTCAGTTGCTTCAATTCCCTTCAACTAATTGGACTCACTTTGTTAGCGTCACCTCAACTGATAACGCTCACTTAACTGGCTTCACTTCTGCTAATTAAGCTCAGTTGCTTCACTTCACTTCAATTGATTCAGCTCAGTTGCCACACTTCACTTCAATTGATTAGGCTCAGTTGCCTCACTTCACTTCAACTGATTCTGCTCACTTAACTAGTTTCACTTCAACTAATAGAGCTCACTTGCTTCACTTCACTTCAGTTGATTAAAATCAGTTGCCTCACTTCAATTCAGCTGATTAAGCTCAGTTGCCTCACTTCACCTCAACTGATAACGCTCACTTATCTAGCTTCACTTCAACTAATTGAGCTCACTTGCTTCACTTCACTTCAATTGATTAAGCTCAGTTGCTCTTCTTCACTTCAACTGATTGGACTCACTTATTCAGCGTCACCTCAACTGATAACGCTCACTTAACTAGCTTCACTTCTGCTAATTAAGCTCAGTTGCTTCACTTCACTTCTATTGATTCAGCTCAGTTGCCACACTTCACTTCAATTGATTAGGCTCAGTTGCCTCACTTCACTTCAACTGATTCTGCTCACTTAACTAGTTTCACTTCAACTAATAGAGCTCACTTGCTTCACTTCACTTCAGTTGATTAAAATCAGTTGCCTCACTTCAATTCAGCTGATTAAGCTCAGTTGCCTCACTTCACCTCAACTGATAACGCTCACTTATCTAGCTTCACTTCAACTAATTGAGCTCACTTGCTTCACTTCACTTCAATTGATTAAGCTCAGTTGCTCTTCTTCACTTCAACTTATTGGACTCACTTATTCAGCGTCACCTCAACTGATAACGCTCACTTAACTAGCTTCACTTCTGCTAATTAAGCTCAGTTGCTTCACTTCACTTCAATTGATTCAGCTCAGTTGCCACACTTCACTTCAATTGATTAGGCTCAGTTGCCTCACTTCACTTCAACTGATTCTGCTCACTTAACTAGTTTCACTTCAACTAATAGAGCTCACTTGCTTCACTTCACTTAAATTGATTAAGGTCAGTTGCCTCACTTCAATTCAGCTGATTAAGCTCAGTTGCCTCACTTCACTTAAACTGATAACAATCACTTAACTTGCCTCACTTCAACTAATTGAGCTAAGTTGCTTCACTTCAGTTCAATTGATTCAGCTCAGTTGCCTCATTTCACTTCAATTGATTAGGCTCAGTTTCTTCACTTCACTTCAACTGATTCTTCTCACTTAACTAGCTTCACTTCAACTAATTGAGCTCACTTGCTTCACTTCACTTCAATTGATTAAGCTCACTTGCTTCACTTCACTTCAATTGATTAAGCTCAGTTGCTCTTCTTCACTTCAACTGATTGGACTCACTTATTCAGCGTCACCTCAACTGATAACGCTCACTTAACTAGCTTCACTTCTGCTAATTAAGCTCAGTTGCTTCACTTCACTTCAATTGATTCAGCTCAGTTGCCACACTTCACTTCAATTGATTAGGCTCAGTTGCCTCACTTCACTTCAACTGATTCTGCTCACTTAACTAGTTTCACTTCAACTAATAGAGCTCACTTGCTTCACTTCACTTCAGTTGATTAAAATCAGTTGCCTCACTTCAATTCAGCTGATTAAGCTCAGTTGCCTCACTTCACCTCAACTGATAACGCTCACTTATCTAGCTTCACTTCAACTAATTGAGCTCACTTGCTTCACTTCACTTCAATTGATTAAGCTCAGTTGCTCTTCTTCACTTCAACTTATTGGACTCACTTATTCAGCGTCACCTCAACTGATAACGCTCACTTAACTAGCTTCACTTCTGCTAATTAAGCTCAGTTGCTTCACTTTACTTCAATTGATTCAGCTCAGTTACCTCAGTTCACTTCAATTGATTAGGCTCAGTTGCCTCACTTCACTTCAACTGATTAAGCTCAGTTGCTTCACTTCACTTCAACTAATTGGACTCACTTTGTTAGCGTCACCTCAACTGATAACGCTCACTTACCTAGCTTCACTTCAACTAATTGTCCTCACTTGCTTCACTTCACTTCAATTGAGTAAGCTCAGTTGCTTCACTTCAATTCAGCTGATTAAGCTCAGTTGTCTCACTTAGCCTCAACTGATAACGCTCACTTAACTAGATTCACTTCTACTAACTGAGCTCATTTGCTTCACTTCACTTCAATTGATTAAGCTCATTTGCTCTTCTTCACTTCAACTGATTGGACTCACTTATTCAGCGTCACCTCAACTGATAACGCTCACTTAACAAGCCTCACTTCTGCTAATTAAGCTCAGTTGCTTCACTTCACTTCAATTGATTCAGCTCAGTTGCCACACTTCTCTTCAATTGATTAGGCTCAGTTGCCTCACTTCACTTCAACTGATTCTGCTCACTTAACTAGCTTCACTTCAACTAATTGAGCTCACTTGCTTCACTTCACTTAAATTGATTAAGGTCAGTTGCCTCACTTCAATTCAGCTGATTAAGCTCAGTTGCCTCACTTCACTTAAACTGATAACAATCACTTAACTTGCCTCACTTCAACTAATTGAGCTAAGTTGCTTCACTTCAGTTCAATTGATTCAGCTCAGTTGCCTCATTTCACTTCAATTGATTAGGCTCAGTTTCTTCACTTCACTTCAACTGATTCTTCTCACTTAACTAGCTTCACTTCAACTAATTGAGCTCACTTGCTTCACTTCACTTCAATTGATTAAGCTCACTTGCTTCACTTCACTTCAATTGATTAAGCTCAGTTGCTCTTCTTCACTTCAACTGATTGGACTCACTTATTCAGCGTCACCTCAACTGATAACGCTCACTTAACTAGCTTCACTTCTGCTAATTAAGCTCAGTTGCTTCACTTCACTTCAATTGATTCAGCTCAGTTGCCACACTTCACTTCAATTGATTAGGCTCAGTTGCCTCACTTCACTTCAACTGATTCTGCTCACTTAACTAGTTTCACTTCAACTAATACAGCTCACTTGCTTCACTTCACTTCAGTTGATTAAAATCAGTTGCCTCACTTCAATTCAGCTGATTAAGCTCAGTTGCCTCACTTCACCTCAACTGATAACGCTCACTTATCTAGCTTCACTTCAACTAATTGAGCTCACTTGCTTCACTTCACTTCAATTGATTAAGCTCAGTTGCTCTTCTTCACTTCAACTTATTGGACTCACTTATTCAGCGTCACCTCAACTGATAACGCTCACTTAACTAGCTTCACTTCTGCTAATTAAGCTCAGTTGCTTCACTTTACTTCAATTGATTCAGCTCAGTTACCTCAGTTCACTTCAATTGATTAGGCTCAGTTGCCTCACTTCACTTCAACTGATTAAGCTCAGTTGCTTCACTTCACTTCAACTAATTGGACTCACTTTGTTAGCGTCACCTCAACTGATAACGCTCACTTACCTAGCTTCACTTCAACTAATTGTCCTCACTTGCTTCACTTCACTTCAATTGAGTAAGCTCAGTTGCTTCACTTCAATTCAGCTGATTAAGCTCAGTTGTCTCACTTAGCCTCAACTGATAACGCTCACTTAACTAGATTCACTTCTACTAACTGAGCTCATTTGCTTCACTTCACTTCAATTGATTAAGCTCATTTGCTCTTCTTCACTTCAACTGATTGGACTCACTTATTCAGCGTCACCTCAACTGATAACGCTCACTTAACAAGCCTCACTTCTGCTAATTAAGCTCAGTTGCTTCACTTCACTTCAATTGATTCAGCTCAGTTGCCACACTTCTCTTCAATTGATTAGGCTCAGTTGCCTCACTTCACTTCAACTGATTCTGCTCACTTAACTAGCTTCACTTCAACTAATTGAGCTCAGTTGCTTCACTTCACTTCAACTAATTGAGCTCACTTGCTTCACTTGACTTCAATTGATTAAGCTCAGTTGCTTTACCTCACTTCAACTAATTGGACTCACTTTGTTAGCGTCACCTCAACTGATAACGTTCACTTAACTAGCTTCACTTGAACTAATAGAGCTCACTTGCATCACTTTACTTCAATTGATTCAGCTCAGTTACCTCACTTCACTTCAATTGATTAGGCTCAGTTGCCTCACTTCACTTCAACTGATTAAGCTCAGTTGCTTCACTTCACTTCAACTAATTGGACTCACTTTGTTAGCGTCACCTCAACTGATAACGCTCACTTAACTAGCTTCATTTCAAGTAATAGAGCTCACTTGCTTCACTTCACTACAATTGATTCAGCTCAGTTGTCTCACTTCAACTTAGTTGATTAAGCTCAGTTGCCTCACTTCACCTCAACTGATAACGCTCACTTAACTAGCTTCACTTCAACTAATTGAGCTAAGTTGCCTCACTTCACTTCAACTGATTGAGCTCACTTGCTTCACTTGACTTGAATTGATTAAGCTCAGTTGCTTTACTTCACTTCAACTAATTGGACTCACTTTGTTAGCGTCACCTAAACTGATAACGCTCACTTAACTAGCTTCACTTCAACTAATTGACCTCAGTTGCTTCACTTCACTTCAATTGATTCAGCTCAGTTGTCTCACTTCACTTGAATTGATTATGCTCAGTTGTCACACTTCACTTCAACTGATTCTGCTCACTTAACTAGCTTCACTTCAACTAATTGAGCTAAGTTGCCTCACTTCACTTCAACTGATTGAGCTCACTTGCTTCACTTGACTTGAATTGATTAAGCTCAGTTGCTTTACTTCACTTCAACTAATTGGACTCACTTTGTTAGCGTCACCTCAACTGATAACGCCCACTTAACTAGCTTCACTTCAACTAATACAGCTCACTTGCTTCACTTCACTTCAGTTGATTCAGCTCAGTTACCTCACTTCACTTCAATTGATTAGGCTCAGTTGCCGCACTTCACTTCAACTGATTATGCTCAGTTGCCTCACTTCACCTCAACTGATAACGTTTATTTAACAAGCCTCACTTCAACTAACTGAGCTCACTTGCTTCACTTGACTTAAATTGATTAAGCTCAGTTGCTTCACTTCACTTCAACTAATTGGACTCACTTTGTTAGCGTCACCTCAACTGATAACGCTCACTTAACTAGCTTCACTTCAAGTAATAGAGCTCACTTGCTTCACTTCACTACAATTGATTCAGCTCAGTTGTCTCACTTCAACTCAGTTGATTAAGCTCAGTTGCCTCACTTTACCTCAACTGATTCTGCTCACTTAACTAGCTTCACTTCAACTAATTGAGCTCACTTGCTGCACTTGACTTAAATTGATTAAGCTCAGTTGCTTTACTTCACTTCAACTGATTAGGCTTAGTTGCCTCACTTCACTTCAACTGATTAAGCTCAGTTGCCTCACTTCACCTCAACTGATAACGCTTACTTAACAAGCCTCACTTCTACTAATTGACCTCAGTTGCTTCACTTCACTTCAATTGATTCAGCTCAGTTGTCTCACTTCACTTCAATTGATTATGCTCAGTTACCTCACTTCACTTGAACTAATTGGACTCACTTTGTTAGCGTCACCTCAACTGATAATGTTCACTTAACTAGCTTCACTTCAACTAATAGAGCTTACTTGCTTCACTTCACTTCAATTGATTCAGCTCAGTTACCTCACTTCACTTCAACTGATTAGGCTTAGTTGCCTCACTTCACTTCAACTGATTAAGCTCAGTTGCCTCACTTCACCTCAACTGATAACGCTTACTTAACAAGCCTCACTTCTACTAATTGACCTCAGTTGCTTCACTTCACTTCAATTGATTCAGCTCAGTTGTCTCACTGCACTTCAATTGATTATGCTCAGTTACCTCACTTCACTTGAACTAATTGGACTCACTTTGTTAGCTTCACCTCAACTGATAACGCTCACTTAACTAGCTTCTCTTCAACTAATGGAGTTCACTTGCTTCACTACACTGCAATTGATTAAGCTCAGTTGCCTCACTTCAATTCAGCTAATTAAGCTCAGTTGCCTCACTTCACCTCAACTGATAATGCTCACTTAACTTGCTTCACTTCAACTAATTGAGCTCACTTGCTTCACTTGACTTAAATTGATTAAGCTCAGTTGCTTCACTTCACTTCAATTGATTCAGCTCAGTTGCCTCACTTCATTTCAGTTGATTAGGCTCAGTTGCCTCACTTCACTTCAACTGATTCTGCTCACTTAACTAGATTCACTTCAACTATTTTAGCTCACTTGCTTCACTTAACTTCAATTGATTAAGCTCAGTTGCTTCACTTCACTTCAAGTAATTGGACTCACTTTGTTAGCGTCACCTCAACTGATAACGCTCACCTTACTAGCTTCACTTCAACTAATAGAGCTCACTTGCTTCACTTCTCTACAATTGATTAAGCTCAGTTGCCTCACTTCAATTCAGCTGATTAAGCTCAGTTGCCTCACTTCAACTCAACTGATAACGCTCACTTAACAAGCCTCACTTCTACTAATGGAGTTCACTTGCTTCACTTCACTTCAACTAATAGAGCTCACTTGCTTCACTTCACTACAATTGATTAAGCTCAGTTGCCTCACTTCAATTCAGCTGATTAAGCCCAGTTGCTTCACTTCACCTTAACTGATAACGCTTACTTAACTAGCTTCACTTCAACTAATTGAGCTCACTTGCTTCACTTGACTTAAATTGATTAAGCTCAGTTGCTTCACTTCACTTCAATTGATTCAGCTCAGTTGCCTCACTTCATTTCAGTTGATTAGGCTCAGTTGCCTCACTTCACTTCAACTGATTCTGCTCACTTAACTAGATTCACTTCAACTAATTGAGCTCACTTGCTTCACTTGACTTCAATTGATTAAGCTCAGTTGCTTCACTTCACTTCAAGTAATTGGACGCACTTTGTTAGCGTCACCTCAACTGATAACGCTCACCTTACTAGCTTCACTTGAACCAATAGAGCTCACTTGCTTCACTTCACTACAATTGATTAAGCTCAGTTACCTCACTTCACCTCAACTGATAACGCTCACTTAACTAGCTTCACTTGAACTAATAGAGCTCACTTGCTTCACTTCACTAGAATTGATTAAGCTCAGTTGCTTCACTTCACTTCAATTGATTCAGCTCAGTTGCCCCACTTCATTTCAGTTGATTAGGCTCAGTTGCATCACTTCACTTCAACTAATTCTGCTCACTTAACTAGATTCACTTCAACTAATTGAGCTCACTTGCTTCACTTGACTTCAACTGATTAAGCTCAGTTGCCTCATTTCATTTCAGTTGATTAGGGTCAGTTGCCTCACTTCACTTCAACTGATTCTGCTCACTTAACTAGCTTTACTTCGAATAATTGAGCTCACTTGCTTCACTTGACTTCAATTGATTAAGCTCAGTTGCCACACTTCACTTCAATTGATTAGGCTCAGTTGCCGCACTTCACTTCAACTGATTATGCTCAGTTGCCTCCCTTCACCTCAACTGATAACGCTCACTTAACTAGCTTCACTTCAACTAATAGAGCTCACTTGCTTCACTTCACTACAATTGATTAAGCTCAGTTGCCTCATTTCATTTCAGTTGATTAGGGTCAGTTGCCTCACTTCACTTCAACTGATTCTGCTCACTTAACTAGCTTTACTTCGAATAATTGAGCTCACTTGCTTCACTTGACTTCAATTGATTAAGCTCAGTTGCCTCACTTCACTTCAATTGATTAGGCTCAGTTGCCGCACTTCACTTCAACTGATTATGCTCAGTTGCCTCCCTTCACCTCAACTGATAACGCTCACTTAACTAGCTTCACTTCAACTAATAGAGCTCACTTGCTTCACTTCACTTCAATTGATTCAGCTCAGTTGCCCCACTTCATTTCAGTTGATTAGGCTCAGTTGCATCACTTCACTTCAACTAATTCTGCTCACTTAACTAGATTCACTTCAACTAATTGAGCTCACTTGCTTCACTTGACTTCAACTGATTAAGCTCAGTTGCCTCATTTCATTTCAGTTGATTAGGGTCAGTTGCCTCACTTCACTTCAACTGATTCTGCTCACTTAACTAGCTTTACTTCGAATAATTGAGCTCACTTGCTTCACTTGACTTCAATTGATTAAGCTCAGTTGCCTCACTTCACTTCAATTGATTAGGCTCAGTTGCCGCACTTCACTTCAACTGATTATGCTCAGTTGCCTCCCTTCACCTCAACTGATAACGCTCACTTAACTAGCTTCACTTCAACTAATAGAGCTCACTTGCTTCACTTCACTACAATTGATTAAGCTCAGTTGCCTCATTTCATTTCAGTTGATTAGGGTCAGTTGCCTCACTTCACTTCAACTGATTCTGCTCACTTAACTAGCTTTACTTCGAATAATTGAGCTCACTTGCTTCACTTGACTTCAATTGATTAAGCTCAGTTGCCTCACTTCACTTCAACTGATTCTGCTCACTTAACTAGCTTTACTTCGAATAATTGAGCTCACTTGCTTCACTTGACTTCAATTGATTAAGCTCAGTTGCTTCACTTCACTTCAACTGATTCTGCTCACTTAACTAGCTTCACTTCAACTAATTGAGCTCACTTGCTTCATTTGACTTCAATTGATTAAGCTCAGTTGCTTAACTTCACTTCAATTGATTCAGCTCAGTTGCCTCACTTCATTTCAGTTGATTAGGCTCAGTTGCCTCACTTCACCTCAACTGATAACGCTTACTTAACTAGCTTCAGTTCTACTAATTGAGCTCACTTGCTTCACTTGACTTAAATTGATTAAGCTCAGTTGCCTCACTTCACTTCAACTAATTGGACTCACTTTGTTAGCGTCACCTCAACTGATAACGCTCACCTTACTAGCTTCACTTCAACTAATTGAGCTCACTTGCTTCATTTGACTTCAATTGATTAAGCTCAGTTGCCTCACTTCACTTCAACTGATCAAGCTCAGTTGCCTCACTTCACCACAACTGATAACGCTCACTTAACTAGCTTCACTTCTACTAATTGAGCTAAGCTGCTTCACCTCAGTTCAATTGATTCAGCTCAGTTGCCTTACTTCACTTCAATTGATTAGGCTCAGTTACCTCACTTCACTTCAACTGATTAAGCTCAGTTGCCTTACTTCACCTCAACTGATAACGCTCACTTAATAGCTTCACTTCTACTAATTGAGCTCAGTTGCTAAACTTCACTTCAATTGATTAAGCTCAGTTGCCTCACTTCACTTCAATTGATTAGGCTCAGTTGCCGCACTTCACTTCAACTGATTATGCTCAGTTGCCTCCCTTCACCTCAACTGATAACGCTCACTTAACTAGCTTCACTTCAACTAATAGAGCTCACTTGCTTCACTTCACTACAATTGATTAAGCTCAGTTGCCTCATTTCATTTCAGTTGATTAGGGTCAGTTGCCTCACTTCACTTCAACTGATTCTGCTCACTTAACTAGCTTTACTTCGAATAATTGAGCTCACTTGCTTCACTTGACTTCAATTGATTAAGCTCAGTTGCCTCACTTCACTTCAACTGATTCTGCTCACTTAACTAGCTTTACTTCGAATAATTGAGCTCACTTGCTTCACTTGACTTCAATTGATTAAGCTCAGTTGCTTCACTTCACTTCAACTGATTCTGCTCACTTAACTAGCTTCACTTCAACTAATTGAGCTCACTTGCTTCATTTGACTTCAATTGATTAAGCTCAGTTGCTTAACTTCACTTCAATTGATTCAGCTCAGTTGCCTCACTTCATTTCAGTTGATTAGGCTCAGTTGCCTCACTTCACCTCAACTGATAACGCTTACTTAACTAGCTTCAGTTCTACTTATGGAGTTCACTTGCTTCACTTCACTTCAACTAATTGAGCTCACTTGCTTCACTTCACTGCAATTGATTAAGCTCAGTTGCTTCACTTCACTTCAATTGATTAGGCTCAGTTGCCGCACTTCACTTCAACTGATTATGCTCAGTTGCCTCCCTTCACCTCAACTGATAACGCTTACTTAACAAGCCTCACTTCAACTAATTGAGCTCACTTGCTTCACTTGACTTAAATTGATTAAGCTCAGTTGCCTCACTTCACTTCAACTAATTGGACTCACTTTGTTAGCGTCACCTCAACTGATAACGCTCACCTTACTAGCTTCACTTCAACTAATTGAGCTCACTTGCTTCATTTGACTTCAATTGATTAAGCTCAGTTGCCTCACTTCACTTCAACTGATCAAGCTCAGTTGCCTCACTTCACCACAACTGATAACGCTCACTTAACTAGCTTCACTTCAACTAATTGAGCTAAGTTGCCTCACTTCACTTCAACTGATTGAGCTCACTTGCTTCACTTGACTTGAATTGATTAAGCTCAGTTGCTTTACTTCACTTCAACTAATTGGACTCACTTTGTTAGCGTCACCTTAACTGATAACGCTCACTTAACTAGCTTCACTTCAACTAATTGACCTCAGTTGCTTCACTTCACTTTAATTGATTCAGCTCAGTTGTCTCACTTCACTTGAATTGATTATGCTCAGTTGTCACACTTCACTTCAACTGATTCTGCTCACTTAACTAGCTTCACTTCAACTAATTGAGCTAAGTTGCCTCACTTCACTTCAACTGATTGAGCTCACTTGCTTCACTTGACTTGAATTGATTAAGCTCAGTTGCTTTACTTCACTTCAACTAATTGGACTCACTTTGTTAGCGTCACCTCAACTGATAACGCCCACTTAACTAGCTTCACTTCAACTAATACAGCTCACTTGCTTCACTTCACTTCAGTTGATTCAGCTCAGTTACCTCACTTCACTTCAATTGATTAGGCTCAGTTGCCGCACTTCACTTCAACTGATTATGCTTAGTTGCCTCACTTCACCTCAACTGATAACGTTTATTTAACAAGCCTCACTTCAACTAACTGAGCTCACTTGCTTCACTTGACTTAAATTGATTAAGCTCAGTTGCTTCACTTCACTTCAACTAATTGGACTCACTTTGTTAGCGTCACCTCAACTGATAACGCTCACTTAACTAGCTTCACTTCAAGTAATAGAGCTCACTTGCTTCACTTCACTACAATTGATTCAGCTCAGTTGTCTCACTTCAACTCAGTTGATTAAGCTCAGTTTCCTCACTTTACCTCAACTGATTCTGCTCACTTAACTAGCTTCACTTCAACTAATTGAGCTCACTTGCTGCACTTGACTTAAATTGATTAAGCTCAGTTGTTTTACTTCACTTCAACTGATTAGGCTTAGTTGCCTCACTTCACTTCAACTGATTAAGCTCAGTTGCCTCACTTCACCTCAACTGATAACGCTTACTTAACAAGCCTCACTTCTACTAATTGACCTCAGTTGCTTCACTTCACTTCAATTGATTCAGCTCAGTTGTCTCACTTCACTTCAATTGATTATGCTCAGTTACCTCACTTCACTTGAACTAATTGGACTCACTTTGTTAGCGTCACCTCAACTGATAATGCTCACTTAACTAGCTTCACTTCAACTAATAGAGCTTACTTGCTTCACTTCACTTCAATTGATTCAGCTCAGTTACCTCACTTCACTTCAACTGATTAGGCTTAGTTGCCTCACTTCACTTCAACTGATTAAGCTCAGTTGCCTCACTTCACCTCAACTGATAACGCTTACTTAACAAGCCTCACTTCTACTAATTGACCTCAGTTGCTTCACTTCACTTCAATTGATTCAGCTCAGTTGTCTCACTGCACTTCAATTGATTATGCTCAGTTACCTCACTTCACTTGAACTAATTGGACTCACTTTGTTAGCTTCACCTCAACTGATAACGCTCACTTAACTAGCTTCTCTTCAACTAATGGAGTTCACTTGCTTCACTACACTGCAATTGATTAAGCTCAGTTGCCTCACTTCAATTCAGCTAATTAAGCTCAGTTGCCTCACTTCACCTCAACTGATAATGCTCACTTAACTTGCTTCACTTCAACTAATTGAGCTCACTTGCTTCACTTGACTTAAATTGATTAAGCTCAGTTGCTTCACTTCACTTCAATTGATTCAGCTCAGTTGCCTCACTTCATTTCAGTTGATTAGGCTCAGTTGCCTCACTTCACTTCAACTGATTCTGCTCACTTAACTAGATTCACTTCAACTATTTTAGCTCACTTGCTTCACTTAACTTCAATTGATTAAGCTCAGTTGCTTCACTTCACTTCAAGTAATTGGACTCACTTTGTTAGCGTCACCTCAACTGATAACGCTCACCTTACTAGCTTCACTTCAACTAATAGAGCTCACTTGCTTCACTTCTCTACAATTGATTAAGCTCAGTTGCCTCACTTCAATTCAGCTGATTAAGCTCAGTTGCCTCACTTCAACTCAACTGATAACGCTCACTTAACAAGCCTCACTTCTACTAATGGAGTTCACTTGCTTCACTTCACTTCAACTAATAGAGCTCACTTGCTTCACTTCACTACAATTGATTAAGCTCAGTTGCCTCACTTCAATTCAGCTGATTAAGCCCAGTTGCCTCACTTCACCTTAACTGATAACGCTTACTTAACTAGCTTCACTTCAACTAATTGAGCTCACTTGCTTCACTTGACTTAAATTGATTAAGCTCAGTTGCTTCACTTCACTTCAATTGATTCAGCTCAGTTGCCTCACTTCATTTCAGTTGATTAGGCTCAGTTGCCTCACTTCACTTCAACTGATTCTGCTCACTTAACTAGATTCACTTCAACTAATTGAGCTCACTTGCTTCACTTGACTTCAATTGATTAAGCTCAGTTGCTTCACTTCACTTCAAGTAATTGGACGCACTTTGTTAGCGTCACCTCAACTGATAACGCTCACCTTACTAGCTTCACTTGAACCAATAGAGCTCACTTGCTTCACTTCACTACAATTGATTAAGCTCAGTTACCTCACTTCACCTCAACTGATAACGCTCACTTAACTAGCTTCACTTGAACTAATAGAGCTCACTTGCTTCACTTCACTAGAATTGATTAAGCTCAGTTGCTTCACTTCACTTCAATTGATTCAGCTCAGTTGCCCCACTTCATTTCAGTTGATTAGGCTCAGTTGCATCACTTCACTTCAACTAATTCTGCTCACTTAACTAGATTCACTTCAACTAATTGAGCTCACTTGCTTCACTTGACTTCAACTGATTAAGCTCAGTTGCCTCATTTCATTTCAGTTGATTAGGGTCAGTTGCCTCACTTCACTTCCACTGATTCTGCTCACTTAACTAGCTTTACTTCGAATAATTGAGCTCACTTGCTTCACTTGACTTCAATTGATTAAGCTCAGTTGCCACACTTCACTTCAATTGATTAGGCTCAGTTGCCGCACTTCACTTCAACTGATTATGCTCAGTTGCCTCCCTTCACCTCAACTGATAACGCTCACTTAACTAGCTTCACTTCAACTAATAGAGCTCACTTGCTTCACTTCACTACAATTGATTAAGCTCAGTTGCCTCATTTCATTTCAGTTGATTAGGGTCAGTTGCCTCACTTCACTTCAACTGATTCTGCTCACTTAACTAGCTTTACTTCGAATAATTGAGCTCACTTGCTTCACTTGACTTCAATTGATTAAGCTCAGTTGCCTCACTTCACTTCAATTGATTAGGCTCAGTTGCCGCACTTCACTTCAACTGATTATGCTCAGTTGCCTCCCTTCACCTCAACTGATAACGCTCACTTAACTAGCTTCACTTCAACTAATAGAGCTCACTTGCTTCACTT
Source organism: Bombylius discolor (assembly GCA_939192795.1). Taxonomy (NCBI): domain Eukaryota; kingdom Metazoa; phylum Arthropoda; class Insecta; order Diptera; family Bombyliidae; genus Bombylius; species Bombylius discolor. The sequence goes on along the minus strand of OW584241.1, from coordinate 21,734,119 downwards.
CACTTCAATTGATTCAGCTCAGTTGCCCCACTTCATTTCAGTTGATTAGGCTCAGTTGCATCACTTCACTTCAACTAATTCTGCTCACTTAACTAGATTCACTTCAACTAATTGAGCTCACTTGCTTCACTTGACTTCAACTGATTAAGCTCAGTTGCCTCATTTCATTTCAGTTGATTAGGGTCAGTTGCCTCACTTCACTTCAACTGATTCTGCTCACTTAACTAGCTTTACTTCGAATAATTGAGCTCACTTGCTTCACTTGACTTCAATTGATTAAGCTCAGTTGCCTCACTTCACTTCAATTGATTAGGCTCAGTTGCCGCACTTCACTTCAACTGATTATGCTCAGTTGCCTACCTTCACCTCAACTGATAACGCTCACTTAACTAGCTTCACTTCAACTAATAGAGCTCACTTGCTTCACTTCACTACAATTGATTAAGCTCAGTTGCCTCATTTCATTTCAGTTGATTAGGGTCAGTTGCCTCACTTCACTTCAACTGATTCTGCTCACTTAACTAGCTTTACTTCGAATAATTGAGCTCACTTGCTTCACTTGACTTCAATTGATTAAGCTCAGTTGCCTCACTTCACTTCAACTGATTCTGCTCACTTAACTAGCTTTACTTCGAATAATTGAGCTCACTTGCTTCACTTGACTTCAATTGATTAAGCTCAGTTGCTTCACTTCACTTCAACTGATTCTGCTCACTTAACTAGCTTCACTTCAACTAATTGAGCTCACTTGCTTCATTTGACTTCAATTGATTAAGCTCAGTTGCTTAACTTCACTTCAATTGATTCAGCTCAGTTGCCTCACTTCATTTCAGTTGATTAGGCTCAGTTGCCTCACTTCACCTCAACTGATAACGCTTACTTAACTAGCTTCAGTTCTACTTATGGAGTTCACTTGCTTCACTTCACTTCAACTAATTGAGCTCACTTGCTTCACTTCACTGCAATTGATTAAGCTCAGTTGCTTCACTTCACTTCAATTGATTAGGCTCAGTTGCCGCACTTCACTTCAACTGATTATGCTCAGTTGCCTCCCTTCACCTCAACTGATAACGCTTACTTAACAAGCCTCACTTCAACTAATTGAGCTCACTTGCTTCACTTGACTTAAATTGATTAAGCTCAGTTGCCTCACTTCACTTCAACTAATTGGACTCACTTTGTTAGCGTCACCTCAACTGATAACGCTCACCTTACTAGCTTCACTTCAACTAATTGAGCTCACTTGCTTCATTTGACTTCAATTGATTAAGCTCAGTTGCCTCACTTCACTTCAACTGATCAAGCTCAGTTGCCTCACTTCACCACAACTGATAACGCTCACTTAACTAGCTTCACTTCTACTAATTGAGCTAAGCTGCTTCACCTCAGTTCAATTGATTCAGCTCAGTTGCCTTACTTCACTTCAATTGATTAGGCTCAGTTACCTCACTTCACTTCAACTGATTAAGCTCAGTTGCCTTACTTCACCTCAACTGATAACGCTCACTTAATAGCTTCACTTCTACTAATTGAGCTCAGTTGCTAAACTTCACTTCAATTGATTCAGCTCAGTCGCCTCACTTCACTTCAATTGATTAGGCTCAGTTTCCTCACTTCACTTCAACCGATTCTGCTCACTTAACTAGCTTCACTTCAATCAATTGAGCTCACTTGCTTCACTTGACTTCAATTGATTAAGCTCAGTTGCCTCACTTCACTTCAACTGATCAAGCTCAGTTGCCTCACTTCACCACAACTGATAACGCTCACTTAACTAGCTTCACTTCTACTAATTGAGCTAAGTTGCTTCACTTCAGTTCAATTGATTCAGCTCAGTTGCCTTACTTCACTTCAATTGATTAGGCTCAGTTACCTCACTTCACTTCAACTGATTAAGCTCAGTTGCCTCACTTCACCTCAACTGATAACGCTCACTTAACTAGCTTCACTTCTACTAATTGAGCTCAGTTGCCTCACTTCACTTCAATTGATTCAGCTCAGTCGCCTCACTTCACTTCAATTGATTAGGCTCAGTTTCCTCACTTCACTTCAACCGATTCTGCTCACTTAACTAGCTTCACTTCAATCAATTGAGCTCACTTGCTTCACTTGACTTCAATTGATTAAGCTCAGTTGCCTCACTTCACTTCAACTGATCAAGCTCAGTTGCCTCACTTCACCACAACTGATAACGCTCACTTAACTAGCTTCACTTCTACTAATTGAGCTAAGCTGCTTCACCTCAGTTCAATTGATTCAGCTCAGTTGCCTTACTTCACTTCAATTGATTAGGCTCAGTTACCTCACTTCACTTCAACTGATTAAGCTCAGTTGCTCCACTTCACCTCAACTGATAACGCTCACTTAACTAGCTTCACTTCTACTAATTGAGCTCAGTTGCCTCACTTCACTTCAATTGATTCAGCTCAGTCGCCTCACTTCACTTCAATTGATTAGGCTCAGTTTCCTCACTTTACTTCAACCGATTCTGCTCACTTAACTAGCTTCACTTCAATCAATTGAGCTCACTTGCTTCACTTGACTTCAGTTGATTAAGCTCAGTTGCATAACTTCACTTCAATTGATTCAGTTTAGTTGCCTCACTTCACTTCAATTGATTAGGCTCAGTTTCCTCACTTCACTTCAACCGATTCTGCTCACTTAACTAGCTTCACTTCAACTAATTGAGCTCAGTTACTTCACTCCACTTCAATTGATTCAGCTTAGTTGTCTCACTTCACTTCAATTGATTAGGCTCAGTTGCCTCACTTCACTTCAACTGATTCTGCTCACTTAACTAGCTTCACTTCAACTAATTGAGCTCAGTTGCTTCACTTCACTTCAACTAATTGAGCTCAGTTGCTTCACTTCACTTCAATTGATTCAGCTCAGTTGCCTCATTTCACTTCAATTGATTAGGCTCAGTTTCTTCACTTCACTTCAACTGATTCTGCTCACTTAACTAGCTTCACTTCAACTAATTGAACTCAGTTGCTTCACTTGACTTCAATTGATTCAGCTCACTTAACTACCTGCACTCCAACTAATTGAGCTCAGTTGCTTCACTTCACTTCAATTGATTCAGCTCAGTTGCCTCACTTCATTTCAGTTGATTAGGCTCAGTTGTCTCACTTCACTTCAACTGATTCTGCTCACTTAACTAGCTTCACTTCAACTAATTGAGCTCAGTTGCTTCACTTCACTCCAACTAATTGAGCTCAGTTGCTTCACTTCACTTCAATTGATCCAGCTCAGTTGCCTCACTTCATTTCAGTTGATTAGGCTCAGTTTCTTCACTTCACTTCAACTGATTCTGCTCACTTAACTAGCTTCACTTCAACTAATTGAACTCAGTTGCTTCACTTCACTTCAATTGATTCAGCTAACTTAACTACCTGCACTCCAACTAATTGAGCTCAGTTGCTTCACTTAACTTCAATTGATTCAGCTCAGTTGCCTCACTTCATTTCAGTTGATTAGGCTCAGTTGTCTCACTTCACTTCAACTGATTCTGCTCACTTAACTAGCTTCACTTCAACTAATTGAGCTCAGTTGCTTCACTTGACTTCAATTGATTAAGCTCAGTTGCTTAACTTCACTTCAATTGATTCAGCTCAGTTGCCTCACTTCATTTCAGTTGATTAGGCTCAGTTGTCTCACTTCACTTCAACTGATTCTGCTCACTTAACTAGCTTCACTTCAACTAATTGAGCTCAGTTGCTTCACTTCACTCCAACTAATTGAGCTCAGTTGCTTCACTTCACTTCAATTGATTCAGCTCAGTTGCCTCACTTCATTTCAGTTGATTAGGCTCAGTTGTCTCACTTCACTTCAACTGATTCTGCTCACTTAACTAGCTTCACTTCAACTAATTGAGCTCAGTTGCTTCACTCCACTTCAATTGATTCAGCTTAGTTGTCTCACTTCACTTCAATTGATTAGGCTCAGTTGCCTCACTTCACTTCAACTGATTCTGCTCACTTAACTAGCTTCACTTCAACTAATTGAGCTCACTTCCTTCACTTGACTTCAATTGATTAAGCTCAGTTGCATAACTTCACTTCAATTGATTCAGCTCAGTTGCCTCACTTCATTTCAGTTGATTAGGCTCAGTTGTCTCACTTCACTTCAACTGATTCTGCTCACTTAACTAGCTTCACTTCAACTAATTGAGCTCAGTTGCTTCACTTCACTTCAATTGATTCAGCTCAGTTGCCTCACTTCATTTCAGTTGATTAGGCTCACTTAACTAGCTTCACTTCAACTAATTGAGCTCAGTTGCTTCACTTCACTTCAATTGATTCAGCTCAGTTGCTTCACTTCACTACAATTGATTCAGCTCAGTTGCTTTACTTCATTTCAGTTGATTAGGCTCAGTTGTCTCACTTCACTTCAACTGATTCAGCTAACTTAACTACCTGCACTCCAACTAATTGAGCTCAGTTGCTTCACTTAACTTCAATTGATTCAGCTCAGTTGCCTCACTTCATTTCAGTTGATTAGGCTCAGTTGTCTCACTTCACTTCAACTGATTCTGCTCACTTAACTAGCTTCACTTCAACTAATTGAGCTCAGTTGCTTCACTTGACTTCAATTGATTAAGCTCAGTTGCTTAACTTCACTTCAATTGATTCAGCTCAGTTGCCTCACTTCATTTCAGTTGATTAGGCTCAGTTGTCTCACTTCACTTCAACTGATTCTGCTCACTTAACTAGCTTCACTTCAACTAATTGAGCTCAGTTGCTTCACTTCACTCCAACTAATTGAGCTCAGTTGCTTCACTTCACTTCAATTGATTCAGCTCAGTTGCCTCACTTCATTTCAGTTGATTAGGCTCAGTTGTCTCACTTCACTTCAACTGATTCTGCTCACTTAACTAGCTTCACTTCAACTAATTGAGCTCAGTTGCTTCACTTCACTTCAATTGATTCAGCTCAGTTGCCTCACTTCATTTCAGTTGATTAGGCTCAGTTTCCTCACTTCACTTCAACCGATTCTGCTCACTTAACTAGCTTCACTTCAATCAATTGAGCTCACTTGCTTCACTTGACTTCAATTGATCAAGCTCAGTTGCCTCACTTCACCACAACTGATAACGCTCACTTAACTAGCTTCACTTCTACTAATTGAGCTAAGCGTCTTCACCTCAGTTCAATTGATTCAGATCAGTTGCCTTACTTCACTTCAATTGATTAGGCTCAGTTACCTCACTTCACTTCAACTGATTAAGCTCAGTTGCCTCACTTCACCTCAACTGATAACGCTCACTTAACTAGCTTCACTTCTACTAATTGAGCTCAGTTGCTAAACTTCACTTCAATTGATTCAGCTCAGTCGCCTCACTTCACTTCAATTGATTAGGCTCAGTTTCCACACTTCACTTCAACCGATTCTGCTCACTTAACTAGCTTCACTTCAATCAATTGAGCTCACTTGCTTCACTTGACTTCAATTGATTAAGCTCAGTTGCTTCACTTCACTTCAACTGATCAAGCTCAGTTGCCTCACTTCACCTCAATAGATAACGCTCACTTAACTAGCTTCACTTCTACTAATTGAGCTAAGTTTCTTCACTTCACTTCAATTGATTCAGCTCAGTTACCTCACTTCACTTCAATTGATTAGGCTCAGTTGCCTCACTTCACTTCAACTGATTAAGCTCAGTTGCCTCACTTCACCTCAACTGATAACGCTTACTTAACAAGCCTCACTTCAACTAATTGAGCTCACTTGCTTCACTTGACTTAAATTGATTAAGCTCAGTTGCTTCACTTCACTTCAACTAATTGGACTCACTTTGTTAGCGTCACCACAACTGATAACGCTCACTTAACTAGCTTCACTTCAACTAATAGAGCTCACTTGCTAAACTTCACTACAATTGAATAAGCTCAGTTGCCTCACTTCAATTCAGCTGATTAAGCTCAGTTGCCTCACTTCACCTCAACTGATAACGCTCACTTTACTAGCTTCACTTCTACTAATTGAGCTAAGTTGCTTCACCTCAGTTCAATTGATTCAGCTCAGTTGCCTTACTTCACTTCAATTGATTAGGCTCAGTTACCTCACTTCACTTCAACTGATTAAGCTCAGTTGCCTCACTTCACCTCAACTGATAACGCTCACTTAACTAGCTTCACTTCTACTAATTGAGCTCAGTTGCCTCACTTCACTTCAATTGATTCAGCTCAGTCGCCTCTCTTCACTTCAATTGATTAGGCTCAGTTTCCTCACTTCACTTCAACCGATTCTGCTCACTTAACTAGCTTCACTTCAATCAATTGAGCTCACTTGCTTCACTTGACTTCAATTGATTAGCCTTAGTTGCCTCACTTCACTTCAACTGATCAAGCTCAGTTGCCTCACTTCACCACAACTGATAACGCTCACTTAACTAGCTTCACTTCTACTAATTGAGCTAAGTTTCTTCACTTCACTTCAATTGATTCAGCTCAGTTGCCTCACTTCACTTCAACTAATTGGACTCACTTTGTTAGCGTCACCACAACTGATAACGCTCACTTTACTAGCTTCACTTCTACTAATTGAGCTAAGTTGCTTCACCTCAGTTCAATTGATTCAGCTCAGTTGCCTTACTTCACTTCAATTGATTAGGCTCAGTTACCTCACTTCACTTCAACTGATTAAGCTCAGTTGCCTCACTTCACCTCAACTGATAACGCTCACTTAACTAGCTTCACTTCTACTAATTGAGCTCAGTTGCCTCACTTCACTTCAATTGATTCAGCTCAGTCGCCTCACTTCACTTCAATTGATTAGGCTCAGTTTCCTCACTTCACTTCAACCGATTCTGCTCACTTAACTAGCTTCACTTCAATCAATTGAGCTCACTTGCTTCACTTGACTTCAATTGATTAAGCTTAGTTGCCTCACTTCACTTCAACTGATCAAGCTCAGTTGCCTCACTTCACCACAACTGATAACGCTCACTTAACTAGCTTCACTTCTACTAATTGAGCTAAGTTTCTTCACTTCACTTCAATTGATTCAGCTCAGTTGCCTCACTTCACTTCAACTAATTGGACTCACTTTGTTAGCGTCACCACAACTGATAACGCTCACTTTACTAGCTTCACTTCTACTAATTGAGCTAAGTTGCTTCACCTCAGTTCAATTGATTCAGCTCAGTTGCCTTACTTCACTTCAATTGATTAGGCTCAGTTACCTCACTTCACTTCAACTGATTAAGCTCAGTTGCCTCACTTCACCACAACTGATAACGCTCACTTAACTAGCTTCACTTCAACTAATAGAGCTCACTTGCTAAACTTCACTACAATTGAATAAGCTCAGTTGCCTCACTTCAATTCAGCTGATTAAGCTCAGTTGCCTCACTCCACCTCAACTGATAACGCTCACTTTACTAGCTTCACTTCTACTAATTGAGCTAAGTTTCTTCACTTCACTTCAATTGATTCGGCTCAGTTGCCTCACTTCACTTCAACTAATTGGACTCACTTTGTTAGCGTCACCACAACTGATAACGCTCACTTAACTAGCTTCACTTCAACTAATAGAGCTCACTTGCTAAACTTCACTACAATTGAATAAGCTCAGTTGCCTCACTTCAATTCAGCTGATTAAGCTCAGTTGCCTTACTTCACTTCAATTGATTAGGCTCAGTTACCTCACTTCACTTCAACTGATTAAGCTCAGTTGCCTCACTTCACCTCAACTGATAACGCTCACTTAACTAGCTTCACTTCTACTAATTGAGCTCAGTTGCCTCACTTCACTTCAATTGATTCAGCTCAGTCGCCTCACTTCACTTCAATTGATTAGGCTCAGTTTCCTCACTTTACTTCAACCGATTCTGCTCACTTAACTAGCTTCACTTCAATCAATAGAGCTCACTTGCTTCACTTGACTTCAATTGATTAAGCTCAGTTGCATAACTTCACTTCAATTGATGCAGTTTAGTTGCCTCACTTCACTTCAATTGATTAGGCTCAGTTTCCTCACTTCACTTCAACCGATTCTGCTCACTTAACTAGCTTCACTTCAATCAATTGAGCTCACTTGCTTCACTTGACTTCATTTGATTAAGCTCAGTTGCTTCACTTCACTTCAACTGATCAAGCTCAGTTGCCTCACTTCACCACAACTGATAACGCTCACTTAACTAGCTTCACTTCTACTAATTGAGCTAAGTTTCTTCACTTCACTTCAATTGATTCAGCTCAGTTACCTCACTTCACTTCAATTGATTAGGCTCAGTTGCCTCACTTCACTTCAACTGATTAAGCTCAGTTGCCTCACTTCACCTCAACTGATAACGCTTACTTAACAAGCCTCACTTCAACTAATTGAGCTCACTTGCTTCACTTGACTTAAATTGATTAAGCTCAGTTACCTCACTTCACTTCAATTGATTAGGCTCAGTTGTCTCACTTCACTTCAACTGATTCTGCTCACTTAACTAGCTTCACTTCAACTAATTGAGCTCAGTTGCTTCACTTCACTTCAATTGATTCAGCTCAGTTGCCTCACTTCACTACAATTGATTAAGCTCAGTTGCTTTACTTCACTTCAACTGATTCAGCTCAGTTGCCTCACTTCATTTCAGTTGATTAGGCTCAGTTGTCTCACTTCACTTCAACTGATTCTGCTCACTTAACTAGCTTCACTTCAACTTATTGAGCTCAGTTGCTTCACTTCACTTCAATTGATTCAGCTCAATTGCTTCACTTCACTACAATTGATTAAGCTCACTTGCTTCACTTGACTTAAATTGATTAAGCTCAGTTGCCTCACTTCACTTCAATTGATTGGGCTCAGTTTCCTCACTTCACTTCAACCGATTCTGCTCACTTAACTAGCTTCACTTCAACTAATTGAGCTCAGTTGCTTCACTCCACTTCAATTGATTCAGCTTAGTTGTCTCACTTCACTTCAATTGATTAGGCTCAGTTGCCTCACTTCACTTCAACTGATTCTGCTCACTTAACTAGCTTCACTTCAACTAATTGAGCTCAGTTGCTTCACTTCACTTCAATTGATTCAGCTCAGTTGCCTCACTTCATTTCAGTTGATTAGGCTCAGTTGTCTCACTTCACTTCAACTGATTCTGCTCACTTAACTAGCTTCACTTCAACTTATTGAGCTCAGTTGCTTCACTTCACTACAATTGATTAAGCTCACTTGCTTCACTTGACTTAAATTGATTAAGCTCAGTTGCCTCACTTCATTTCAGTTGATTAGGCTCAGTTGTCTCACTTCACTTCAACTGATTCTGCTCACTTAACTAGCTTCACTTCAACTACTTGAGCTCAGATGCTTCACTTCACTTCAATTGATTCAGCTCAGTTGCTTCACTTCACTACAATTGATTAAGCTCAGTTGCTTTACTTCACTTCAATTGATTCAGCTCAGTTGCCTCACTTCATTTCAGTTGATTAGGCTCAGTTGTCTCACTTCACTTCAACTGATTCTGCTCACTTAACTAGCTTCACTTCAACTAATTGAGCTCAGTTGCTTCACTTCACTTCAATTGATTCAGCTCAGTTGCCTCACTTCATTTCAGTTGATTAGGCTCAGTTTCCTCACTTCACTTCAACCGATTCTGCTCACTTAACTAGCTTCACTTCAATCAATTGAGCTCACTTGCTTCACTTGACTTCAATTGATTAAGTTTAGTTGCCTCACTTCACTTCAACTGATCAAGCTCAGTTGCCTCACTTCACCACAACTGATAACGCTCACTTAACTAGCTTCACTTCTACTAATTGAGCTAAGTTGCTTCACCTCAGTTCAATTGATTCCGCTTAGTTCCCTTACTTCACTTCAATTGATTAGGCTCAGTTACCTCACTTCACTTCAACTGATTAAGCTCAGTTGCCTCACTTCACCTCAACTGATAACGCTGACTTAACTAGCTTCACTTCTACTAATTGAGCTCAGTTGCCTCACTTCACTTCAATTGATTCAGCTCAGTCGCCTCACTTCACTTCAATTGATTAGGCTCAGTTTCCTCACTTCACTTCAACCGATTCTGCTCACTTAACTAGCTTCACTTCAATCAATTGAGCTCACTTGCTTCACTTGACTTCATTTGATTAAGCTCAGTTGCTTCACTTCACTTCAACTGATCAAGCTCAGTTGCCTCACTTCACCACAACTGATAACGCTCACTTAACTAGCTTCACTTCTACTAATTGAGCTAAGTTTCTTCACTTCACTTCAATTGATTCAGCTCAGTTACCTCACTTCACTTCAATTGATTAGGCTCAGTTGCCTCACTTCACTTCAACTGATTAAGCTCAGTTGCCTCACTTCACCTCAACTGATAACGCTTACTTAACAAGCCTCACTTCAACTAGTTGAGCTCACTTGCTTCACTTGACTTAAATTGATTAAGCTCAGTTGCCTCACTTCACTTCAATTGATTAGGCTCAGTTTCCTCACTTCACTTCAACCGATTCTGCTCACTTAACTAGCTTCACTTCAATCAATTGAGCTCACTTGCTTCACTTGACTTCAATTGATTAAGCTCAGTTGCCTCACTTCACTTCAACTGATCAAGCTCAGTTGCCTCACTTCACCACAACTGATAACGCTCACTTAACTAGCTTCACTTCTACTAATTGAGCTAAGCTGCTTCACCTCAGTTCAATTGATTCAGCTCAGTTGCCTTACTTCACTTCAATTGATTAGGCTCAGTTACCTCACTTCACTTCAACTGATTAAGCTCAGTTGCCTTACTTCACCTCAACTGATAACGCTCACTTAACTAGCTTCACTTCTACTAATTGAGCTCAGTTGCTAAACTTCACTTCAATTGATTCAGCTCAGTCGCCTCACTTCACTTCAATTGATTAGGCTCAGTTTCCTCACTTCACTTCAACCGATTCTGCTCACTTAACTAGCTTCACTTCAATCAATTGAGCTCACTTGCTTCACTTGACTTCAATTGATTAAGCTCAGTTGCCTCACTTCACTTCAACTAATTGGACTCACTTTGTTAGCGTCACCACAACTGATAACGCTCACTTAACTAGCTTCACTTCAACTAATAGAGTTCACTTGCTAAACTTCACTACAATTGATTAGGCTCAGTTACCTCACTTCACTTCAACTGATTAAGCTCAGTTGCCTTACTTCACCTCAACTGATAACGCTTACTTAACAAGCCTCACTTCAACTAATTGAGCTCACTTGCTTCACTTGACTTAAATTGATTAAGCTCAGTTGCCTCACTTCACTTCAACTAATTGGACTCACTTTGTTAGCGTCACCACAACTGATAACGCTCACTTAACTAGCTTCACTTCAACTAATAGAGTTCACTTGCTAAACTTCACTACAATTGAATAAGCTCAGTTGCCTCACTTCAATTCAGCTGATTAAGCTCAGTTGCCTCACTTCACCTCAACTGATAACGCTCACTTTACTAGCTTCACTTCTACTAATTGAGCTAAGTTGCTTCACCTCAGTTCAATTGATTCAGCTCAGTTGCCTTACTTCACTTCAATTGATTAGGCTCAGTTACCTCACTTCACTTCAACTGATTAAGCTCAGTTGCCTCACTTCACCTCAACTGATAACGCTCACTTAACTAGCTTCACTTCTACTAATTGAGCTCAGTTGCCTCACTTCACTTCAATTGATTCAGCTCAGTCGCCTCACTTCACTTCAATTGATTAGGCTCAGTTTCCTCACTTCACTTCAACCGATTCTGCTCACTTAACTAGCTTCACTTCAATCAATTGAGCTAACTTGCTCCACTTGACTTCAATTGATTAAGCTTAGTTGCCTCACTTCACTTCAACTGATCAAGCTCAGTTGCCTCACTTCACCACAACTGATAACGCTCACTTAACTAGCTTCACTTCTACTAATTGAGCTAAGTTTCTTCACTTCACTTCGATTGATTCAGCTCAGTTACCTCACTTCACTTCAATTGATTAGGCTCAGTTGCCTCACTTCACTTTAACTGATTAAGCTCAGTTGCCTCACTTCACCTCAACTGATAACGCTTACTTAACAAGCCTCACTTCAACTAATTGAGCTCACTTGCTTCACTTGACTTAAATTGATTAAGCTCAGTTGCCTCACTTCACTTCAACTGATCAAGCTCAGTTGCCTCACTTCACCACAACTGATAACGCTCACTTAACTAGCTTCACTTCAACTAATTGAGCTCAGTTGCTTCACTTCACTTCAATTGATTCAGCTCAGTTGCCTCACTTCACTACAATTGATTAAGCTCAGTTGCTTTACTTCACTTCAACTGATTCAGCTCAGTTGCCTCACTTCATTTCAGTTGATTAGGCTCAGTTGTCTCACTTCACTTCAACTGATTCTGCTCACTTAACTAGCTTCACTTCAACTTATTGAGCTCAGTTGCTTCACTTCACTTCAATTGATTCAGCTCAGTTGCTTCACTTCACTACAATTGATTAAGCTCACTTGCTTCACTTGACTTAAATTGATTAAGCTCAGTTGCCTCACTTCACTTCAATTGATTGGGCTCAGTTTCCTCACTTCACTTCAACCGATTCTGCTCACTTAACTAGCTTCACTTCAACTAATTGAGCTCAGTTGCTTCACTCCACTTCAATTGATTCAGCTTAGTTGTCTCACTTCACTTCAATTGATTAGGCTCAGTTGCCTCACTTCACTTCAACTGATTCTGCTCACTTAACTAGCTTCACTTCAACTAATTGAGCTCAGTTGCTTCACTTCACTTCAATTGATTCAGCTCAATTGCCTCACTTCATTTCAGTTGATTAGGCTCAGTTGTCTCACTTCACTTCAACTGATTCTGCTCACTTAACTAGCTTCACTTCAACTTATTGAGCTCAGTTGCTTCACTTCACTACAATTGATTAAGCTCACTTGCTTCACTTGACTTAAATTGATTAAGCTCAGTTGCCTCACTTCATTTCAGTTGATTAGGCTCAGTTGTCTCACTTCACTTCAACTGATTCTGCTCACTTAACTAGCTTCACTTCAACTACTTGAGCTCAGATGCTTCACTTCACTTCAATTGATTCAGCTCAGTTGCTTCACTTCACTACAATTGATTAAGCTCAGTTGCTTTACTTCACTTCAATTGATTCAGCTCAGTTGCCTCACTTCATTTCAGTTGATTAGGCTCAGTTGTCTCACTTCACTTCAACTGATTCTGCTCACTTAACTAGCTTCACTTCAACTAATTGAGCTCAGTTGCTTCACTTCACTTCAATTGATTCAGCTCAGTTGCCTCACTTCATTTCAGTTGATTAGGCTCAGTTTCCTCACTTCACTTCAACCGATTCTGCTCACTTAACTAGCTTCACTTCAATCAATTGAGCTCACTTGCTTCACTTGACTTCAATTGATTAAGTTTAGTTGCCTCACTTCACTTCAACTGATCAAGCTCAGTTGCCTCACTTCACCACAACTGATAACGCTCACTTAACTAGCTTCACTTCTACTAATTGAGCTAAGTTGCTTCACCTCAGTTCAATTGATTCCGCTTAGTTCCCTTACTTCACTTCAATTGATTAGGCTCAGTTACCTCACTTCACTTCAACTGATTAAGCTCAGTTGCCTCACTTCACCTCAACTGATAACGCTGACTTAACTAGCTTCACTTCTACTAATTGAGCTCAGTTGCCTCACTTCACTTCAATTGATTCAGCTCAGTCGCCTCACTTCACTTCAATTGATTAGGCTCAGTTTCCTCACTTCACTTCAACCGATTCTGCTCACTTAACTAGCTTCACTTCAATCAATTGAGCTCACTTGCTTCACTTGACTTCATTTGATTAAGCTCAGTTGCTTCACTTCACTTCAACTGATCAAGCTCAGTTGCCTCACTTCACCACAACTGATAACGCTCACTTAACTAGCTTCACTTCTACTAATTGAGCTAAGTTTCTTCACTTCACTTCAATTGATTCAGCTCAGTTACCTCACTTCACTTCAATTGATTAGGCTCAGTTGCCTCACTTCACTTCAACTGATTAAGCTCAGTTGCCTCACTTCACCTCAACTGATAACGCTTACTTAACAAGCCTCACTTCAACTAGTTGAGCTCACTTGCTTCACTTGACTTAAATTGATTAAGCTCAGTTGCCTCACTTCACTTCAATTGATTAGGCTCAGTTTCCTCACTTCACTTCAACCGATTCTGCTCACTTAACTAGCTTCACTTCAATCAATTGAGCTCACTTGCTTCACTTGACTTCAATTGATTAAGCTCAGTTGCCTCACTTCACTTCAACTGATCAAGCTCAGTTGCCTCACTTCACCACAACTGATAACGCTCACTTAACTAGCTTCACTTCTACTAATTGAGCTAAGCTGCTTCACCTCAGTTCAATTGATTCAGCTCAGTTGCCTTACTTCACTTCAATTGATTAGGCTCAGTTACCTCACTTCACTTCAACTGATTAAGCTCAGTTGCCTTACTTCACCTCAACTGATAACGCTCACTTAACTAGCTTCACTTCTACTAATTGAGCTCAGTTGCTAAACTTCACTTCAATTGATTCAGCTCAGTCGCCTCACTTCACTTCAATTGATTAGGCTCAGTTTCCTCACTTCACTTCAACCGATTCTGCTCACTTAACTAGCTTCACTTCAATCAATTGAGCTCACTTGCTTCACTTGACTTCAATTGATTAAGCTCAGTTGCCTCACTTCACTTCAACTAATTGGACTCACTTTGTTAGCGTCACCACAACTGATAACGCTCACTTAACTAGCTTCACTTCAACTAATAGAGTTCACTTGCTAAACTTCACTACAATTGATTAGGCTCAGTTACCTCACTTCACTTCAACTGATTAAGCTCAGTTGCCTTACTTCACCTCAACTGATAACGCTTACTTAACAAGCCTCACTTCAACTAATTGAGCTCACTTGCTTCACTTGACTTAAATTGATTAAGCTCAGTTGCCTCACTTCACTTCAACTAATTGGACTCACTTTGTTAGCGTCACCACAACTGATAACGCTCACTTAACTAGCTTCACTTCAACTAATAGAGTTCACTTGCTAAACTTCACTACAATTGAATAAGCTCAGTTGCCTCACTTCAATTCAGCTGATTAAGCTCAGTTGCCTCACTTCACCTCAACTGATAACGCTCACTTTACTAGCTTCACTTCTACTAATTGAGCTAAGTTGCTTCACCTCAGTTCAATTGATTCAGCTCAGTTGCCTTACTTCACTTCAATTGATTAGGCTCAGTTACCTCACTTCACTTCAACTGATTAAGCTCAGTTGCCTCACTTCACCTCAACTGATAACGCTCACTTAACTAGCTTCACTTCTACTAATTGAGCTCAGTTGCCTCACTTCACTTCAATTGATTCAGCTCAGTCGCCTCACTTCACTTCAATTGATTAGGCTCAGTTTCCTCACTTCACTTCAACCGATTCTGCTCACTTAACTAGCTTCACTTCAATCAATTGAGCTCACTTGCTCCACTTGACTTCAATTGATTAAGCTTAGTTGCCTCACTTCACTTCAACTGATCAAGCTCAGTTGCCTCACTTCACCACAACTGATAACGCTCACTTAACTAGCTTCACTTCTACTAATTGAGCTAAGTTTCTTCACTTCACTTCGATTGATTCAGCTCAGTTACCTCACTTCACTTCAATTGATTAGGCTCAGTTGCCTCACTTCACTTTAACTGATTAAGCTCAGTTGCCTCACTTCACCTCAACTGATAACGCTTACTTAACAAGCCTCACTTCAACTAATTGAGCTCACTTGCTTCACTTGACTTAAATTGATTAAGCTCAGTTGCCTCACTTCAATTCAGCTGATTAAGCTCAGTTGTCTCACTTCACCTCAACTGATAACGCTCACTTAACTTGCTTCATTTCAACGAATTGAGCTCAGTTGCTTCACTTAACTTCAATTGATTCAGCTCAGTTACCTCACTTCACTTCAATTGATAGGGCTCAGTTGCCTCACTTCACTTCAACTTATTAAGCTCAGTTGCCTCACTTCACTTCAACTGATAACGCTTACTTAACAAGCCTCACTTCAACTAATTGAGCTCACTTGCTTCACTTGACTTAAATTGATTAAGCTCAGTTGCCTCACTTCACTTCAACTAATTGGACTCACTTTGCTAGCGTCACCACAACTGATAACGCTCAGTTAACTAGCTTTACTTCAACTAATAGAGTTCACTTGCTAAACTTCACTACAATTGAATAAGCTCAGTTGCCTCACTTCAATTCAGCTGATTAAGCTTAGTTGCCTCACTTCACCTCAACTGATAACGCTCACTTTACTAGCTTCACTTCTACTAATTGAGCTAAGTTGCTTCACCTCAGTTCAATTGATTCAGCTCAGTTGCCTTACTTCACTTCAATTGATTAGGCTCAGTTACCTCACTTCACTTCAACTGATTAAGCTCAGTTGCCTCACTTCACCTCAACTGATAACGCTCACTTAACTAGCTTCACTTCAATTGATTAGGCTCAGTTGCCTCACTTCACCTCAACTGATAACGCTCACTTAACTTGCTTCACTTCAACTAATTGGACTCACTTTGTTAGCTTCACCTCAACTGATAACGCTCACTTAACTAGCCTCACTTCAACTAATAGAGCTCACTTGCTTCACTTCACTTCAATTGATTAAGCTCAGTTGCCTCACTTCAATTCAGCTGATTAAGATCAGTTGCCTCACTTCACCTCAACTGATAACGCTTACTTAACAAGCCTCACTTCAACTAAATGAGCTTACTTGCTTCACTTGACTTAAATTGATTAAGCTCAGTTGCCTCAGTTCAATTCAGCTGGTTAAGCTCAGTTGCCTCACTTCACCTCAAATAATAACGCTCACTTAACTTGCTTCACTTCAACTAATTGAGCTCAGTTGCTTCACTTCACTTCAATTGATTCAGCTCAGTTACCTCACTTCACTTCAATTGATTCAGCTCAGTCGCCTCACTTCACTTCAATTGATTAGGCTCAGTTTCTTCACTTCACTTCAACCGATTCTGCTCACTTAACTAGCTTCACTTCAATCAATTGAGCTTACTTGCTTCACTTGACTTCAACTGATTAAGCTTAGTTGCCTCACTTCACTTCAACTGATCAAGCTCAGTTGCCTCACTTCACCACAACTGATAACGCTCACTTAACTAGCTTCACTTCTACTAATTGAGCTAAGTTTCTTCACTTCACTTCAATTGATTCAGCTCAGTTACCTCACTTCACTTCAATTGATTAGGCTCAGTTGCCTCACTTCACTTCAACTGATTAAGCTCAGTTGCCTCACTTCACCTCAACTGATAACGCTTACTTAACAAGCCTCACTTCAACTAATTGAGCTCACTTGCTTCACTTGACTTAAATTGATTAAGCTCAGTTGCCTCACTTCAATTCAGCTGATTAAGCTCAGTTGCCTCACTTCACTTCAATTGATTAGGCTCAGTTTCTTCACTTCACTTCAACTGATTCTGCTCACTTAACTAGCTTCACTTCAACTAATTGAACTCAGTTGCCTCACTTCACCTCAACTGATAACGCTCACTTAACTTGCTTCACTTCAACTAATTGAGCTCAGTTGCTTCACTTCACTTCAATTGATTCAGCTCAGTTACCTCACTTCACTTCAATTGATAGAGCTCAGTTGTCTCACTTCACTTCAACTGATTAAGCTCAGTTGCCTCACTTCACCTCAACTGATAACGCTCACTTAACTAACTTCACTTCTACTAATTGAGCTAAGTTGCTTGACTTCACTTCAATTGATTCAGCTCAGTTACCTCACTTCACTTCAATTGATTAGGCTCAGTTGCCTCACTTCACCTCAACTGATAACGCTCACTTAACTTGCTTCACTTCAACTAATTGGACTCACTTTGTTAGCTTCACCTCAACTGATAACGCTCACTTAACTAGCCTCACTTCAACTAATTGAACTCAGTTGCCTCACTTCACCTCAACTGATAACGCTCACTTAACTTGCTTCACTTCAACTAATTGAGCTCAGTTGCTTCACTTCACTTCAATTGATTCAGCTCAGTTACCTCACTTCACTTCAATTGATAGAGCTCAGTTGTCTCACTTCACTTCAACTGATTAAGCTCAGTTGCCTCACTTCACCTCAACTGATAACGCTCACTTAACTAACTTCACTTCTACTAATTGAGCTAAGTTGCTTGACTTCACTTCAATTGATTCAGCTCAGTTACCTCACTTCACTTCAATTGATTAAGCTCAGTTGCCTCACTTCACCTCAACTGATAACGCTCACTTAACTAACTTCACTTCTACTAATTGAGCTAAGTTGCTTGACTTCACTTCAATTGCTTCAGCTCAGTTGCTTCACTTCACTTCAATTGATTCAGCTCAGTTACCTCACTTCACTTCAATTGATAGAGCTCAGTTGTCTCACTTCACTTCAATTGATTAAACTCAGTTGCCTCACTTCAATTCAGCTGATTAAGATCAGTTGCCTCACTTCACCTCAACTGATAACGCTTACTTAACAAGCCTCACTTCAACTAAATGAGCTTACTTGCTTCACTTGACTTAAATTGATTAAGCTCAGTTGCCTCAGTTCAATTCAGCTGGTTAAGCTCAGTTACCTCACTTCACCTCAAATAATAACGCTCACTTAACTTGCTTCACTTCAACTAATTGAGCTCAGTTGCTTCACTTCACTTCAATTGATTCAGCTCAGTTACCTCACTTCACTTCAATTGATTCAGCTCAGTCGCCTCACTTCACTTCAATTGATTAGGCTCAGTTTCTTCACTTCACTTCAACCGATTCTGCTCACTTAACTAGCTTCACTTCAATCAATTGAGCTCACTTGCTTCACTTGACTTCAACTGATTAAGCTCAGTTGCCTCACTTCACTTCAACTGATCAAGCTCAGTTGCCTCACTTCACCACAACTGATAACGCTCACTTAACTAGCTTCACTTCTACTAATTGAGCTAAGTTTCTTCACTTCACTTCAATTGATTCAGCTCAGTTACCTCACTTCACTTCAATTGATTAGGCTAAGTTGCCTCACTTCACTTCAACTGATTAAGCTCAGTTGCCTCACTTCACCTCAACTGATTCTGCTCACTTAACTAGCTTCACTTCAACTAATTGAGCTCACTTGCTTCACTTGACTTCAATTGATTAAGCTCAGTTGCTTCACTTCACTTCAATTGATTCAGCTCAGTTGCCTCACTTCATTTCAGTTGATTAGGCTCAGTTGCCTCACTTCACCTCAAGTAATTGGACTCACTTTGTTAGCGTCAACTCAACTGATAACGCTCACCTTACTAGCTTCACTTCAACTAATAGAGCTCACTTGCTTCACTTTACTACAATTGATTAAGCTCAGTTGCCTGACTTCAATTCAGCTGATTAAGCTCAGTTGCCTCACTTCACCTCAACTGATAACGCTTACTTAACTAGCTTCACTTCAACTAATTGAGCTCACTTGCTTCACTTGACTTGAATTGATTAAGCTCAGTTGCTTAACTTCACTTCAATTGATTCAGCTCAGTTGCCTCACTTCATTTCAGTTGATTAGGCTCAGTTGCCTCACTTCACTTCAACTGATTCTGCTCACTTAACTAGCTTTACTTCAACTAATTGAGCTCACTTGCTTCACTTGACTTCAATTGATTAAGCTCAGTTGCTTTACTTCACTTCAATTGATTCAGCTCAGTTGCCTCACTTCATTTCAGTTGATTAGGCTCAGTTGCCTCACTTCACCTCAACTGATAACGCTCACTTAACTAGCTTCAGTTCTACTAATGGAGTTCACTTGCTTCACTTCACTTCAACTAATTGAGCTCACTTGCTTCACTTGACTTCAATTGATTCAGCTCAGTTACCTCACTTCACTTCAATTGATTAGGCTCAGTTGCCGCACTTCACTTCAACTGATTATGCTCAGTTGCCTCCCTTCACCTCAACTGAACACGCTTACTTAACAAGCCTCACTTCAACTAATTGAGCACACTTGCTTCACTTGACTTAAATTGATTAAGCTCAGTTGCCTCACTTCACTTCAACTAATTGGACTCACTTTGTTAGCGTCACCTCAACTGATAACGCTCACTTAACTAGCTTCACTTCAACTAATAGAGCTCACTTGCTTCACTTCACTTCAGTTGATTCAGCTCAGTTACCTCACTTCACTTCAATTGATTAGGCTCAGTTGCCGCACTTCACTTCAACTGATTAAGTTCAGTTGCTTTACTTCACTTCAACTAATTGGACTCACTTTGTTAGCGTCACCTCAACTATTAACGCTCACTTAACAAGCCTCACTTCTACTAATTGACCTCAGTTGCTTCACTTCACTTCAATTGATTCTGCTCAGTTGTCTCACTTCACTTCAATTGATTATGCTCAGTTGCCTCACTTCACTTCAACTGATTAAGCTCAGTTGCCTCACTTCACCTCAACTGATAACGCTTACTTAACAAGCCTCACTTCTACTAATTGACCTCAGTTGCTTCACTTCACTTCAATTGATTCAGCTCAGTTGTCTCACTTCACTTCAATTGATTATGCTCAGTTACCTCACTTCACTTGAACTAATTGGACTCACTTTGTTAGCGTCACCTCAACTGATAACGCTCACTTAACTAGCTTCACTTCAACTAATGGAGTTCACTTGCTTCACTTCACTACAGTTGATTAAGCTCAGTTGCCTCACTTCAATTCAGCTGATTAAGCTCAGTTGCCTCACTTCACCTCAACTGATAACGCTCACTTAACTTGCTTCACTTCAACTAATTGAGCTCACTTGCTTCACTTGACTTAAATTGATTAAGCTCAGTTGCTTTACTTCACTTCAACTAATTGGACTCAATTTGTTAGCGTCACCTCAACTGATAACGCTCACTTAACTAGCTTCACTTGAACTAATAGAGCTCACTTGCTTCACTTCACTACAATTGATTAAGCTCAGTTGCCTCACTTCACCGCAACTGATAACGCTCACTTAACTAGCTTCACTTGAACTAATAGAGCTCACTTGCTTCACTTCACTACAATTGATTAAACTCAGTTGCTTCACTTCACTTCAATTGATTCAGCTCAGTTGCCTCACTTCATTTCAGTTGATTAGGCTCAGTTTCTTCACTTCACTTCAACTTATTCTGCTCACTTAACTAGCTTCACTTCAACTAATTGAGCTCACTTGCTTCACTTGACTTCAATTATTAAGCTCAGTTGCTTTACTTCACTTCAAGTAATTGGACTCACTTAGTTAGCGTAACCTCAACTGATAACGCTCACTTAACTAGCTTCACTTGAACTAATAGAGCTCACTTGCTTCACTTCACTACAATTGATTAAGCTCAGTTGCCTCACTTCACCGCAACTGACAACGCTCACTTAACTAGCTTCACTTCAACTAATAGAGCTCACTTGCTTCACTTCACTACAATTGATTAAGCTCAGTTGCCTCATTTCATTTCAGTTGATTAGGGTCAGTTGCCTCACTTCACTTCAACTGATTCTGCTCACTTAACTAGCTTTACTTCGAATAATTGAGCTCACTTGCTTCACTTGACTTCAATTGATTAAGCTCAGTTGCTTCACTTCACTTCAACTAATTGGACTTACTTTGTTAGCGTCACCACAACTGATAACGTTCACTTAACTAGCTTCACTTTAACTAATATAGCTCACTTGCTAAACTTCACTACAATTGAATAAGCTCAGTTGCCTCACTTCACCTCAACTGATAACGCTCACTTAACTAGCTTCACTTCTACTAATTGAGCTCAGTTGCCTCACTTCACTTCAATTGATTCAGCTCAGTCGCCTCACTTCACTTCAATTGATTAGGCTCAGTTTCCTCACTTCACTTCAACCGATTCTGCTCACTTAACTAGCTTCACTTCAATCAATTGAGCTCACTTGCTTCACTTGACTTCAATTGATTAAGCTCAGTTGCTTCACTTCACTTCAACTGATCAAGCTCAGTTGCCTCACTTCACCTCAATAGATAACGCTCAATTAACTAGCTTCACTTCTACTAATTGAGCTAAGTTTCTTCACTTCACTTCAATTGATTCAGCTCAGTTACCTCACTTCACTTCAATTGATTAGGCTCAGTTGCCTCACTTCACTTCAACTGATTAAGCTCAGTTGCCTCACTTCACCTCAACTGATAACGCTTACTTAACAAGCCTCACTTCAACTAATTGAGCTCACTTCCTTCACTTGACTTAAATTGATTAAGCTCAGTTGCCTCACTTCACTTCAACTAATTGGACTCACTTTGTTAGCGTCACCACAACTGATAACGCTCATTTAACTAGCTTCACTTCAACTAATAGAGTTCACTTGCTAAACTTCACTACAATTGAATAAGCTCAGTTGCCTCACTTCAATTCAGCTGATTAAGCTCAGTTGCCTCACTTCACCTCAACTGATAACGCTCACTTAACTAGCTTCACTTCTACTAATTGTGCTCAGTTGCCTCACTTCACTTCAATTGATTCAGCTCAGTCGCCTCACTTCACTTCAATTGATTAGGCTCAGTTTCCTCACTTCACTTCAACCGATTCTGCTCACTTAACTAGCTTCACTTCAATCAATTGAGCTCACTTGCTTCACTTGACTTCAATTGATTAAGCTTAGTTGCCTCACTTCACTTCAACTGATCAAGCTCAGTTGCCTCACTTCACCACAACTGATAACGCTCACTTAACTAGCTTCACTTCTACTAATTGAGCTAAGTTTCTTCACTTCACTTCAATTGATTCAGCTCAGTTACCTCACTTCACTTCAATTGATTAGGCTGAGTTGCCTCACTTCACCTCAACTGATAACGCTTACTTAACAAGCCTCACTTCAACTAATAGAGCTCACTTGCTTTACTTAACTTCAATTGATTCAGCTCAGTTGCCTCACTTCACTTCAATTGATTAGGCTCAGTTTCTTCACTTCACTTCAACTGATTCTGCTCACTTAACTAGCTTCACTTCAACTAATTGAACTCAGTTGCCTCACTTCACCTCAACTGATAACGCTCACTTAACTTGCTTCACTTCAACTAATTGAGCTCAGTTGCTTCACTTCACTTCAATTGATTCAGCTCAGTTACCTCACTTCACTTCAATTGATAGGGCTCAGTTGTCTCACTTCACTTCAACTGATTAAGCTCAGTTGCCTCACTTCACCTCAACTGATAACGCTCACTTAACTAGCTTCACTTCTACCAATTGAGCTAAGTTGCTTCACTACACTTCAATTGATTCAGCTCAGTTACCTCACTTCACTTCAATTGATTAGGCTCAGTTGCCTCACTTCACCTCAACTGATAACGCTCACTTAACTTGCTTCACTTCAACTAATTGGACTCACTTTGTTAGCTTCACCTCAACTGATAACGCTCACTTAACTAGCCTCACTTCAACTAATAGAGCTCACTTGCTTTACTTCACTTCAATTGATTAAGCTCAGTTGCCTCACTTCAATTCAGCTGATTAAGCTCAGTTGCCTCACTTCACCTCAACTGATAACGCTTACTTAACAAGCCTCACTTCAACTAATTGAGCTCACTTGCTTCACTTGACTTAAATTGATTAAGCTCAGTTGCCTCAGTTCAATTCAGCTGGTTAAGCTCAGTTGCCTCACTTCACCTCAAATAATAACGCTCACTTAACTTGCTTCACTTCAACTAATTGAGCTAAGTTGCTTCACCTCAGTTCAATTGATTCAGCTCAGTTGCCTTACTTCACTTCAATTGATTATTCTCAGTTACCTCACTTCACTTCAACTGATTAAGCTCAGTTGCCTCACTTCACCTCAACTGATAACGCTCACTTAACTAGCTTCACTTCTACTAATTGAGCTCAGTTGCCTCACTTCACTTCAATTGATTCAGCTCAGTCGCCTCACTTCACTTCAATTGATTAGGCTCAGTTTCCTCACTTCACTTCAACCGATTCTGCTCACTTAACTAGCTTCACTTCAATCAATTGAGCTCACTTGCTTCACTTGACTTCAATTGATTAAGCTTAGTTGCCTCACTTCACTTCAACTGATCAAGCTCAGTTGCCTCACTTCACCACAACTGATAACGCTCACTTAACTAGCTTCACTTCTACTAATTGAGCTAAGTTTCTTCACTTCACTTCAATTGATTCAGCTCATTTACCTCACTTCACTTCAATTGATTAGGCTCAGTTGCCTCACTTCACTTCAACTGATTAAGCTCAGTTGCCTCACTTCACCTCAACTGATAACGCTTACTTAACAAGCCTCACTTCAACTAATAGAGCTCACTTGCTTTACTTAACTTCAATTGATTCAGCTCAGTTGCCTCACTTCACTTCAATTGATTAGGCTCATTTTCTTCACTTCACTTCAACTGATTCTGCTCACTTAACTAGCTTCACTTCAACTAATTGAACTCAGTTGCCTCACTTCACCTCAACTGATAACGCTCACTTAACTTGCTTCACTTCAACTAATTGAGCTCAGTTGCTTCACTTCACTTCAATTGATTCAGCTCAGTTACCTCACTTCACTTCAATTGATAGGGCTCAGTTGTCTCACTTCACTTCAACTGATTAAGCTCAGTTGCCTCACTTCACCTCAACTGATAACGCTCACTTAACTAGCTTCACTTCTACCAATTGAGCTAAGTTGCTTCACTACACTTCAATTGATTCAGCTCAGTTACCTCACTTCACTTCAATTTATTAGGCTCAGTTGCCTCACTTCACCTCAACTGATAACGCTCACTTAACTTGCTTCACTTCAACTAATTGGACTCACTTTGTTAGCTTCACCTCAACTGATAACGCTCACTTAACTAGCCTCACTTCAACTAATAGAGCTCACTTGCTTCACTTCACTTCAATTGATTAAGCTCAGTTGCCTCACTTCAATTCAGCTGATTAAGCTCAGTTGCCTCACTTCACCTCAACTGATAACGCTTACTTAACAAGCCTCACTTCAACTAATTGAGCTCACTTGCTTCACTTGACTTAAATTGATTAAGCTCAGTTGCCTCAGTTCAATTCAGCTGGTTAAGCTCAGTTGCCTCACTTCACCTCAAATAATAACGCTCACTTAACTTGCTTCACTTCAACTAATTGAGCTCAGTTGCTTCACTTCACTTCAATTGATTCAGCTCAGTTACCTCACTTCACTTCAATTGATTCAGCTCAGTCGCCTCACTTCACTTCAATTGATTAGGCTCAGTTTCCTCACTTCACTTCAACCGATTCTGCTCACTTAAATAGCTTCACTTCAATCAATTGAGCTCACTTGCTTCACTTGACTTCAATTGATTAAGCTCAGTTGCCTCACTTCACTTCAACTGATCAAGCTCAGTTGCCTCACTTCACCACAACTGATAACGCTCACTTAACTAGCTTCACTTCTACTAATTGAGCTAAGTTTCTTCACTTCACTTCAATTGATTCAGCTCAGTTACCTCACTTCACATCAATTGATTAGGCTCAGTTGCCTCACTTCACTTCAACTGATTAAGCTCAGTTGCCTCACATCACCTCAACTGATTCTGCTCACTTAACTAGCTTCACTTCAACTAATTGAGCTCAGTTGCTTCACTTCACTTTAACTAACTGAGCTCACTTGCTTCACCTGACTTCAATTGATTAAGCTCAGTTGCTTCACTTCACTTCAATTGATTCAGCTCAGTTGCCTCACTTCATTTCAGTTGATTAGGCTCAGTTGCCTCACTTCACTTCAACTGATTCTGCTCACTTAACTAGATTCACTTCAACTAATTGAGCTCACTTGCTTCACTTGACTTCAATTGATTAAGCTCAGTTGCTTCACTTCACTTCAAGTAATTGGACTCACTTTGTTAGCGTCAACTCAACTGATAACGCTCACCTTACTAGCTTCACTTCTACTAATTGAGCTAAGTTTCTTCACTTCACTTCAATTGATTCAGCTCAGTTACCTCACTTCACTTCAATTGATTAGGCTCAGTTGCCTCACTTCACTTCAACTGATTAAGCTCAGTTGCCTTACTTCACCTCAACTGATTCTGCTCACTTAACTAGCTTCACTTCAACTAATTGAGCTCAGTTGCTTCACTTCACTTTAACTAACTGAGCTCACTTGCTTCACTTGACGTCAATTGATTAAGCTCAGTTGCTTCACTTCACTTCAATTGATTCAGCTCAGTTGCCTCACTTCATTTCAGTTGATTAGGCTCAGTTGCCTCACTTCACTTCAACTGATTCTGCTCACTTAACTAGATTCACTTCAACTAATAGAGCTCACTTGCTTCACTTTACTACAATTGATTAAGCTCAGTTGCCTGACTTCAATTCAGCTGATTAAGCTCAGTTGCCTCATTTCACCTCAACTGATAACGCTTACTTAACTAGCTTTACTTCAACTAATTGAGCTCACTTGCTTCACTTGACTTCAATTGATTAAGCTCAGTTGCTTAACTTCACTTCAATTGATTCAGCTCAGTTGCCTCACTTCATTTCAGTTGATTAGGCTCAGTTGCCTCACTTCACTTCAACTGATTCTGCTCACTTAACTAGCTTTACTTCAACTAATTGAGCTCACTTGCTTCACTTGACTTCAATTGATTAAGCTCAGTTGCTTCACTTCACTTCAATTGATTCAGCTCAGTTGCCTCACTTCATTTCAGTTGATTAGGCCCAGTTGCCTCACTTCACCTCAACTGATTCTGCTCACTTAACTAGCTTCACTTCAACTAATTGAGCTCAGTTGCTTCACTTCACTTTAACTAACTGAGCTCACTTGCTTCACTTGACTTCAATTGATTAAGCTCAGTTGCTTCACTTCACTTCAATTGATTCAGCTCAGTTGCCTCACTTCATTTCAGTTGATTAGGCTCAGTTGCCTCACTTCACTTCAACTGATTCTGCTCACTTAACTAGATTCACTTCAACTAATAGAGCTCACTTGCTTCACTTTACTACAATTGATTAAGCTCAGTTGCCTGACTTCAATTCAGCTGATTAAGCTCAGTTGCCTCATTTCACCTCAACTGATAACGCTTACTTAACTAGCTTTACTTCAACTAATTGAGCTCACTTGCTTCACTTGACTTCAATTGATTAAGCTCAGTTGCTTAACTTCACTTCAATTGATTCAGCTCAGTTGCCTCACTTCATTTCAGTTGATTAGGCTCAGTTGCCTCACTTCACTTCAACTGATTCTGCTCACTTAACTAGCTTTACTTCAACTAATTGAGCTCACTTGCTTCACTTGACTTCAATTGATTCAGCTCAGTTACCTCACTTCACTTCAATTGATTAGGCTCAATTGCCGCACTTCACTTAAATTGATTAAGCTCAGTTGCCTCACTTCACTTCAACTAATTGGACTCACTTTGTTAGCGTCACCTCAACTGATAACGCTCACTTAACAAGCCTCACTTCTACTAATTGACCTCTGTTGCTTCACTTCACTTCAATTGATTCAGCTCAGTTGTCTCACTTCACTTCAATTGATTATGCTCAGTTGCCTCACTTCACTTCAACTGATTAAGCTCAGTTGCCTCACTTCACCTCAACTGATAACGCTTACTTAACAAGCCTCACTTCAACTAATTGACCTCAGTTGCTTCACTTCACTTCAATTGATTCAGCTCAGTTGTCTCACTTCACTTCAATTGATTATGCTCAGTTACCTCACTTCACTTGAACTAATTGGACTCACTTTGTTAGCGTCACCTCAACTGATAACGCTCACTTAACTAGCTTCACTTCAACTAATGGAGTTCACTTGCTTCACTTCACTACAATTGATTAAGCTCAGTTGCCTCACTTCAATTCAGCTGATTAAGCTCAGTTGCCTCACTTCACCTCAACTGATAACGCTCACTTAACTTGCTTCACTTCAACTAATTGAGCTCACTTGCTTCACTTGACTTAAATTGATTAAGCTCAGTTGCTTTACTTCACTTCAACTAATTGGACTCACTTTGTTAGCGTCACCTCAACTGATAACGCTCACTTAACTAGCTTCACTTGAACTAATAGAGCTCACTTGCTTCACTTCACTACAATTGATTAAGCTCAGTTGCCTCACTTCACCGCAACTGATAACGCTCACTTAACTAGCTTCACTTGAACTAATAGAGCTCACTTGCTTCACTTCACTACAATTGATTAAACTCAGTTGCTTCACTTCACTTCAATTGATTCAGCTCAGTTGCCTCACTTCATTTCAGTTGATTAGGCTCAGTTTCTTCACTTCACTTCAACTTATTCTCCTCACTTAACTAGCTTCACTTCAACTAATTGAACTCAGTTGCCTCATTTCATTTCAGTTGATTAGGGTCAGTTGCCTCACTTCACTTCAACTGATTCTGCTCACTTAACTAGCTTTACTTCGAATAATTGAGCTCACTTGCTTCACTTGACTTCAATTGATTAAGCTCAGTTGCTTCACTTCACTTCAACTAATTGGACTTACTTTGTTAGCGTCACCTCAACTGATAACGCTTACTTAACTAGCTTCACTTCAACTAAAAGAGCTCACTTGCTTCACTTCACTACAATTGATTAAGCTCAGTTGCCTCACTTCAATTCAGCTGATTAAGCTCAGTTGCCTCACTTCACCTCAACTGATAACGCTCACTTAACTAGCTTCACTTCTACTAATTAAGCTTAGTTGCTTCACTTCACTTCAATTGATTCAGCTCAGTTGCCTCACTTCACTTCAATTGATTAGGCTCAGTTTCCTCACTTCACTTCAACTGATTCTGCTCACTTAACCAGCTTCACTTCAACTAATTGAGCTCAGTTGCTTTACTTGACTTCAATTGATTAAGCTCAGTTGCTTCACTTCTATTCAGCTGAGTAAGCTCAGTAGCCTCACTTCACCTCAACTGATAACACTCACTTAACTAGCTTGTTTTCTACTAATTGAGCTAAATTGCCTCACTTAACTTCAACTGATTCTGCTCACTTAACTAGCTTCACTTCAACTAATTGAGCTCACTTGCTTCATTTGACTTCAATTGATTAAGCTCAGTTGCTTAACTTCACTTCAATTGATTCAGCTCAGTTGCCTCACTTCATTTCAGTTGATTAGGCTCAGTTGTCTCACTTCACTTCAACTGATTCTGCTCACTTAACTAGCTTCACTTCAACTAATTGAGCTCAGTTACTTCACTTCACTTTAACTAACTGAGTTCACTTGCTTCACTTGACTTCAATTGATTAAGCTCAGTTGCCTCACTTCATTTCAGTTGATTAGGCTCAGTTGTCTCACTTCACTTCAACTGATTCTGCTCACTTAACTAGCTTCACTTCAACTAATTGAGCTCAGTTGCTTCACTTCACTTGAACTAATAGAGTTCACTTGCTTCACTTCACTACAATTGATTAATCTCAGTTGCTTCACTTCACTTCAATTGATTCAGCTCAGTTGCCTCACTTCATTTCAGTTGATTAGGCTCATTTTCTTCACTTCACTTCAACTGATTCTGCTCACTTAACTAGCTTCACTTCAACTAATTGAACTCAGTTGCCTCACTTCACCTCAACTGATAACGCTCACTTAACTTGCTTCACTTCAACTAATTGAGCTCAGTTGCTTCACTTCACTTCAATTGATTCAGCTCAGTTACCTCACTTCACTTCAATTGATAGGGCTCAGTTGTCTCACTTCACTTCAACTGATTAAGCTCAGTTGCCTCACTTCACCTCAACTGATAACGCTCACTTAACTAGCTTCACTTCTACCAATTGAGCTAAGTTGCTTCACTACACTTCAATTGATTCAGCTCAGTTACCTCACTTCACTTCAATTTATTAGGCTCAGTTGCCTCACTTCACCTCAACTGATAACGCTCACTTAACTTGCTTCACTTCAACTAATTGGACTCACTTTGTTAGCTTCACCTCAACTGATAACGCTCACTTAACTAGCCTCACTTCAACTAATAGAGCTCACTTGCTTCACTTCACTTCAATTGATTAAGCTCAGTTGCCTCACTTCAATTCAGCTGATTAAGCTCAGTTGCCTCACTTCACCTCAACTGATAACGCTTACTTAACAAGCCTCACTTCAACTAATTGAGCTCACTTGCTTCACTTGACTTAAATTGATTAAGCTCAGTTGCCTCAGTTCAATTCAGCTGGTTAAGCTCAGTTGCCTCACTTCACCTCAAATAATAACGCTCACTTAACTTGCTTCACTTCAACTAATTGAGCTCAGTTGCTTCACTTCACTTCAATTGATTCAGCTCAGTTACCTCACTTCACTTCAATTGATTCAGCTCAGTCGCCTCACTTCACTTCAATTGATTAGGCTCAGTTTCCTCACTTCACTTCAACCGATTCTGCTCACTTAACTAGCTTCACTTCAATCAATTGAGCTCACTTGCTTCACTTGACTTCAATTGATTAAGCTCAGTTGCCTCACTTCACTTCAACTGATCAAGCTCAGTTGCCTCACTTCACCACAACTGATAACGCTCACTTAACTAGCTTCACTTCTACTAATTGAGCTAAGTTTCTTCACTTCACTTCAATTGATTCAGCTCAGTTACCTCACTTCACATCAATTGATTAGGCTCAGTTGCCTCACTTCACTTCAACTGATTAAGCTCAGTTGCCTCACATCACCTCAACTGATTCTGCTCACTTAACTAGCTTCACTTCAACTAATTGAGCTCAGTTGCTTCACTTCACTTTAACTAACTGAGCTCACTTGCTTCACCTGACTTCAATTGATTAAGCTCAGTTGCTTCACTTCACTTCAATTGATTCAGCTCAGTTGCCTCACTTCATTTCAGTTGATTAGGCTCAGTTGCCTCACTTCACTTCAACTGATTCTGCTCACTTAACTAGATTCACTTCAACTAATTGAGCTCACTTGCTTCACTTGACTTCAATTGATTAAGCTCAGTTGCTTCACTTCACTTCAAGTAATTGGACTCACTTTGTTAGCGTCAACTCAACTGATAACGCTCACCTTACTAGCTTCACTTCTACTAATTGAGCTAAGTTTCTTCACTTCACTTCAATTGATTCAGCTCAGTTACCTCACTTCACTTCAATTGATTAGGCTCAGTTGCCTCACTTCACTTCAACTGATTAAGCTCAGTTGCCTTACTTCACCTCAACTGATTCTGCTCACTTAACTAGCTTCACTTCAACTAATTGAGCTCAGTTGCTTCACTTCACTTTAACTAACTGAGCTCACTTGCTTCACTTGACTTCAATTGATTAAGCTCAGTTGCTTCACTTCGATTCAATTGATTCAGCTCAGTTGCCTCACTTCATTTCAGTTGATTAGGCTCAGTTGCCTCACTTCACTTCAACTGATTCTGCTTACTTAACTAGCTTTACTTCAACTAATTGAGCTCACTTGCTTCACTTGACTTCAATTGATTAAGCTCAGTTGCTTAACTTCACTTCAATTGATTCAGCTCAGTTGCCTCACTTCATTTCAGTTGATTAGGCTCAGTTGCCTCACTTCACTTCAACTGATTCTGCTCACTTAACTAGCTTTACTTCAACTAATTGAGCTCACTTGCTTCACTTGACTTCAATTGATTAAGCTCAGTTGCTTCACTTCACTTCAATTGATTCAGCTCAGTTGCCTCACTTCATTTCAGTTGATTAGGCCCAGTTGCCTCACTTCACCTCAACTGATAACGCTCACTTAACTAGCATCAGTTCTACTAATGGAGTTCACTTGCTTCACTTCACTTCAACTAATTGAGCTCACTTGCTTCACTTGACTTCAATTGATTCAGCTCAGTTACCTCACTTCACTTCAATTGATTAGGCTCAATTGCCGCACTTCACTTAAATTGATTAAGCTCAGTTGCCTCACTTCACTTCAACTAATTGGACTCACTTTGTTAGCGTCACCTCAACTGATAACGCTCACTTAACAAGCCTCACTTCTACTAATTGACCTCTGTTGCTTCACTTCACTTCAATTGATTCAGCTCAGTTGTCTCACTTCACTTCAATTGATTATGCTCAGTTGCCTCACTTCACTTCAACTGATTAAGCTCAGTTGCCTCACTTCACCTCAACTGATAACGCTTACTTAACAAGCCTCACTTCAACTAATTGACCTCAGTTGCTTCACTTCACTTCAATTGATTCAGCTCAGTTGTCTCACTTCACTTCAATTGATTATGCTCAGTTACCTCACTTCACTTGAACTAATTGGACTCACTTTGTTAGCGTCACCTCAACTGATAACGCTCACTTAACTAGCTTCACTTCAACTAATGGAGTTCACTTGCTTCACTTCACTACAATTGATTAAGCTCAGTTGCCTCACTTCAATTCAGCTGATTAAGCTCAGTTGCCTCACTTCACCTCAACTGATAACGCTCACTTAACTTGCTTCACTTCAACTAATTGAGCTCACTTGCTTCACTTGACTTAAATTGATTAAGCTCAGTTGCTTTACTTCACTTCAACTAATTGGACTCACTTTGTTAGCGTCACCTCAACTGATAACGCTCACTTAACTAGCTTCACTTGAACTAATAGAGCTCACTTGCTTCACTTCACTACAATTGATTAAGCTCAGTTGCCTCACTTCACCGCAACTGATAACGCTCACTTAACTAGCTTCACTTGAACTAATAGAGCTCACTTGCTTCACTTCACTACAATTGATTAAACTCAGTTGCTTCACTTCACTTCAATTGATTCAGCTCAGTTGCCTCACTTCATTTCAGTTGATTAGGCTCAGTTTCTTCACTTCAGTTCAACTTATTCTCCTCACTTAACTAGCTTCACTTCAACTAATTGAACTCAGTTGCCTCATTTCATTTCAGTTGATTAGGGTCAGTTGCCTCACTTCACTTCAACTGATTCTGCTCACTTAACTAGCTTTACTTCGAATAATTGAGCTCACTTGCTTCACTTGACTTCAATTGATTAAGCTCAGTTGCTTCACTTCACTTCAACTAATTGGACTTACTTTGTTAGCGTCACCTCAACTGATAACGCTTACTTAACTAGCTTCACTTCAACTAAAAGAGCTCACTTGCTTCACTTCACTACAATTGATTAAGCTCAGTTGCCTCACTTCAATTCAGCTGATTAAGCTCAGTTGCCTCACTTCACCTCAACTGATAACGCTCACTTAACTAGCTTCACTTCTACTAATTAAGCTTAGTTGCTTCACTTCACTTCAATTGATTCAGCTCAGTTGCCTCACTTCACTTCAATTGATTAGGCTCAGTTTCCTCACTTCACTTCAACTGATTCTGCTCACTTAACCAGCTTCACTTCAACTAATTGAGCTCAGTTGCTTTACTTGACTTCAATTGATTAAGCTCAGTTGCTTCACTTCTATTCAGCTGAGTAAGCTCAGTAGCCTCACTTCACCTCAACTGATAACACTCACTTAACTAGCTTGAATTCTACTAATTGAGCTAAATTGCCTCACTTAACTTCAACTGATTCTGCTCACTTAACTAGCTTCACTTCAACTAATTGAGCTCACTTGCTTCATTTGACTTCAATTGATTAAGCTCAGTTGCTTAACTTCACTTCAATTGATTCAGCTCAGTTGCCTCACTTCATTTCAGTTGATTAGGCTCAGTTGTCTCACTTCACTTCAACTGATTCTGCTCACTTAACTAGCTTCACTTCAACTAATTGAGCTCAGTTACTTCACTTCACTTTAACTAACTGAGTTCACTTGCTTCACTTGACTTCAATTGATTAAGCTCAGTTGCCTCACTTCATTTCAGTTGATTAGGCTCAGTTGTCTCACTTCACTTCAACTGATTCTGCTCACTTAACTAGCTTCACTTCAACTAATTGAGCTCAGTTGCTCCACTTCACTTGAACTAATAGAGTTCACTTGCTTCACTTCACTACAATTGATTAATCTCAGTTGCTTCACTTCACTTCAATTGATTCAGCTCAGTTGCCTCACTTCATTTCAGTTGATTAGGCTCAGTTGCCTCACTTCACTTCAACTGATTCTGCTCACTTAACTAGATTCACTTCAACTAATTGAGCTCACTTGCTTCACTTGACTTCAATTGATTAAGCTCAGTTGCTTCACTTCACTTCAAGTAATTGGACTCACTTTGTTAGCGTCACCTCAACTGATAACGCTCACCTTACTAGCTTCACTTCAACTAATAGAGCTCACTTGCTTCACTTTACTACAATTGATTAAGCTCAGTTGCCTGACTTCAATTCAGCTGATTAACCTCAGTTGCCTCACTTCACCTCAACTGATAACGCTTACTTAACTAGCTTCACTTCAACTAATTGAGCTCACTTGCTTCACTTGACTTCAATTGATTAAGCTCAGTTGCTTAACTTCACTTCAATTGATTCAGCTCAGTTGCCTCACTTCACTTCAACTGATTAAGCTCAGTTGCCTCACTTCACCTCAACTGATAACGCTCACTTAACTAGCTTCACTTCAATTGATTCAGCTCAGTTGCCTCACTTCATTTCAGTTGATTAGGCTTAGTTGTCTCACTTCACTTCAACTGATAACGCTCACTTTACTAGCTTCACTTCTACTAATTGAGCTAAGTTGCTTTACTTCACTTCAATTGGTTCAGCTCAGTTGCCTCACTTCACTTCAATTGATTAGGCTCAGTTGCCTCACTTCACTTCAACTGATTAAGCTCAGTTGCCTCACTTCACCTCAACTGATAACGCTCACTTAACTAGCTTCACTTCAATTGATTCAGCTCAGTTGCCTCACTTCATTTCAGTTGATTAGGCTTAGTTGTCTCACTTCACTTCAACTGATTCTGCTCACTTAACTAGCTTCACTTCAACTAATTGAGCTCAGTTGCTTCACTTCACTTTAACTAATTGAGCTCACTTGCTTCACTTGACTTCAATTGATTAAGCTCAGTTGCTTCACTTCAGTTCAATTGATTCAGCTCAGTTGCCTCACTTCATTTCAGTTGATTAGGCTCAGTTGCCTCACTTCACTTCAACTGATTCTGCTCACTTAACTAGATTCACTTCAACTAATTGAGTTCACTTGCTTCACTTGACTTCAATTGATTAAGCTCAGTTGCTTCACTTCACTTCAATTAATTGGACTCACTTTGTTAGCGTCACCTCAACTGATAACGCTCACCTTACTAGCTTCACTTCAACTAATTGAGCTCACTTTCTTCATTTGACTTCAATTGATCAAGCTCAGATGCTTAACTTCACTTAAATTGATTCAGCTCAGTTGCCTCACTTCATTTCAGTTGATTAGGCTCAGTTGTCTCACTTCACTTCAACTGATTCTGCTCACTTAACTAGCTTCACTTCAACTAATTGAGCTCAGTTGCTTCACTTCACTTGAACTAATAGAGCTCACTTGCTTCACTTCACGACAATTGATTAAGCTCAGTTGCTTCACTTCACTTCAATTGATTCAGCTCAGTTGCTTCACTTCATTTCAGTTGATGAGGCTCAGTTGCCTCACTTCACTTCAACTGATTCTGCTCACTTAACTAGATTCACTTCAATTAATTGAGCTCACTTGCTTCACTTGACTTCAATTGATTAAGCTTAGTTGCTTCACTTCACTTCAAGTAATTGGACTCACTTTGTTAGCGTCACCTCAACTGATAACGCTCACTTAACTAGCTTCACTTCAACTAATAGAGCTTACTTGGTTTACTTCACTACAATTGATTAAGCTCAGTTGCCTCACTTCAATTCAGCTGATTAAGCTCAGTTCCCTCACTTCACCTCAACTGATAACGCTTACTTAACTAGCTTCACTTCAACTAATTGAGCTCACTTGCTTCACTTGACTTCAATTGATTAAGCTCTGTTGCTTAACTTCAGTTCAATTGATTCAGTTCAGTTGCCTCACTTCATTTCAGTTGATTAGGCTTAGTTGCCTCACTTCACTTCAACTGATTCTGCTTACTTAACTAGCTTTACTTCAACTAATTGAGCTCACTTGCTTCACTTGACTTTAATTGATTAAGCTCAGTTTCTTCACTTCACTTCAACTAATTGGACTCACTTTGTTAGCGTCACCACAACTGATAACGCTCACTTAACTAGCTTCACTTCTATCAATTGAGCTCAGTTGCTTCACTTCACTTCAATTGGTTCAGCTCAGTTGCCTCACTTCACTTCAATTGACTAGGCTCAGTTGCCTCACTTCACTTCAACTGATTAAGCTCACTTAACTAGATTCACTTCAATTAATTGAGCTCACTTGCTTCACTTGACTTCAATTGATTAAGCTTAGTTGCTTCACTTCACTTCAAGTAATTGGACTCACTTTGTTAGCGTCACCTCAACTGATAACGCTCACTTAACTAGCTTCACTTCAACTAATAGAGCTTACTTGGTTTACTTCACTACAATTGATTAAGCTCAGTTGCCTCACTTCATTTCAGTTGATCAGGCTCAGTTGCCTCACTTCACTTCAACTGATTCTGCTCACTTAACTAGATTCACTTCAATTAATTGAGCTCACTTGCTTCACTTGACTTCAATTGATTAAGCTCAGTTTCTTCACTTCACTTCAACTAATTGGACTCACTTTGTTAGCGTCACCACAACTGATAACGCTCACTTAACTAGCTTCACTTCTATCAATTGAGCTCAGTTGCTTCACTTCACTTCAATTGGTTCAGCTCAGTTGCCTCACTTCACTTCAATTGACTAGGCTCAGTTGCCTCACTTCACTTCAACTGATTAAGCTCACTTAACTAGATTCACTTCAATTAATTGAGCTCACTTGCTTCACTTGACTTCAATTGATTAAGCTCAGTTGCTTCACTTCACTTCAATTGATTCAGCTCAGTTGCTTCACTTCATTTCAGTTGATCAGGCTCAGTTGCCTCACTTCACTTCAACTGATTCTGCTCACTTAACTAGATTCACTTCAATTAATTGAGCTCACTTGCTTCACTTGACTTCAATTGATTAAGCTTAGTTGCTTCACTTCACTTCAAGTAATTGGACTCACTTTGTTAGCGTCACCTCAACTGATAACGCTCACTTAACTAGCTTCACTTCAACTAATAGAGCTTACTTGGTTTACTTCACTACAATTGATCAAGCTCAGTTGCCTCACTTCAATTCAGCTGATTAAGCTCAGTTCCCTCACTTCACCTCAACTGATAACGCTTACTTAACTAGCTTCACTTCAACTAATTGAGCTCACTTGCTTCACTTGACTTCAATTGATTAAGCTCTGTTGCTTAACTTCAGTTCAATTGATTCAGTTCAGTTGCCTCACTTCATTTCAGTTGATTAGGCTTAGTTGCCTCACTTCACTTCAACTGATTCTGCTTACTTAACTAGCTTTACTTCAACTAATTGAGCTCACTTGCTTCACTTGACTTCAATTGATTAAGCTCAGTTTCTTCACTTCACTTCAACTAATTGGACTCACTTTGTTAGCGTCACCTCAACTGATAACGCTCACTTAACTAGCTTCACTTCAACTAATAGAGCTTACTTGGTTTACTTCACTACAATTGATTAAGCTCAGTTGCCTCACTTCAATTCAGCTGATTAAGCTCAGTTCCCTCACTTCACCTCAACTGATAACGCTTACTTAACTAGCTTCACTTCAACTAATTGAGCTCACTTGCTTCACTTGACTTCAATTGATTAAGCTCTGTTGCTTAACTTCAGTTCAATTGATTCAGTTCAGTTGCCTCACTTCATTTCAGTTGATTAGGCTTAGTTGCCTCACTTCACTTCAACTGATTCTGCTTACTTAACTAGCTTCACTTTAACTAATAGAGCTCACTTGCTGAACTTCACTACAATTGAATAAGCTCAGTTGCTTCACTTCAATTCAGCTGATTAAGCTCAGTTGCCTCATTTCACCTCAACTGATAACGCTCACTTCACTAGCTTCACTTCTACTAATTGAGCTAAGTTGCTTCACTTCACTTCAATTGGTTCAGCTCAGTTGCCTCACTTCACTTCAATTGACTAGGCTCAGTTGCCTCACTTCACTTCAACTGATTAAGCTCAGTTGCCTCACTTCACCTCAACTGATAACGCTCACTTAACTAGCTTCACTTCTACTAATTGAGCTCAGTTGCCTCACTTCACTTCAATTGATTAGGATTAGTTACCTCACTTCACTTCAACCGATTCTGCTCACTTAAGTAGCTTCACTTCAATCAATTGAACTCACTTGCTTCACTTAACTTCAATTGATTAAGCTCAGTTGCTTCACTTCCCTTCAACTAATTGGACTCACTTTGTTAGCGTCACCTCAACTGATAACGCTCACTTAACTAGCTTCACTTGAACTAATAGAGCTCACTTGCTTCACTTCACTTAAATTGATTAAGCTCAGTTTCCTCACTTCAATTCAGCTGAATAAGCTCAGTTGCCTCACTTCACCTCAACTGATAACGCTCACTTAACTTGCTTCACTTCAACTAATTGAGCTCAGTTGCTTCACTTCAGTTCAATTGATTCAGCTCAGTTGCCTCATTTCACTTAAATTGATTAGGCTCAGTTTCTTCACTTCACTTCAACTGATTCTGCTCACTTAACTAGCTTCACTTCAACTAATTGAACTCAGTTGCTTCACTTCACTTCAAATAATTCAGCTCA
Source organism: Bombylius discolor (assembly GCA_939192795.1). Lineage (NCBI taxonomy): Eukaryota > Metazoa > Arthropoda > Insecta > Diptera > Bombyliidae > Bombylius > Bombylius discolor. Next base: position 21,695,622 of record OW584241.1, on the reverse strand, counting down.
CTTAACTACCTGCACTTCAACTAATTGAGCTCACTTGCTTCACTTGACTTAAATTGATTAAGCTCAGTTGGTTAACTTCACTTCAATTGATAGGGCTCAGTTGTCTCACTTCACTTCAACTGATGAAGCTCAGTTGCCTCACTTCACCTCAACTGATAACGCTCACTTAAATAGCTTCACTTCAACTAATTGAGCTCAGTTGCTTCACTTCACTTCAAGTAATTGGACTCACTTTGTTAGCGTCACCTCAACTGATAACGCTCACTTAACTAGCTTCACTTGAACTGATAGAGCTCACTTGCTTCACTTCACTACAATTGATTAAGCTCAGTTGCCTCACTTCAATTCAGCTGATTAAGCTCAGTTGCCTCACTTCAATTCAGCTGATTAAGCTCAGTTGCTTCACTTCACCTTAACTGATAACGCTCACTTAACTAGCTTCTCTTCCACTAATTGAGCTAAGTTGCTTCACTTCACTTCAATTGATTCAGCTCAGTTGCCTCATTTCACTTCAATTGATTAGGCTCAGTTTCTTCACTTCACTTCAACTGATTCTGCTCACTTAACTAGCTTCACTTCAACTAATTGAACTCAGTTGCTTCTCTTCACTTCAATTGATTCAGCTCACTTAACTACCTGCACTTCAACTAATTGAGCTCACTTGCTTCACTTGACTTAAATTGATTAAGCTCAGTTGCTTAACTTCACTTCAATTGATTCAGCTCAGTTGCCTCACTTTATTTCAGTTGATTAGGCTCAGTTGTCTCACTTCACTTCAACCGATTCTGTTCACTTAACTAGCTTCACTTCAACTAATTGAGCTCAGTTGCTTCACTTCACTTCAACTAATTGAGCTCACTTGCTTCACTTGACTTAAATTGATTAAGCTCAGTTGCTTCACTTCACTTCAAGTAATTGGACTCACTTTGTTAGCGTCACCTCAACTGATAACGCTCACTTAACTAGCTTCATTTGAACTAATAGAGCTCACTTGCTTCACTTCACTACAATTGATTAAGCTCAGTTGGTTCACTTCAATTCAGCTGATTAAGCTCAGTTGCCTCACTTCACCTCAACTGATAACGCTTACTTAACTAGTTTCACTTCTACTAATTGAGCTCAGTTGCTTCACTTCACTTCAATTGATTCAGCTTAGTTGCTTAACTTCACTTCAACTAATTGGACTCACTTTGTTAGCGTCACCTCAACTGATAACGCTCACTTAACTAGCTTCACTTCAACTAAAAGAGCTCACTTGCTTCACTTCACTACAATTGATTAAGCTTAGTTGCCTCACTTCAATTCAGCTGATTAAGCTCAATTGCTTCACTTCACCTCAACTGATAACGCTCACTTAACTAGCTTCTCTTCCACTAATTGAGCTAAGTTGCTTCACTTCACTTCAATTGATTCAGCTCAGTTGCCTCATTTCACTTCAATTGATTAGGCTCAGTTTCTTCACTTCACTTCAACTAATTGGAATCACTTTGTTAGCGTCACCTAAACTGATAACGCTCACTCAACTAGCTTCACTGGAACTAATAGAGCTCACTTGCTTCACTTCACTACAATTGATTAAGCTCAGTTGCCTCACTTCAATTCAGCTGATTAAGCTCAGTTGCCTCACTTCACCTCAACTGATAACGCTTACTTAACTAGCTTCACTTCTACTAATTGAGCTCAGTTGCTTCACTTCACTTTAATTGATTCAGCTTAGTTGTCTCACTTCACTTCAATTGATTAGGCTCAGTTGCCTCACTTCACTTCAACTGATTCTGCTCACTTAACTAGCTTCACTTCAACTAATTGAGCTCAGTTGCTTCACTTCACTTCAACTAATTGAGCTCAGTTGCTTCACTTCACTTCAACTAATTGGACTCACTTTGTTAGCGTCACCTAAACTGATAACGCTCACTTAACTAGCTTCACTGGAACTAATAGAGCTCACTTGCTTCACTTCACTACAATTGATTAAGCTCAGTTGCCTCACTTCAATTCAGCTGATTAAGCTCAGTTGCCTCACTTCACCTCAACTGATAACGCTTACCTAACTAGCTTCACTTCAACTAATTGAGCTCACTTCCTTCACTTTACTTCAATTGATTAAGCTCAGTTGCATAACTTCACTTCAATTGATTCAGCTCAGTTGCCTTACTTCATTTCAGTTGATTAGGCTCAGTTGTCTCACTTCACTTCAACTGATTCTGCTCACTTAACTAGCTTCACTTCAACTAATTGAGCTCAGTTGCTTCACTTCACTTCAATTGATTCAGCTCAGTTGCCTCACTTCATTTCAGTTGATTAGGCTCAGTTTCCTCACTTCACTTCAACCGATTCTGCTCACTTAACTAGCTTCACTTCATTCAATTGAGCTCACTTGCTTCACTTGACTTCAATTGATTAAGCTCAGTTGCCTCACTTCACTTCAACTGATTAAGCTCAGTTGCCTCACTTCACCACAACTGATAACGCTCACTTAACTAGCTTCACTTCTACTAATTGAGCTAAGTTGCTTCACCTCAGTTCAATTGATTCAGCTCAGTTGCCTTACTTCACTTCAATTGATTAGGCTCAGTTACCTCACTTCACTTCAACTGATCAAGCTCAGTTGCCTCACTTCACCACAACTGATAACGCTCACTTAACTAGCTTCACTTCTACTAATTGAGCTAAGTTGCTTCACCTCAGTTCCATTGATTCAGCTTAGTTGCCTTACTTCACTTCAATTGATCAGGCTCAGTTACCTCACTTCACTTCAACTGATTAAGCTCAGTTGCCTCACTTCACCTCAACTGATAACGCTTACTTAACTAGCTTCACTTCTACTAATTGAGCTCAGTTGCTTCACTTCACTTTAATTGATTCAGCTTAGTTGTCTCACTTCACTTCAATTGATTAGGCTCAGTTGCCTCACTTCACTTCAACTGATTCTGCTCACTTAACTAGCTTCACTTCAACTAATTGAGCTCACTTCCTTCACTGGACTTCAATTGATTAAGCTCAGTTGCATAACTTCACTTCAATTGATTCAGCTCAGTTGCCTCACTTCATTTCAGTTGATTAGGCTCAGTTGTCTCACTTCACTTCAACTGATTAAGCTCAGTTGCCTCACTTCACCTCAACTGATAACGCTCACTTAACTAGCTTCACTTCTACTAATTGAGCTAAGTTGCTTCACTACACTTCAATTGATTCAGCTCAGTTACTTCACTTCACTTCAATTGATAGGGCTCAGTTGTCTCACTTCACTTCAACTGATTAAGCTCAGTTGCCTCACTTCACCTCAACTGATAACGCTCACTTAACTAGCTTCACTTCTACTAATTGAGCTAAGTTGCTTCACTACACTTCAATTGATTCAGCTCAGTTGCCTCACTTCACTTCAACTGATCATGCTCAGTTGCCTAACTTCACCACAACTGATAACGCTCACTTAACTAGCTTCACTTCTACTAATTGAGCTAAGTTGCTTCACCTCAGTTCAATTGATTCAGCTCAGTTGCCTTACTTCACTTCAATTGATTAGGCTCAGTTACCTAGCTTCACTTCAACTAATTGAGTTCAGTTGCTTCACTTCACTTCAATTGATTCAGCTCAGTTACCTCACTTTACTTCAATTGATAGGGCTCAGTTGTCTCACTTCACTTCAACTGATTAAGCTCAGTTATCTCACTTCACTTCAATTGATAACGCTCACTTAACTTGCTTCACTTCAACTAATTAGACTCACTTTGTTAGCTTCACCTCAACTGATAACGCTCACTTAACTAGCCTCACTTCAACTAATTGAGCTCAGTTGCTTCACTTCACTTCAATTGATTCAGCTCAGTTGCCTCACTTCATTTCAGTTGATTAGGCTCAGTTTCCTCACTTCACTTCAACCGATTCTGCTCACTTAACTAGCTTCACTTCATTCAATTGAGCTCACTTGCTTCACTTGACTTCAATTGATTAAGCTCAGTTGCCTCACTTCACTTCAACTGATCAAGCTCAGTTGCCTCACTTCACCACAACTGATAACGCTCACTTAACTAGCTTCACTTCTACTAATTGAGCTAAGTTGCTTCACCTCAGTTCAATTGATTCAGCTCAGTTGCCTTACTTCACTTCAATTGATTAGGCTCAGTTACCTCACTTCACTTCAACTGATCAAGCTCAGTTGCCTCACTTCACCACAACTGATAACGCTCACTTAACTAGCTTCACTTCTACTAATTGAGCTAAGTTGCTTCACCTCAGTTCCATTGATTCAGCTTAGTTGCCTTACTTCACTTCAATTGATCAGGCTCAGTTACCTCACTTCACTTCAACTGATTAAGATCAGTTGCCTCACTTCACCTCAACTGATAACGCTTACTTAACTAGCTTCACTTCTACTAATTGAGCTCAGTTGCTTCAATTCACTTTAATTGATTCAGCTTAGTTGTCTCACTTCACTTCAATTGATTAGGCTCAGTTGCCTCACTTCACTTCAACTGATTCTGCTCACTTAACTAGCTTCACTTCAACTAATTGAGCTCACTTCCTTCACTGGACTTCAATTGATTAAGCTCAGTTGCATAACTTCACTTCAATTGATTCAGCTCAGTTGCCTCACTTCATTTCAGTTGATTAGGCTCAGTTGTCTCACTTCACTTCAACTGATTAAGCTCAGTTGCCTCACTTCACCTCAACTGATAACGCTCACTTAACTAGCTTCACTTCTACTAATTGAGCTCAGTTGCTTCACTTCACTTTAATTGATTCAGCTTAGTTGTCTCACTTCACTTCAATTGATTAGGCTCAGTTGCCTCACTTCACTTCAATTGATTCAGCTCAGTTGCCTCACTTCATTTCAGTTGATTAGGCTCAGTTTCTTCACTTCACTTCAACTTATTCTCCTCACTTAACTAGCTTCACTTCAACTAATTGAACTCAGTTGCCTCATTTCATTTCAGTTGATTAGGGTCAGTTGCCTCACTTCACTTCAACTGATTCTGCTCACTTAACCAGCTCCACTTCAACTAATTGAGCTCACTTGCTTCACTTGACTTCAATTGATTAAGCTCAGTTGCTTCACTTCCCTTCAACTAATTGGACTCACTTTGTTAGCGTCACCTAAACTGATAACGCTCACTCAACTAGCTTCACTGGAACTAATAGAGCTCACTTGCTTCACTTCACTACAATTGATTAAGCTCAGTTGCCTTACTTCAATTCAGCTGATTAAGCTCAGTTGCCTCACTTCACCTCAACTGATAACGCTTACTTAACTAGCTTCACTTCTACTAATTGAGCTCAGTTGCTTCACTTCACTTTAATTGATTCAGCTTAGTTGTCTCACTTCACTTCAATTGATTAGGCTCAGTTGCCTCACTTCACTTCAACTGATTCTGCTCACTTAACTAGCTTCACTTCAACTAATTGAGCTCAGTTGCTTCACTTCACTTCAACTAATTGAGCTCAGTTGCTTCACTTCACTTCAACTAATTGGACTCACTTTGTTAGCGTCACCTAAACTGATAACGCTCACTTAACTAGCTTCACTGGAACTAATAGAGCTCACTTGCTTCACTTCACTACAATTGATTAAGCTCAGTTGCCTCACTTCAATTCAGCTGATTAAGCTCAGTTGCCTCACTTCACCTCAACTGATAACGCTTACCTAACTAGCTTCACTTCAACTAATTGAGCTCACTTCCTTCACTTGACTTCAATTGATTAAGCTCAGTTGCATAACTTCACTTCAATTGATTCAGCTCAGTTGCCTTACTTCATTTCAGTTGATTAGGCTCAGTTGTCTCACTTCACTTCAACTGATTCTGCTCACTTAACTAGCTTCACTTCAACTAATTGAGCTCAGTTGCTTCACTTCACTTCAATTGATTCAGCTCAGTTGCCTCACTTCATTTCAGTTGATTAGGCTCAGTTTCCTCACTTCACTTCAACCGATTCTGCTCACTTAACTAGCTTCACTTCATTCAATTGAGCTCACTTGCTTCACTTGACTTCAATTGATTAAGCTCAGTTGCCTCACTTCACTTCAACTGATCAAGCTCAGTTGCCTCACTTCACCACAACTGATAACGCTCACTTAACTAGCTTCACTTCTACTAATTGAGCTAAGTTGCTTCACCTCAGTTCAATTGATTCAGCTCAGTTGCCTTACTTCACTTCAATTGATTAGGCTCAGTTACCTCACTTCACTTCAACTGATCAAGCTCAGTTGCCTCACTTCACCACAACTGATAACGCTTACTTAACTAGCTTCACTTCTACTAATTGAGCTAAGTTGCTTCACCTCAGTTCCATTGATTCAGCTTAGTTGCCTTACTTCACTTCAATTGATCAGGCTCAGTTACCTCACTTCACTTCAACTGATTAAGCTCAGTTGCCTCACTTCACCTCAACTGATAACGCTTACTTAACTAGCTTCACTTCTACTAATTGAGCTCAGTTGCTTCACTTCACTTTAATTGATTCAGCTTAGTTGTCTCACTTCACTTCAATTGATTAGGCTCAGTTGCCTCACTTCACTTCAACTGATTCTGCTCACTTAACAAGCTTCACTTCAACTAATTGAGCTCACTTCCTTCACTGGACTTCAATTGATTAAGCTCAGTTGCATAACTTCACTTCAATTGATTCAGCTCAGTTGCCTCACTTCATTTCAGTTGATTAGGCTCAGTTGTCTCACTTCACTTCAACTGATTAAGCTCAGTTGCCTCACTTCACCTCAACTGATAACGCTCACTTAACTAGCTTCACTTCTACTAATTGAGCTCAGTTGCATAACTTCACTTCAATTGATTCAGCTCAGTTGCCTCACTTCATTTCAGTTGATTAGGCTCAGTTGTCTCACTTCACTTCAACTGATTAAGCTCAGTTGCCTCACTTCACTTAAACTGATAACGCTCACTTAACTAGCTTCACTTCTACTAATTGAGCTAAGTTGCTTCACTACACTTCAATTGATTCAGCTCAGTTGCCTCACTTCACTTCAACTGATCATGCTCAGTTGCCTAACTTCACCACAACTGATAACGCTCACTTAACTAGCTTCACTTCTACTAATTGAGCTAAGTTGCTTCACCTCAGTTCAATTGATTCAGCTCAGTTGCCTCACTTCATTTCAGTTGATTAGGCTCAGTTGTCTCACTTCACTTCAACTGATTAAGCTCAGTTGCCTCACTTCACCTCAACTGATAACGCTCACTTAACTAGCTTCACTTCTACTAATTGAGCTAAGTTGCTTCACCTCAGTTCAATTGATTCAGCTCAGTTGCCTTACTTCACTTCAATTGATTAGGCTCAGTTACCTAGCTTCACTTCAACTAATTGAGTTCAGTTGCTTCACTTCACTTCAATTGATTCAGCTCAGTTACCTCACTTTACTTCAATTGATAGGGCTCAGTTGTCTCACTTCACTTCAACTGATTAAGCTCAGTTATCTCACTTCACTTCAATTGTTAGGGCTCAGTTGTCTCACTCCACTTCAACTGATTAAGCTCAGTTGCCTCACTTCACCTCAACTGATAACGCTCACTTAACTTGCTTCACTTCAACTAATTAGACTCACTTTGTTAGCTTCACCTCAACTGATAACGCTCACTTAACTAGCCTCACTTCAACTAATAGAGCTCACTTGCTTCACTTCACTTCAATTGATTAAGCTCAGTTGCCTCACTTCAATTCAGCTGATTAAGCTCAGTTGCCTCACTTCACCTCAACTGATAACGCTTACTTAACAAGCCTCACTTCAACTAATTGAGCTCACTTGCTTCACTTGACTTAAATTGATTAAGCTCAGTTGCCTCAGTTCAATTCAGCTGGTTAAGCTCAGTTGCCTCACTTCACCTCAACTGATAACGCTCACTTAACTAGCTTCACTTCTACTAATTGAGCTCAGTTGCCTCACTTCACTTCAATTGATTCAGCTCAGTCGCTTCACTTCACTTCAATTGATTAGGCTCAGTTTCCTCACTTCACTTCAACCGATTCTGCTCACTTAACTAGCTTCACTTCAACTAATTGAGCTCACTTCCTTCACTGGACTTCAATTGATTAAGCTCAGTTGCATAACTTCACTTCAATTGATTCAGCTCAGTTGCCTCACTTCATTTCAGTTGATTAGGCTCAGTTGTCTCACTTCACTTCAACTGATTAAGCTCAGTTGCCTCACTTCACCTCAACTGATAACGCTTACTTAACTAGCTTCACTTCTACTAATTGAGCTCAGTTGCTTCACTTCACTTCAATTGATTCAGCTTAGTTGCTTAACTTCACTTCAACTAATTGGACTCACTTTGTTAGCGTCACCTCAACTGATAACGCTCACTTAACTAGCTTCACTTCAACTAAAAGAGCTCACTTGCTTCACTTCACTACAATTGATTAAGCTCAGTTGCCTCACTTCAATTCAGCTGATTAAGCTCAGTTGCCTCACTTCACCTCAACTGATAACGCTTACTTAACAAGCCTCACTTCAACTAATTGAGCTCACTTGCTTCACTTGACTTAAATTGATTAAGCTCAGTTGCCTCACTTCACTTCAACTGATTAAGCTCAGTTGCCTCACTTCACCTCAACTGATAACGCTTACTTAACTGGCTTCACTTCTACTAATTGAGCTCAGTTGCTTCACTTCACTTTAATTGATTCAGCTTAGTTGTCTCACTTCACTTCAATTGATTAGGCTCAGTTGCCTCACTTCACTTCAACTGATTCTGCTCACTTAACTAGCTTCACTTCAACTAATTGAGCTCAGTTGCTTCACTTCACTTCAACTAATTGAGCTCAGTTGCTTCACTTCACTTCAACTAATTGGACTCACTTTGTTAGCGTCACCTAAACTGATAACGCTCACTTAACTAGCTTCACTGGAACTAATAGAGCTCACTTGCTTCACTTCACTACAATTGATTAAGCTCAGTTGCCTCACTTCAATTCAGCTGATTAAGCTCAGTTGCCTCACTTCACCTCAACTGATAACGCTTACCTAACTAGCTTCACTTCAACTAATTGAGCTCACTTCCTTCACTTGACTTCAATTGATTAAGCTCAGTTGCATAACTTCACTTCAATTGATTCAGCTCAGTTGCCTTACTTCATTTCAGTTGATTAGGCTCAGTTGTCTCACTTCACTTCAACTGATTCTGCTCACTTAACTAGCTTCACTTCAACTAATTGAGCTCAGTTGCTTCACTTCACTTCAATTGATTCAGCTCAGTTGCCTCACTTCATTTCAGTTGATTAGGCTCAGTTTCCTCACTTCACTTCAACCGATTCTGCTCACTTAACTAGCTTCACTTCATTCAATTGAGCTCACTTGCTTCACTTGACTTCAATTGATTAAGCTCAGTTGCCTCACTTCACTTCAACTGATCAAGCTCAGTTGCCTCACTTCACCACAACTGATAACGCTCACTTAACTAGCTTCACTTCTACTAATTGAGCTAAGTTGCTTCACCTCAGTTCAATTGATTCAGCTCAGTTGCCTTACTTCACTTCAATTGATTAGGCTCAGTTACCTCACTTCACTTCAACTGATCAAGCTCAGTTGCCTCACTTCACCACAACTGATAACGCTCACTTAACTAGCTTCACTTCTACTAATTGAGCTAAGTTGCTTCACCTCAGTTCCATTGATTCAGCTTAGTTGCCTTACTTCACTTCAATTGATCAGGCTCAGTTACCTCACTTCACTTCAACTGATTAAGCTCAGTTGCCTCACTTCACCTCAACTGATAACGCTTACTTAACTAGCTTCACTTCTACTAATTGAGCTCAGTTGCTTCACTTCACTTTAATTGATTCAGCTTAGTTGTCTCACTTCACTTCAATTGATTAGGCTCAGTTGCCTCACTTCACTTCAACTGATTCTGCTCACTTAACTAGCTTCACTTCAACTAATTGAGCTCACTTCCTTCACTGGACTTCAATTGATTAAGCTCAGTTGCATAACTTCACTTCAATTGATTCAGCTCAGTTGCCTCACTTCATTTCAGTTGATTAGGCTCAGTTGTCTCACTTCACTTCAACTGATTAAGCTCAGTTGCCTCACTTCACCTCAACTGATAACGCTCACTTAACTAGCTTCACTTCTACTAATTGAGCTCAGTTGCATAACTTCACTTCAATTGATTCAGCTCAGTTGCCTCACTTCATTTCAGTTGATTAGGCTCAGTTGTCTCACTTCACTTCAACTGATTAAGCTCAGTTGCCTCACTTCACCTCAACTGATAACGCTCACTTAACTAGCTTCACTTCTACTAATTGAGCTAAGTTGCTTCACTACACTTCAATTGATTCAGCTCAGTTGCCTCACTTCACTTCAACTGATCATGCTCAGTTGCCTAACTTCACCACAACTGATAACGCTCACTTAACTAGCTTCACTTCTACTAATTGAGCTAAGTTGCTTCACCTCAGTTCAATTGATTCAGCTCAGTTGCCTCACTTCATTTCAGTTGATTAGGCTCAGTTGTCTCACTTCACTTCAACTGATTAAGCTCAGTTGCCTCACTTCACCTCAACTGATAACGCTCACTTAACTAGCTTCACTTCTACTAATTGAGCTAAGTTGCTTCACCTCAGTTCAATTGATTCAGCTCAGTTGCCTTACTTCACTTCAATTGATTAGGCTCAGTTACCTAGCTTCACTTCAACTAATTGAGTTCAGTTGCTTCACTTCACTTCAATTGATTCAGCTCAGTTACCTCACTTTACTTCAATTGATAGGGCTCAGTTGTCTCACTTCACTTCAACTGATTAAGCTCAGTTATCTCACTTCACTTCAATTGTTAGGGCTCAGTTGTCTCACTCCACTTCAACTGATTAAGCTCAGTTGCCTCACTTCACCTCAACTGATAACGCTCACTTAACTTGCTTCACTTCAACTAATTAGACTCACTTTGTTAGCTTCACCTCAACTGATAACGCTCACTTAACTAGCCTCACTTCAACTAATAGAGCTCACTTGCTTCACTTCACTTCAATTGATTAAGCTCAGTTGCCTCACTTCAATTCAGCTGATTAAGCTCAGTTGCCTCACTTCACCTCAACTGATAACGCTTACTTAACAAGCCTCACTTCAACTAATTGAGCTCACTTGCTTCACTTGACTTAAATTGATTAAGCTCAGTTGCCTCAGTTCAATTCAGCTGGTTAAGCTCAGTTGCCTCACTTCACCTCAACTGATAACGCTCACTTAACTAGCTTCACTTCTACTAATTGAGCTCAGTTGCCTCACTTCACTTCAATTGATTCAGCTCAGTCGCTTCACTTCACTTCAATTGATTAGGCTCAGTTTCCTCACTTCACTTCAACCGATTCTGCTCACTTAACTAGCTTCACTTCAATCAATTGAGCTCACTTGCTTCACTTGACTTCATTTGATTAAGCTCAGTTGCTTCACTTCACTTCAACTGATCAAGCTCAGTTGCCTCACTTCACCACAACTGATAACGCTCACTTAACTAGCTTCACTTCTACTAATTGAGCTAAGTTTCTTCACTTTACTTCAATTGATTCAGCTCAGTTACCTCACTTCACTTCAATTGATTAGGCTCAGTTGCCTCACTTCACTTCAGTTGATTAGGCTCAGTTGTCTCACTTCACTTCAATCAATTGAGCGCACTTGCTTCACTTGACTTCATTTGATTAAGCTCAGTTGCTTCACTTCACTTCAACTGATCAAGCTCAGTTGCCTCACTTCACCACAACTGATAACGCTCACTTAACTAGCTTCACTTCTACTAATTGAGCTAAGTTGCTTCACCTCAGTTCAATTGATCCAGCTCAGTTGCCTTACTTCACTTCAATTGATTAGGCTCAGTTACCTCACTTCACTTCAACTGATCAAGCTCAGATGCCTCACTTCACCACAACTGATAACGCTCACTGAACTAGCTTCACTTCTACTAATTGAGCTAAGTTGATTCACCTCAGTTCAATTGATTCAGCTTAGTTGCCTTACTTCACTTCAATTGATTAGGCTCAGTTACCTCACTTCACTTCAACTGATTAAGCTCAGTTGCCTCACTTCACCTCAACTGATAACGCTTACTTAACTAGCTTCACTTCTAATAATTGAGCTCAGTTGCTTCACTTCACTTTAATTGATTCAGCTTAGTTGTCTCACTTCACTTCAATTGATTAGGCTCAGTTGCCTCACTTCACTTCAACTGATTCTGCTCACTTAACTAGGTACACTTCAACTAATTGAGCTCACTTCCTTCACTGGACTTCAATTGATTAAGCTCAGTTGCATAACTTCACTTCAATTGATTCAGCTCAGTTACCTCACTTCACTTCAATTGATTAGGCTCAGTTGCCTCACTTCACTTCAACTGATTAAGCTCAGTTGCCTCACTTCACCTCAACTGATTCTGCTCACTTAACTAGCTTCACTTCAACTAATTGAGCTCAGTTGCTTCACTTGACTTCAATTGATTAAGCTCAGTTGCCTCACTTCACTTCAACTGATCAAGCTCAGTTGCCTCACTTCACCACAACTGATAACGCTCACTTAACTAGCTTCACTTCTACTAATTGAGCTAAGTTTCTTCACTTCACTTCAATTGATTCAGCTCAGTTACCTCACTTCACTTCAATTGATTAGGCTCAGTTGCCTCACTTCACTTCAACTGATTAAGCTCAGTTGCCTCACTTCACCTCAACTGATTCTGCTCACTTAACTAGCTTCACTTCAACTAATTGAGCTCAGTTGCTTCACTTCACTTTAACTAACTGAGCTCACTTGCTTCACCTGACTTCAATTGATTAAGCTCAGTTGCTTCACTTCACTTCAATTGATTCAGCTCAGTTGCCTCACTTCATTTCAGTTGATTAGACTCAGTTGCCTCACTTCACTTCAACTGATTCTGCTCACTTAACTAGATTCACTTCAACTAATTGAGCTCACTTGCTTCACTTGACTTCAATTGATTAAGCTCAGTTGCTTCACTTCACTTCAAGTAATTGGACTCACTTTGTTAGCGTCAACTCAACTGATAACGCTCACCTTACTAGCTTCACTTCTACTAATTGAGCTAAGTTTCTTCACTTCACTTCAATTGATTCAGCTCAGTTACCTCACTTCACTTCAATTGATTAGGCTCAGTTGCCTCACTTCACTTCAACTGATTAAGCTCAGTTGCCTTACTTCACCTCAACTGATTCTGCTCACTTAACTAGCTTCACTTCAACTAATTGAGCTCAGTTGCTTCACTTCACTTTAACTAACTGAGCTTACTTGCTTCACTTGACTTCAATTGATTAAGCTCAGTTGCTTCACTTCACTTCAATTGATTCAGCTCAGTTGCCTCACTTTATTTCAGTTGATTAGGCTCAGTTGCCTCACTTCACTTCAACTGATTCTGCTCACTTAACTAGATTCACTTCAACTAATAGAGCTCACTTGCTTCACTTTACTACAATTGATTAAGCTCAGTTGCTTCACTTCACTTCAATTGATTCAGCTCAGTTGCCTCACTTCATTTCAGTTGATTAGGCTCAGTTGCCTCACTTCACCTCAACTGATAACGCTCACTTAACTAGCTTCAGTTCTACTAATGGAGTTCACTTGCTTCACTTCACTTCAACTAATTGAGCTCACTTGCTTCACTTGACTTCAATTGATTCAGCTCAGTTACCTCACTTCACTTCAATTGATTAGGCTCAATTGCCGCACTTCACTTAAATTGATTAAGCTCAGTTGCCTCACTTCACTTCAACTAATTGGACTCACTTTGTTAGCGTCACCTCAACTGATAACGCTCACTTAACTAGCTTCACTTCAACTAATAGAGCTCACTTGCTTCACTTCACTTCAGTTGATTCAGCTCAGTTACCTCACTTCACTTCAATTGATTAGGCTCAGTTGCCGCACTTCACTTCAACTGATTAAGCTCAGTTGCTTTACTTCACTTCAACAAATTGGACTCACTTTGTTAGCGTCACCTCAACTGATAACGCTCACTTAACAAGCCTCACTTCTACTAATTGACCTCTGTTGCTTCACTTCACTTCAATTGATTCAGCTCAGTTGTCTCACTTCACTTCAATTGATTATGCTCAGTTGCCTCACTTCACTTCAACTGATTAAGCTCAGTTGCCTCACTTCACCTCAACTGATAACGCTTACTTAACAAGCCTCACTTCTACTAATTGACCTCAGTTGCTTCACTTCACTTCAATTGATTCAGCTCAGTTGTCTCACTTCACTTCAATTGATTATGCTCAGTTACCTCACTTCACTTGAACCAATTGGACTCACTTTGTTAGCGTCACCTCAACTGATAACGCTCACTTAACTAGCTTCACTTCAACTAATGGAGTTCACTTGCTTCACTTCACTACAATTGATTAAGCTCAGTTGCGTCACTTCAATCCAGCTGATTAAGCTCAGTTGCCTCACTTCACCTCAACTGATAACGCTCACTTAACTTGCTTCACTTCAACTAATTGAGCTCACTTGCTTCACTTGACTTAAATTGATTAAGCTCAGTTGCTTTACTTCACTTCAACTAATTGGACTCACTTTGTTAGCGTCACCTCAACTGATAACGCTCACTTAACTAGCTTCACTTGAACTAATAGAGCTCACTTGCTTCACTTCACTACAATTGACTAAGCTCAGTTGCCTCACTTCACCGCAACTGATAACGCTCACTTAACTAGCTTCACTTGAACTAATAGAGCTCACTTGCTTCACTTCACTACAATTGATTAAACTCAGTTGCTTCACTTCACTTCAATTGATTCAGCTCAGTTGCCTCACTTCATTTCAGTTGATTAGGCTCAGTTTCTTCACTTCACTTCAACTTATTCTGCTCACTTAACTAGCTTCACTTCAACTAATTGAGCTCACTTGCTTCACTTGACTTCAATTATTAAGCTCAGTTGCTTCACTTCACTTCAAGTAATTGGACTCACTTAGTTAGCGTAACCTCAACTGATAACGCTCACTTAACTAGCTTCACTTGAACTAATAGAGCTCACTTGCTTCACTTCACTACAATTGATTAAGCTCAGTTGTCTCACTTCACCGCAACTGATAACGCTCACTTAACTAGCTTCACTTCAACTAATAGAGCTCACTTGCTTCACTTCACTACAATTGATTAAGCTCAGTTGCCTCATTTCATTTCAGTTGATTAGGGTCAGTTGCCTCACTTCACTTCAACTGATTCTGCTCACTTAACTAGCTTTACTTCGAATAATTGAGCTCACTTGCTTCACTTGACTTCAATTGATTAAGCTCAGTTGCTTCACTTCACTTCAACTAATTGGACTCACTTTGTTAGCGTCACCACAACTGATAACGCTCACTTAACTAGCTTCACTTTAACTAATATAGCTCACTTGCTAAACTTCACTACAATTGAATAAGCTCAGTTGCCTAAGTTCACCTCAACTGATAACGCTCACTTTACTTGCTTCACTTCAACTAATTGAGCTCAGTTGCTTCACTTGACTTCAATTGATTAAGCTCAGTTGCCTCACTTCACTTCAATTGATTAGGCTCAGTTTCTTCACTTCACTTCAACTTATTCTGCTCACTTAACTAGCTTCACTTCAACTAATTGAACTCAGTTGCTTCACTTCACTTCAGTTGATTCAGCTTACTTTACTACCTGCACTTCAACTAATTGAGCTCACTTGCTTTACTTGACTTAAATTGATTAAGCTCAGTTGCTTCACTTCACTACAATTGATTAAGCTCAGTTGCCTCATTTCATTTCAGTTGATTAGGGTCAGTTGCCTCACTTCACTTCAACTGATTCTGCTCACTTAACTAGCTTTACTTCGAATAATTGAGCTCACTTGCTTCACTTGACTTCAATTGATTAAGCTCAGTTGCTTCACTTCACTTCAACTAATTGGACTTACTTTGTTAGCGTCACCTCAACTGATAACGCTTACTTAACTAGCTTCACTTCAACTAAAAGAGCTCACTTGCTTCACTTCACTACAATTGATTAAGCTCAGTTGCCTCACTTCAATTCAGCTGATTAAGCTCAGTTGCCTCACTTCACCTCAACTGATAACGCTCACTTAACTAGCTTCACTTCTACTAATTAAGCTTAGTTGCTTCACTGCACTTCAATTGATTCAGCTCAGTTGCCTCACTTCACTTCAATTGATTAGGCTCAGTTTCCTCACTTCACTTCAACTGATTCTGCTCACTTAACCAGCTTCACTTCAACTAATTGAGCTCAGTTGCTTTACTTGACTTCAATTGATTAAGCTCAGTTGCTTCACTTCTATTCAGCTGAGTAAGCTCAGTAGCCTCACTTCACCTCAACTGATAACACTCACTTAACTAGCTTGAATTCTACTAATTGAGCTAAATTGCCTCACTTAACTTCAACTGATTCTGCTCACTTAACTAGCTTCACTTCAACTAATTGAGCTCACTTGCTTCATTTGACTTCATTCGATTAAGCTCAGTTGCTTAACTTCACTTCAATTGATTCAGCTCAGTTGCCTCACTTCATTTCAGTTGATTAGGCTCAGTTGTCTCACTTCACTTCAACTGATTCTGCTCACTTAACTAGCTTCACTTCAACTAATTGAGCTCAGTTACTTCACTTCACTTTAACTAACTGAGTTCACTTGCTTCACTTGACTTCAATTGATTAAGCTCAGTTGCCTCACTTCATTTCAGTTGATTAGGCTCAGTTGTCTCACTTCACTTCAACTGATTCTGCTCACTTAACTAGCTTCACTTCAACTAATTGAGCTCAGTTGCTTCACTTCACTTGAACTAATAGAGTTCACTTGCTTCACTTCACTACAATTGATTAATCTCAGTTGCTTCACTTCACTTCAATTGATTCAGCTCAGTTGCCTCACTTCATTTCAGTTGATTAGGCTCAGTTGCCTCACTTCACTTCAACTGATTCTGCTCACTTAACTAGATTCACTTCAACTAATTGAGCTCACTTGCTTCACTTGACTTCAATTGATTAAGCTCAGTTGCTTCACTTCACTTCAAGTAATTGGACTCACTTTGTTAGCGTCACCTCAACTGATAACGCTCACCTTACTAGCTTCACTTCAACTAATAGAGCTCACTTGCTTCACTTTACTACAATTGATTAAGCTCAGTTGCCTGACTTCAATTCAGCTGATTAACCTCAGTTGCCTCACTTCACCTCAACTGATAACGCTTACTTAACTAGCTTCACTTCAACTAATTGAGCTCACTTGCTTCACTTGACTTCAATTGATTAAGCTCAGTTGCTTAACTTCACTTCAATTGATTCAGCTCAGTTGCCTCACTTCATTTCACTTGATTAGGCTCAGTTGCCTCACTTCACTTCAACTGATTCTGCTCACTTAACTAGCTTTACTTCAACTAATTGAGCTCACTTGCTTCACTTGACTTCAATTGATTAAGCTCAGTTGCTCCACTTCACTTCAACTAATTGGACTCACTTTGTTAGCGTCACCACAACTGATAACGCTCACTTAACTAGCTTCACTTTAACTAATAGAGCTCACTTGCTAAACTTCACTACAATTGAATAAGCTCAGTTGCCTCACTTCAATTCAGCTGATTAAGCTCAGTTGCCTCACTTCACCTCAACTGATAACGCTCACTTTACTAGCTTCACTTCTACTAATTGAGCTAAGTTGCTTTACTTCACTTCAATTGGTTCAGCTCAGTTGCCTCACTTCACTTCAATTGATTAGGCTCAGTTGCCTCACTTCACTTCAACTGATTAAGCTCAGTTGCCTCACTTCACCTCAACTGATAACGCTCACTTAACTAGCTTCACTTCAATTGATTCAGCTCAGTTGCCTCACTTCATTTCAGTTGATTAGGCTCAGTTGTCTCACTTCACTTCAACTGATTCTGCTCACTTAACTAGCTTCACTTCAACTAATTGAGCTCAGTTGCTTCACTTCACTTTAACTAATTGAGCTCACTTGCTTCACTTGACTTCAATTGATTAAGCTCAGTTGCTTCACTTCAGTTCAATTGATTCAGCTCAGTTGCCTCACTTCATTTCAGTTGATTAGGCTCAGTTGCCTCACTTCACTTCAACTGATTCTGCTCACTTAACTAGATTCACTTCAACTAATTGAGTTCACTTGCTTCACTTGTCTTCAATTGATTAAGCTCAGTTGCTTCACTTCACTTCAATTAATTGGACTCACTTTGTTAGCGTCACCTCAACTGATAACGCTCACCTTACTAGCTTCACTTCAACTAATTGAGCTCACTTTCTTCATTTGACTTCAATTGATTAAGCTCAGATGCTTAACTTCACTTAAATTGATTCAGCTCAGTTGCCTCACTTCATTTCAGTTGATTAGGCTCAGTTGTCTCACTTCACTTCAACTGATTCTGCTCACTTAACTAGCTTCACTTCAACTAATTGAGCTCAGTTGCTTCACTTCACTTGAACTAATAGAGCTCACTTGCTTCACTTCACTACAATTGATTAAGCTCAGTTGCTTCACTTCACTTCAATTGATTCAGCTCAGTTGCCTCACTTCATTTCAGTTGATCAGGCTCAGTTGCCTCACTTCACTTCAACTGATTCTGCTCACTTAACTAGATTCACTTCAATTAATTGAGCTCACTTGCTTCACTTGACTTCAATTGATTAAGCTTAGTTGCTTCACTTCACTTCAAGTAATTGGACTCACTTTGTTAGCGTCACCTCAACTGATAACGCTCACTTAACTAGCTTCACTTCAACTAATAGAGCTTACTTGGTTTACTTCACTACAATTGATTAAGCTCAGTTGCCTCACTTCAATTCAGCTGATTAAGCTCAGTTCCCTCACTTCACCTCAACTGATAACGCTTACTTAACTAGCTTCACTTCAACTAATTGAGCTCACTTGCTTCACTTGACTTCAATTGATTAAGCTCTGTTGCTTAACTTCACTTCAATTGATTCAGTTCAGTTGCCTCACTTCATTTCAGTTGATTAGGCTTAGTTGCCTCACTTCACTTCAACTTATTCTGCTTACTTAACTAG